>OY756423.1:34586112-34767201 GCA_963576905.1 Mystacides longicornis
TTGCTGTCGCAGTTTGGGCGAGAAAGATGTTCGAGTAGGGTCGTCCCCATTTTTTTGATATTATAATGTTTTATTCATAAACAAACCGTTATAGCAATAGTCAAGGGAGGTATATTTTATAGAAGTAATTTTTGTTTTATTTTTTATTCCTACCCATGAATAAAATAAATATATCAGTTATAAAATGTCTAATTTGAATATACCTACATATTCTTATACTTGCACCCCAAATTCACGATAGGTTATTTATTTTTATCTAGTCTCTCTTACATAATACTTTTAATACTATCTGTATATATCAATTGTGTCATTTATTCTTTCAATAATATTTTAGAATGTGGTAGTCTATACTAAAATATAAAGAGGAAAGATTTGATTTTTTGTTTGCATCGAATAGGCTCCAAAACTACTGAACCGATTTGAAAAATTCTTTCACTTTTGGGAAGCTACAATATCGGCGGTGAACATAGGCTATATTTAATTTCCAAAAAAAATTGGGTAACCTATGAAAACTTCAATAATTTAACCCAAGGTGTAAAAAATTTACCTAAAATATTCTTTTTATCGCGAACGCTGTGAAAACTAATGATGATAGAATAAAACAATGTACCACAATTTTGTAGAAGACATCATTATTTACAAAAAGTATCGCGACAGCATATGTCTAACTATTATAGTTATGCCACAATAAGTGTTTTTTTATTTTAAAAAAATCAATAAAATGTCACCTCTAGAAAAGGCTCTTTATTGGTATCTTGGTTTCAAACAATCAATCAATTCTCCCTTTTACACCCCACTCAGGGGCATAGGGAGGCAACAAGAGCTCTCCATTGCGCTCGATCTTGCGCAATGTTTATGACCTCCTCCCACACCATGTCCATGTCCCTATACGCCGCTATACGCCGGCGCACCCAGCGTGGGCCCATCACCTCTACCATTGTGGGGAGGAGATGGACTTGGCTGGGACATGTGTTAAGGATGCCGAATGACAGTTGGCCGAGGAGAGCGCTGTTCTTCCTCCCATCAGGGTCCCGAAGACGAGGAAGACCCTCTCACACTGTGTTCCGCTCCTTCGAAGCAGAGCTGAGGGACATGGACATCTTGGTATTACTCCTTATTAAAATAAATTAGTTCATATTCAAGTCTGCTTCAATATGTTTGTATAACTTTTTGAATTATTCAATTCGGACATTCCATTCGAAAGTTATCACGAGTTTAAAAATGTGAGTATTGGAAAAAAAGCATAGTCTCTTATCATCTCAACTTATCCGATGCAGAGTGCGTACGGGAGCGAGGAGGGGACTGAGGGGAGTCATGTCAAGTTTAGTAGAAATACCGCGCAAAGTAGTCACGGTGGTAAAGTGACGTGACACGATACATTGCAATGCAATTATTCCAGATTAACATAAATATGCTATAAAATATTTTGAAAAAGTTAGGGATCTGTATGAAAACTAAATTATTTTTAAGTATCTATCCTCCCGTGCGAAGCTGGGGCGGACCTCTAGTTGTATAATAAATAGGTACCTTTCAAAACTAGCTGAATCCCATCATGAGGTACACCTTCATCGCTAATAGCAAATTTTTTGTGTTTACTCTCAAACAATAGAATAATTAAACTACATATTAGGGCATTTTCAACGCAAGAAGCTCTTGCTTAGAACTTAATTGGTTGCCAGTAGTTACGCAACTAATGTGCACTTAATATGCACATTATGTTTTATTTATTGGAGATTGCCCTTTTGAAAGGAATCTTTTTGTTTATCTTTTTTTTCTCTTTGTTTTTCGTGCACTTAATTAATAATTGTTTTTCGTTTACTTATTTTTTTACCTCCTACTTAATTTTTTTTTCTGTTATAAATCTATAAAGCTCACTCTCTCGACACAAGACTTGTTCTTTTGAGAGAGTAAACGATTGCTATTTTTATTTTGTACGTTTGTGTATATATTTATAAATCTAAATAATCTATGTAACATGTTTTTTGTTTTCAAATAAATAAATAAAAAAAATTAATGAATTGGATAAAATATTTTCAGAATACAAAATTTATTGTATTATGTATGTATTTGTTTATAATAATAAATTTTTATTGAAACATAACAGTCTAAAGTACATAATATAATAATTATTACACTATTTTGTTCTTGTAAAAGCCTAAAAATACCTCACTGGGTTTGCACCCGTATCGAGGTTTTTTTGTTATGTAGGTATATGTATGTATTTATTTATTTTTTTATATATAAAATGCCACCATTAAAATGTTAATTACAATAGGTTGTTTGGAAGAAATTGCCCTAGGCAATAAGCCCGCCAATTTTGGTTGATTATTCTGTATTTTACCAATAAAGTGTTTTATTATTATTACATGTCAAAAGTCTGAATAAAAATTGGATACGACGCAACTCAATCGTCTGTTTTTCATTTCAGAATAATAGTCATTGTGTTTGAAGAATTACATATTAGGGTGTGAAGAATTACCAAATGAACATAGAGCCGGAGCTAGAAGTAGAGTAAACTTTCTTTTATCGTTGACATTGGACACCATGGAAACAACAACGAGCAAGAACTAATTAATGACATATGACAGTTCTTTCTCGTTTTTATTTCCTTGGTGACTATAAGAAAATACATTCTATTTTCTGCTTTCTGCTATTTTCCTCTTCCGGCTTTATGTTCCTTTAGAATAAACGCACCCTTATTAAAGCTGTTCTTACTATCCAATAAGAAAAATTTCCAATCAATCTGAAACACGGGCAATGGGCATGTAACCAAATTTTCTAGCGCTCAAGTTTTGCTTTTTTGCTTTCAGATCAGCCACTGAAAGCTGCAGACACTTAGTCTCATTGTCAATAAGAGGATGCGTGAATGTTACAGAAAGAAGTTTAGGACCTATACGTTGTAGAGTTTTATTGGATCGACGTCCATTAAAGATAACTATACCTTTATATGTTATACAAGTGTAAGAGCTATTTCTTGTAAATCCATTTCATTATTCCTAAGTCCATTCATTGAAAGTGTGCGTTTACACCACAGAATTCTATACAAAACCTAGAACCCTGACTCGCATTCAAAGTAAAGCCCAAATAATATTTCTGTTTGACAGTTTGGTTGGCAAAAAAAGTAGTCATGTTTCTAATAGTGTACTCTAAAGATTTTCTATATTGCTTTTCAAGTAATTTGAACTAAATGTATCACTTTTCTATAAATTTACTAACGAATCTCTATACATTTCTTTTAGCCAACCAATCTGTCAATGAAGCTTCACTTTTTGCCGTGAAATGATATAGGATCACTCCATCTAGGTAGTTATATAATATTATAAAAATCTATGGTTTACACCAGCTAAAAGAGAAAATAAGACCAATTTTCATTGTATTAATGTATAATGTGTATTTATATGAGCCTAAAATTCTTATATAAGTAGACCAGCTGTCCATTGTCATTTGTATAATGTTTTAGTTAAAAAAATGTTTATATATCTTTGTTATTTACATTCTGTAAAACTGACTGTTAATTTATTCCATTGTTCGTACATTTTGTATATAAATTTACTAGGACTAAGCTTCAAAAAGTTGGTGTCCATTTTTACCCATTACAAAATATATTCTTAATTATGCTCTATTATGTTGTCTGGATAAGAAACGGGAAAATCTTTTAAAATCAAATCAAAGTATTAAGAAAATGTTATCTATATAATCATACAGTGAACCAGTTTTGTCGGGCTTTCGAGTTGTATAGTATTGCCTAAGACCCCTTAATATAATCATGATTTTTTCCATGATAATGTGATAGTTGATGGGGTTAAGGCATTCAAAGATTGACAAAGAGCAAAAACCAATTCTTTCTACAGTCCAGAGTTTAGTGTCCGGTTTGGTGGAGATCTGCCCATGCCAAGCAGGTAGTGATAGCTGTAAACGAGATTGCCTAAATAGCTTCAGGATACCTTAAACCAATACGAAAATTGTACTCACTTATCGTTATAGCTCCACCACATATTATGCGAAAGACGGATGTAGATGCTGAGAGATTTAAGCAAACTAATGACCCCAGACACCTTTTATACTAACAATAATCAGTTCCTTTGCGCCTTAGGTCCAGGAATAGATTCATTCAGACCACCCCTCTTATTGAGTTGTCACAGAAATGCAAAGAGGAACTCTGTCTTGTAAACAATGCTTTGGATGGCTCACGTGAGGGCAATCAGTATAATAGAACAACTTCTTTATGGACTGCCCTTATAGACTTCAGGTTGGTGTCACCAAGTGTAGGAAAAACCTATGTAGATGGAGCTACCCTCTCTGCAGACAAAACTGAATGTGAGTGGGGTGACTGCCAAGATAACTAACACATGCCCTCTGATTGGCGACAGTTGTAACCTGCAAGACCTTATTCTTGCGAACGACAAGGAGATGACTGTCGTTACTTACTGGTGTGGTGTAAATTGGAAACGTAAAGTAAGTATTAGCTCTTAAAGCTGCTTTACAAACAATCAATAAATTCACTGTCTGTCGAAATCATTTCTTAATAATTTGGTTCGAATTTGTTCAGACATCTAAGACGATAGAATATTAAATGTTCTGGGTAAAGTAAAGGTATATTTTTTTCCAGTGCCATGCCGGGATTCAGGCGATGGCAATGGGAAAATGTATTCCGCAGATTACATCCTCATTAATTTGTTGATTATTATTTTCTGTGCTTCATCAGATCTCCGCTAATCTGCTGCAGAGTACTTGTAATGGAGCAGATCAGAAGATTTTTTTTTTTTTCGCAAAATTATCTATGGTAAATTAAGTCAATTATCAAATTTTGTATCATTTTACGGATATTTTTTTTAAGTACCATATTTGTATAATTCTTTAACAATCTGAAATTTACCATAAGTAATTTCATTAAAATAAGTATATTTTTGTGTTGTATTCTTGTCATTTTTAAATTTCTTTTTTACAACTCTTTTTTAACCCATTCACACTTATTATTATTTATTGTAATCAAATGTTGATTACAAGTAACATCTAGCATTGGAATTAATCTAACAATATTAGTTAAAAAAAAAAAACAATTTGATGTACACGCTTGTGTATGGTGGGCGGGAATGGGTTCAAGTAAGAGATTTTATAAAAATATTCACTATTGAATGGATTTTAACCCATAAAGTTATAAGAACTTTTAACAGACGATACCTCAAATAATATGTAAAAAAAAATTGGTAAATGAAAATTCCTGGGTAGAAAGTTCAATACAAAATTTAATAAAATATAATATGTAAACTTTTATGAAACTTCTATTTATAAAGATAAATATCAAACATAAAACAGTTTTAATAATTTTTTACAAAAACATATTGTTGCCTAATTCAGATCTTTATAATTTTTTTATTGAAAATCCTGCGATATAAATTCATCTGTTATGCCATCCAGCAAAGTTTCTGCTATCATGTTATTTGTCAAATCTTCTAATGTTGATTTTTCTATTATGTTTGAAATATTATTATCTGAAAAAAAAAAAACGCATCAATACTATTTAAGATTGCTGAAAGATAAATCTAACTAGTTTAGAAACGTACTTGTGGATTTATGTAAAAGTTTTATTAGAAATAGTTTTGATCCAACTAAAGTTAGTGGAGGTCTAATCTTAAAATTTGGAAATGTTCCATTTTGTGTGATATGTGTGGAAAATAGTCATTTTGGAGATGCTGTCACAGTATTATTTTATTCAATGTATGCTGGTCTCTTGAAAGTACACCTAACATTTAAAGAGAGGATGGAAAAAATGTGCAGTCATTTTTATACTTTTTTTGAGATGAAACATTGAGGTTAGGTTTTGCATGGCCGATAGCAAAAATAGCGACAATGTGCATTTTTCCCATCCACTCTTGATTTATTCTATGATCAGAACACATAATACACAAAGTCATAATATTAGGGGCGAAATGAAAGAATGTAAATATGGCTATTGCTATAACAATATGGCTCATATCTCGTCGGAATACCTCGGCCATAACCAGTAGTGTTAAGTATTCCCAAAAACTGTGTTGCTATATCAGATACTTGCTATACTTATATTTTTGATGCTAGCAAGACTGCTGGCTATGTTGCCATGATATCCTGAAGAATATATTATATTATAGACCTTAGGATTGTCAATTGACCCTGGCAACCCTAGCAACAATACTACGAAATTTTTCACAAGTCAATTAGACATTTCTGTAAAAAATAATGAACTCCAAGTCAACATCATCGAGCCAAATTTCCATAATAATTTTTAAATATTTTGTTTCTGGCAATTTTAAATCGCCTTTTTAAAATAAAGTTCTAAGCCCATAATTATGAAAATGTCTTTTTGATTGTCAAAGTTTTAGAATTACCCATTTCAATCTATAACTGTATTAAGTTTTATCAGCATTTGGCATAGGAAAGAGATTTTCAGAGAATGAAAGTTTTATTTTAAGAAATACTGGTCCGAAATTTTTTTGTGAACGTAGAAAGCGGAAATAAGCCTAATGTTACACTGTTTGATTTTTACAAATAAATCTATCTAAAAATTTGAATCGTAATAAAATATCTTCTTGTGCAATCCCTTCTAGGAAAGACTGTGATTTTTTTGTATACTGTTTGAAGTATTTTTAATATGCTAAATCATCATAATAATATTGTTTTTTTTTTCAGAACATTAAATAAATCAGAATTTAACCGTAACGGATATCATTATGTATTTACAGCTAAACAATAATTATTATCATCTACTGTATACTCAACTGCCTAATAGTGATTGCTGTTACTTTGTAATGAATCGGTTTGATATACAGGGTGGCCCAGAAAGTACGACTTAGTTGATATCCAGAGATAGACCACCTTAAGGGCTAACCAAATACCTGTTTGAAGCCATAACAATAGCTTAATGAAATTTACAAGGTACATAGTTTGATAAATTGGCAAGTTTTTAAATCAAGTTGGAAGAAAATCATTTTTGTGTTTTATTTTTTTTCTAAAATTTTGAATTGTATCTTATTTTGAGATTAAACATCTTTTTGTTGGTACAATGGTATCAGATAGACTCAAAACTGTTTTTGTATCTGCTAGGTATAGATACTATTTCAACTATTCCGGAAAATAAACATTATTATGCATGTACCTCAAAAATTGGTTTCTCGGTCGGTAACCATTTATTTCCCGTTAGTCAGGGTTTAACAGAAAACAATAAAATAATTTTACCACGAAAACTATAAAAAATTGCTTAACATAGATATTAACACGGATAGCCTCAAAGGTCTTCTATTTCTGAACATCTACTTATTGTAATTCCAACATATAACTATAGCATTTATTTTAATGAGCATTTTAGTTTATCACATAAAATTTCTTGTTACTCCGGCTTTTATTAATAAGTTTATACAGTCTTATTAAAAATTTCTTTTATCTTTAATAAGACTGTAAAATGTGTTAAATGTTAAATAATATGTGCGATGATATTAACTGTGTCTAACTTGGTTGTTAAGATGTCCGACTTCTGAACAACAGGTCTCATGTTCGATTCCTGGATTTGATAATTATTTCAGGCATCTATACAAACATCTGTGTATTGTAAAGTATTAATTTATTTGTTTATATGTCTAATGGTCTAAAACTCATAATTTTTAATATAAATTACTTATTGGTAAATTGTAAATGTGATAATTTATTTAAAAAATGTTTATAAATCTATAAGTAAATGGTGATCTTATTAGTATGTTATTATAGGTTATAAAGACATTTAAAAAATGTGAAATAATATGTGCTGAACAAAGAGCACATAAGTCAAAAATGTTATCTTTAGAAGACAATTAAATGTTATTAAATTATTTTGAGACGTCACTACATATAAAAAATATATTTTTAAGTCATTGTAAAATGATTCATTTTTTGAAACATTATGTTGTATCGTCCAAAAGGATAAAATTGTGCGCAAAGTGCATCAACCTCGAAGAATGTTCTTTAGAACTTTAATAAATGTTCGTAAAAAAAAACGATTTTAATTGAATCTTTACTTTAAAACTGAAGCTAATCTCAGACACATCCATCCTATTACCCTAAACAGGTTAATCCAATGATGGTTTTAGACCACTATCCATATATATATATATATATATATGGGAAGCAGCTTCCCATCTGCCCCAGATGATGATTGGTGGAATCCAATCGAAACATCGGGCGACCAACGCTCTTTTCAGAGCCAACCTGAGTACACGGAGTACCCAAAACGTTTCACGTACTCTTCGTATATTTCTTTCCGTGATCACCTCTTCACAGAAAAAAAATAAAATATATATATATATTATATAAAACATATGTTCGTTATACGCTCAGAAGCCCCCCCCTAGTAAAAAAATGTAGCCAATTCATATTTTCCTCATCCTTCATATAGAAGATAGCCTAGGAATGGGTCAAATTGCCCCCCCCTTGGCCCCGGGCTGGCGACGACCTTGGGAGAAGGGATTAGACTTAACCGATAGATGTGAAATAAAATGTCAAATAATGACAGAAGCGCATGCACGCTGGGTATACATCTGTTTCATATAAGAATGATAGGTAGTTCTTTTGCTTTGCTTTGCCTAATGACTCGAGATAAAATAAAGGTATGTATATAGAATTACCTGATATCAATGAGCTCCCTTTATCCACATGAGCATTCCTCAAGACAATTACCCTGCTATCTCCCATCACTATTGCATTCTCGGAATAGGTCTTATAAAGTTCAACTTTTGACGACTTGAGAATATTGCCATTGGCCGAATAAATGTTTTCTTCATCACAGTACACGGCTAACACGTTGTTGTTTGTTATATTCAAATATATTTTCTTCAATGCTGTTCTTGTAGAGAAAATCGTGGAATTTTTTAAAACTACCACTGAATAATGAGGGACCAAGTGACAGGATAAGTGTTCCCATGCATCACGATGCAGTGTGCATTGAATTTCAGCTGGAAACAATTTTATATGAGCCTAACTAAATTATAAATGTTTTCACATGAGTATAACTGTGTAATAAATTATAATTCAAAATGACAATAAATTATAATGAAAAACACCAATAAATTATAATTCAAAATGTAGAAACACAAGTCAGGTGAACATCAGGGAAGTCACTAAATTTTCCAACCAAATTGGGGGTACATCAAGGGTCTTTCTTTAACCCATTGTTATTCATAGTGGTAATGCGTTTTCTAACATAACACAATTATCAAATGAACAGTCTACTAGATTATGCTCTTTTGCAGATGATTTAGTACCCATATCAGAAAACCATGTGAATAAAAGAATTTTCTATAAAAATGATTAAAGAAGAAAGAAAAACAGCCTGAGGGTGAGTTGAAAGACGACACGCAAACTCCTCAAATGTGAAGAGATGGTGAACTATTAGCGAATTGCAGATCACACGGTGAATCAACCGATGTTGATAAATGTTCCATTTCATTTATATAAAGGGAGACCTAAGAAAAACTGGTAGATGGTGCAGAGAAATGGCATGACTGAAGAAGACACCCAGAACTGTAGAATAGACTACATTACGACAATAAGTGCCAATCGCAACAGCCAACCAGTGCCAGGATGAAGGATATAACCAATCTTTTAGATAATACGTCATAGGCCATGAATATTCACCAGAATTAAATTTGATTCCACAAATATTAAAACATGGTTTTCAAATTTGTAATTTCCAAAACATTAAGTATAAGTAACTAATCTTTTTGATCCCTTAAACTTTGTATACTGAGTCCTGTATGTTAAATACAAACAGTGTCCTTACCTGTTCTATCTCGCAATACTAGCAAAGGATCGGGCAAAGTACGGTCTATACTTTGAACAACGCCTGTTAATATTGGGACCTTTCTTCCCACCAATCTATGTTCCAAAGCTTTCTGTTTTATATTAAGTATAGTATGATTTTCTATTCCTCTCATTTCTGACAACATCAACATCCATGGTGCTTCCTCAAAAACAGTACTTGAGACTACATTTTGAGAATTAGGAAAACTCTGTAAACAATTTCAATATAAATTGGAATAGAAAATAAAGAACATTTTGTAAAGAATAATTTCAACAAGGCTTACTTGTGATAGAGGCACATTTGTATTTTTATCATGTGAATTCACAATAAATTTATCAGGTAGTAAACCTGCAGGACCTGGAAACTTTCGTTGCCTTTTTGTTTTGCTAGGAGTTTCAGTTTTTTCTGGAACCGACAAATTTCCTGGAAAATTTCTTTTTTGTGAAAAGTTATCAGTTTTAATTTCGCCCAATTTATTCAATTTCGATATTACGTTTATTGAATTTTGGTCTAAGGTTTTAGCACTTGGTTCAGGTTTTGATTTATGTGTTTGCGAATCACATTCTGCAAGAACCGCGAATGTTTCATCTGACAAAATCTAAAAAAAATTGTCCAGTTAAACAAAGTATTTGGTTATAAAGTATAGATTTAGTTCGAATAATCAGTTCATTACATCGTCAAAATCTTCGGATTGAAACATTATAAGAATACTTGTAATTAATAATTATAAAACAAAACTTCAATATTTATTTATACGACCAAAATATCATTATCATTTTATTATCAATCGCTTCGGAAAACGTCAGTTTCAGATTACCCACATTCTTCTTCTTTTTATTGGAAATTGGCTAATCGAGTTTCAAGAATTATTACCATAAGCAAGTTATTTTTTTTGGATAAGCAAGTTATTCTTTTTTTCAATATTTTTAGTAGAATTTTATCATTGATAAAAATAAAATAAAAGTAAACAATTAGCCTCAAATTTATTTTGAAACCAAATATTTTTAAAAATAAACAATAAATGATTTATTAAAAAAAAGTTAACTCTTAACTCCATAAATACATAATTATTTCATATTGATCTCTTATAAATAAAATAAAGACTTTCACCCATTTTCACTAAACAAAAATTTTGAGATTATTTAATGTAAAATATATTACTTATTTTATTTGAAGGTTTTAAAATACAAAGAAATAAAATATTATTATATAGAAGAAAAAAATGATTGATTTCTATTACACAAGGCTTATAAAAAATCTATTTTGTGGAATCTGTAATTGAATACCTATTACTTACCAATTCTGGAGGGAATCATACATAAAATAAAAATTTATGTAAAAAATCATATTCCTAATAGGTATATTGTACTATCTCGAAATGGACTATTTTTCTTCCAACATTTCAGTTGTCTATGGCCGTTATACACGGGTGGCGCAAAAATGTTGTTTTATCGGAAAATGTACAACGTTGTTGTATTTACATCAATTGATTATCAAATTTTGTAAAAATAATGAGAATTTTAGATTGCGATTAATGTAAAAGTGTGTTTGAATGGAATAAACTATTGGAACCTTCAATTCATAGGAGCACATTTTATCTGTCACTGTTTTTCCCAAGACGTATTTTAAGTGCGTGTCTACGATATTTCCGTATTTCTCTCTAGATTGCGGTATTTTGGATTGGCATAGTTGGTGTGTTGTGATAAAGCGACTGATTATAGAAAACTCAGTGGATTGACGTGATTGAATATCGGGGAATTATAACTTATTTTATCTTGGTGTTCGTCCATTTAAAATAACACGCTCCTTGCTGATAGCGAGGGCGACACGCAATATCTTCCCAGACGGGATTCGTTTCGAATTTTGGACAAACAAACAGTGTCATTAGTTTGAAATTTCACACGTCGTCGTTTTCATCCCGTCCAAAGCTATTTTATTTCACATAGTTATAAGAATTTGTGAAATAGTAAAGCGTGACTCTCATGTAGCAATGTTTTGCACTTACCTTACTACGTTTGTCTACTGTGTGTGTATATAGTTGTCTCTTTTTAGCGCCAGTCTGTCGCGTGTGTCGAAGCGAGACGCTTGCATCATTCAATGTAGGTATATAAGAGTGTTTCATTGACCTGGAATGTAGCTGGTTGTTTTGGTCCGCTATTACTATTCTATTACGTATTATACCCACAATATAATAATACAATTCTCTCTGTACTATATCGATATTATGATATATTAGTGTTATTGTGATATGAAGGAAATGCTCCATATCATGTTGTATCTATTGTGATGTTCAAGGCAAGAAATTAATATTGTTGTACTTCTACCTCTTCTTCATTAGTGTCAGTGCTGTTTGTGTATTTCTCATCACGCTGTGCTGTTTGGCTTGGAGTGAGCGGTATCCTGATTCAGTGATGTGCCATCGCTTCAATAAGCGCCTATTAAATTGCTGTCATCAAAACAACCATTTTAGTTTTTGTGTACATTCTCATGAACAACACATCTGTCATTCTATGCATATTTAAGATACTGCATAGGAATTTTTGGTAGTATGTGAATCATTCGGAAGGATACAGAAGTGGAGGTATGGATCCTGGGGGGACGAATGCGGAGAAGCATGGGGGAGACGGTGGGTCGCTTCCAGCCGAGGAAGCTGTCATCAAGAAGGGCTACCTCAAGAAGTTAAAAACTATGAAGAAAAAGTTTTTTGTTTTGAGAGGTAATACACACGATAAGAGTGCTAGTTTAGAGTACTATGACACTGAGAAGAAATGGAAGAGCAATTCGACACCAAAGAAGAGTATTTTGTTGAAGAATTGTTACAATATAACGAGAAGGCTGGACGTCAGACAGAAGCATGTGATCGCTTTGTACACGAGGAAGGAGTGTCTGTGTGTGGTGGCGGAGAGTGAGGAGGAGTTGGCCGAGTGGCTGGCCGCCCTGCTAGAGCTACTGCACCCTGAGGATGCTCTATTCAATTCACCCCAGCCAAGTCGTGAGTATTATACCAAGTTTACAACCTTTAAAAAATGTCCTATCTTAAGACAAAACATATTAATATATATTTTTTAAAGATGACTAGCAGAAAAACATTTCGGATGAGAGGCATAGAAAGCCGAGGTACAGACGAACTTAACCAATTATTACATTATTAATTTAATGGAAAAACAATTGCACTATTCAATTTAATTCAATCTCGATTTAACATTGCAAAGGAAATTTCAATCTTGTTTCTTTCCTTCAAACCCATCATAACATATTTTACCCGGCTGTCATTTTTGTTTAGATATTCAATTATCTAATTTGAACAGTGACCTTAGCTTTGTTAAGTTTATACTTGGTGTTTCTGTCATCCTTTAGTTCTGTAGGAAAAAAGTTTCGTTTTTTTGTACTACGAATGAACAAAGATAGTGAGTTTTCATTTAATGTTTTTACCTGCCAATTAACAATTGATTCAAAAAAATTAACAACGAATATGAGAAAATATTTTTTAGTCTATGGTTGGCATCATTTTATAATGCTAACTTGTTCCAGTGTAACGAATGGTCAATTTGTAACAACTAATGAC
The DNA here is from genome assembly GCA_963576905.1 of Mystacides longicornis. Classification (NCBI taxonomy): domain Eukaryota; kingdom Metazoa; phylum Arthropoda; class Insecta; order Trichoptera; family Leptoceridae; genus Mystacides; species Mystacides longicornis. The sequence goes on from OY756423.1 coordinate 34,599,483, forward strand.
TCACAATTCATTACTGATGTTCGATTTTTAAATGGAACATACCACTACGAGCTTACGACCGTCTTCACTTGTGTGTGATCACTTTACGTTAATAACATTCGCCATTAGGTGGTAATGTTTAAGTCTCCGAAACTCCTAATCATTAGAATTCTCGACATGTTAAACATGTTGAAAAATCTCATGTATACAACAAGTAGGGTGGATGCACCAGTAACAAACCGATTAAGCGACATTTTAAAACAAATTTTTATTATGTGATTCAATTTTTGCGACAATCATTGCTAAAAAAAATCAATGTACTCCTTATCTACCATAGAATCATGTGGCTTATTCTGATTTTTTAAATAACTATTTAGTTTATTGTTATTTAAAAATGAATGTGGAAAGTTGCAATGTGCCTAAGGTAGACCAGATTGTACCAGTAATAGACCAGATATTGTGCCAATAGTGAACCAGTAAAGAAAACGAATGCTTTTAATCAAAAATAATTTTATTATTAATATTAACTAACTTAATTAAGTTTTGTACTTAGTAATGATCACAACTTTTCATCAGTGTACAAGTGTAACGGTTGTGTGGGGAATATTATATTTTCGGCACGGTTCTCTAATTTTTGCGCCCTTGCATATCTCCTCGATTGCTTTGAAGATATCTTCCTCCTTGTATTTGAAAAAGTTCTTTTCGGTGGCATTGTGTCTGAAAAAAAAAATAGGTGGTCAATTATTGGAACAAACTCGTAGTATAGATGTTACCAGTATTAAACCACTGGTCTACTACTGGATCATAGTTATTTTTTTAAGAGTTTATTATAATAATTTATTGCACTATCATAAGTAAATATAAATTTGAACGAAAAAATAAAAAAGGATTCAAAAAGCTTATTCACCAGTTGTAGACCAAATGGAATATTACTGGAACATCATTGAATTCGTGTTCCATTAGTTTACCAATGACAACTATTGATTTAAATTAGCATTTTTTTATGAAATAACACATATTATTATTGCTAAATGCATTTTACTATGCAGTTAATTGTAAAATAGGTTACAATGATTGATATAAACAAAGATTATAAAAGATTAAAAAACTTACCGTCATACACCTTGCTTATAAAATGGCCGCCAGGAACAAAGTGAACAATTGTCGTTTCAGGTTTTGTGTTTTTAATGACATATAGATGGTGTTCATATCGCTTTTATCTATAGTTACATGATTGTAAGAAGTACGGCTGGGCTACCAAACGTAAAAAAGTGGCGAAAAATTCAACAGAAGGTTAATATTTCTGTTTGAAATTTGAAATGGTGTACTACAGGTTCCTGGTGTGTTACTGGTGCACCCACCCTAGATATTTAATTATTAATGAAATTTAGAGATAAAAGTTGGAAATTGTTGGGAACAAGAGTTCCAAATTGAAAGACTGCGACTGGTGTATTTGGCGCCAGGATATGAATATATCCACTTTTGTTAATGTCTCATCTGTATTGCCTTTGTTGGTGCACAACGTTCTAGTGGTATGTTTCATTTAAAAATCAAACATCAGTAATGAATTGTTAGAGTCTTTAGTTGTTACATATTAGTTAAGATCTAGTCCTGAAAAATGGTCATAATAAAATGTTTGGCTTCAATTTGTCCCCGAAAAACTTCCATATAAAATGTACTTAACCAAAATTCATTATAACAAAGTGGATCTCAGAATAGTGAACTTTTTTGTTTTAAAATCATGTTACATAAAATTTCTCCGATTTCAGTTTGTCCTTGGCATTGGCAAGTTTACAAGTGTTTGCGTAGCATATTTCCTTCATTTGATTGACAAATCCTTGAAATTTGTTATGAAATGAAATTTGTCTGGGTAAAAATAACGTACCTACTGTGTTCTGTTAAACTTTGTGTCCCCAACGATTCTTAAACTTTTTTCAAAAACAATAAAATTTAGTGTTTTTTGTATAATGAGATGAATGACTTTGTGTTTTGCTGTATTCATCATTAGTGTCTCAAATAATAGTTTATTTGACATCAGTAGGTATAATATGGTGACACAAAAAATTAAAAATGCATCATTTCGTATGTATCCAGTACATAGCCCTTTTTTGCTGTTCAAAATTTGTTATATAGCTCTTTATGTTTGGTAATACCTTCTCAGTTCAGCCATTCCTCAAAAATTAAGAATTACAATGTGTAAAGAAATTGGAAAACTTTTTGGAATTGATATTTATTAGATTTGCAGATGAAAACAAAACACTTGCTGTATAACACCTCACTTACGGGCATAGGGAGGCAAAAAGATCTCTCTGCTACACTTGATCTAAGAAATGGTTGTTAATTGTTTGATTGTCCTATAAATCTGTCCTATAAACCCTCAGAGTCTATTTCATTTTGCCACTTTGAGCACTGCAGGGAAATTGACATTTCATTCTGTAGTAACAGTCGTATGTGTAGTTGGCGCTGTTTTATTTACACATGCATGGTCGTCCTTTTCTTTTGGTATGGTTGATCCTAGGATATTTACATAAAATTGTACTTAAATAACATTGTATAAGTCATTACTAAAATTTCAATCTTCTTCTTCCTCTTTGGTTAGGCCTGCTAGTCTTATTATTCCTGTAGCATTATCTTCATGAGAAACTGACCACCAACTTTCCCTCCAGCTTTAAGGCGGTCCTTCAGGAGGTCTGTTAAGGAGGCCTGTAGTATTTTTGTGGTTCTTGTATCCTCCGTTCTTGAGACAAAGTCATTTTAAAACTATCTCAAAATTAAAAGGAAATTGATTATAATATAAAAACTTTACTCTACCCTTAATATATCTATCTTTATTTATTTTTAATAATATATGAATCTGTTATGTTACAGAGTTGATATGGCAAGTGAATATACAGAAGAAGGGCCTGGGAGCTTCTCGGAACATCGTAGGGAACTACACTCTCCAGCTGACGGAGAAGTGCCTCGTCCTCAACAAGCTGCGTCCCAGCAAAACCTTCACGCACGCCGTCAGCAATTCCGACTACATTGAATACTCCCTCTCCAGTATAAGAAGGTTTGTACCAACCAACTCTATCTTTAAGTCTTGCAAATTGAGTTCTTTCCTCTCTTCTTCGCCATGTCCTAAGCTCTGATTTCAAGAACAGTGTGGAGAGAGGTTCCAAGAATGGAAGAATAAATAAATATTGGTTTATTGCCTGAGGAAATTTTTCCAGTCAACCAGTACTGTCCAATCTGAGGCAGGCCAACCCCGGGAGAGATTTCAAGTGAAAACCACTTTGAAAAAGATTCTTTCATTAGTTACATTTTATACTGTTTTTTATAGATGAATTCCAAATGTTTCCTAGACTAGTTCTTAACATATAGATAAATGACCAACCATTTTGATGCTAACATTAAACTAATGGATATTCATTTTTTAAATGGAAAATTTGAACCACTAGTAGCTTTCAACTGTCTGCTACTAACTGCTGTTTTAAAGTCTAACATGTTAAACATATCGAAAAATTATCATTATGTTTAAGAAAAATGTTTATTCTTACCCTTTTCGCAAAATTAATTATAAAGTAATATCCTGTCTTCACGCTTTAGGGGCTTTACCTACTTGGGAAAGTGATTAGTGAAAAACTAATAGCATGTGAAGTCTATCAAACACGGAGGCAACAAGTCCTTATTCATGAGGAACTGTACATAACTGTTTTAGAATACTGTTTCAAAAAAAGAATTTTTTTTTAACTCGATTTTCAGGTGTGGTGATTCGGAAAGCTTCTTCTACATGGAGGTGGGCAGGTCCAGCGCTACGGGAGCAGGGGAACTTTGGATGCACACAGAGGATCCCAACATAGCCAAGAGCATGCATACGGCTGTTCTGATGTTAGTTTTGACTTCACATCCTGATTATAGAAATATGCTAAAGGACAGCCGATACCTGTCTTGCTTTACCATCTGTCTGATGAATATCTTTTACTGAAACTTTACTGTATAGAACCAATTATTTTATTATTTTAAGGATTTATAAAATGCTGATGACCTGGTAAACTTTGCATCACTCAAATACATCCATCTACATCATTTCCAGTCACTCAAAACAACAAAAAGTATTATGGGAAAAAAAATTGTGTTTTTTTCCTATTTTCCTGGCAATTATTCCATATTTTTTCACCGTTCTAAAATACCCTGAGCTTATCCAAATATTTCCAAACAAAAATTTGCCAAATCTATCCAGCAGTTCTCGATTGTTAGCAAGCCAAGCACGGCTAATCATTTTTATTTATATATAAGATTACTACAAGATTGGTCGGTTCATCAATGATTAAGAAAATAAGTACGTAATTGAATTATTATCATATAGGTTATGCAAAAACTCAATAGAATTTTTGTTTATTTAGCGCTATGTCCAACAATTTGAACGTGAAGGAAGAAATGGATCCAAAGGCTAGGTTGAGGTCCGCTTCGGCCACAGAAGCTTCCAAGCCCATATCTGTCCTCACCAGAAGACAGACTCATCAAGGGACCAAGTCTCACGGATTGTCCCCGAGCAGTGGTATGTCTTTTTTTTCTTTTCCATTTATCGCAATCAATAATAACACATATTATTCTAGAAATATGTGCAAACGAGTTAAGAAATTATTTTTAAAGACGAGTGCTAATTTAAATTGACGAAAGTAGCATGAAACGTAGTTTTACTTTCTTTATATTTTTTTTTGCGCAAAGTTGAAGACTGAAGCGTTTTTTTTCAATTTGAAAATTATATCTAGTACCTACATATAATAGAGTACTTAGTCATTGTATAAAAATATAAAATCGTAGTTTAGTAATCTTTTTGACCTTAACTACTTTTTGAAACCTTTTGGAGTTAAAACATTATTTAGTTTGTTCCACTGCTAGATTTTAGTTATGCTAACCAATATCGAAGACAACGGGTCTTCTTCTTTTACAAAAAGTTGATTAGAAAACTCTGTTTAGCTTTCCAAGATTACTGTGTGTGGTGCGTAATTGACCAATATTTGCAAAAAAGTTGGTTTGAAGGCCCCGTCCGCACTGCTATATTTCACCCCAATTCTGTAAAACATTGAATCTTATGGGAGTGTTCGCACTTGCGGTAAATAATCATGCGGAAAAAAATTCTGTGATTTGTTGCAAATTGAACGCGATTATTAATTTTGATCAAGGAATATATTCCGCAAGAATAAAAATCGTGCGGTGAAAAATCGCAGTGCGGACAGGGCCTAACTAATGTTTTGAATTATAATTTTATTTCACATTTCTTACAATGCTGTTCACACACAAGAGCTTCAGCCCCACTAGACATACAAGTCTGTATCGAGGCATACAGAGTATCTTTATACAAGTTTTAAAATACAGTATAATAATAATAAAATTTACACTAAAATAAAGGAAATTAAAAAAAAGGTATAAGTACTTAAAGAGAGAAAAAAAGGAGAGCTTACAAAAAATAAAAGAAAAGATAAAGTAATATATGATAACAATAAAAATAAAAAAATAAAATAAAAAGAGAAGATAAATAACCTCTACACTCAATCACTACACATTACAACTCTGAATAAATCAGTACTCCACACCCAGAGCCATCTTCCACATAATACTCACTCCGACAGAGTACATATCAGCATCAGGTCTAAACCATTATGTGGTTCAGGAGTCTCTCCGACTCGTCGACCCCTATCTCAAGCAGATATCGGGTGACATTAGACCTGCTTACCATGTCAACTTTCCTCCTCAAGGAATTAAACAATCTTGGTCCCAGGACCACATGAAACCTCTGTAAAAATACAGTCTTAGCCTGAGGAACACATAAAAATACTTGGAGGAACACGTAAGCTTTACAGTTCTTTGTTGGTCCAATTACAAACCAATCCCAATCCAAACTCCCTTAAGGCCCAACTTAGGGGCACAGGGAGGCAACAAGAGCTCTCCACTGCGCTCGATCTTGCACAATGTTTGTGACCTCCTCCCACACCATGTCCAGATTCCTCAGCTCTGCTTCGAAGGAGCGGAACACAGTATGAGAGGGTCTTCCTCGTCTTCGGGACCCTGATGGGAGGAAGAACAGCGCTCTCCTCGGCCAACTGTCATTCAGCATCCTTAACACATGTCCCAGCCAAGTCATCTCCTCCACATAATGGTAGAAATGGTGGGCTCACGCTGGGTGCGCAGACATATAGCGTCGTTCGTGATGCGGTGGTACCATCTACACCCAAAGTTCTCCTGAGGCACTTTATTTCGAAACCTGAGACTTTTGTGCCTAGGCTTTGGTCATGTGCCAGGATTCACACCCATAGAGGAGAATGGGCAACACACACGCATCAAACAGTTTACATTTCGTCTCAGACACTAAACTCCGACGCTTTCCATATTTTGGTCATGTTGTTAAAGGCGCCACTTGCCATACCGATACGTATCGGGAGCTCAGCCCCGAGGTCACCAGTGGTGGTAATGGTTGCTCCCATTATAATCCATTATGTAAATTATTTTGATTTTCATTGATAAATATAAAAGAATTCCATTTCACATTGTATTCAAATTAGTCTGTCTTTGAAAACCAGTTGGCATAATTAAAATTTTGTGGAAAAAACTCTATATTTTGTTTCATATCAATAGATTAATATTAAAGTGATTTGTTTAATCTAAACTCAATCATAAAACAAAAATAAGGACGAAATTTTGAACAAAGTTCGTTATTTTATTCCATTAGTGACTTTGGCGCTTCAAATTTTTTTTCGTATGATGCAAAATTTACTCTCACTGTAATATATTTTGTGTGTGTGTGTGTGTGAGTGTGCGTAGTTAGATTTTTCATTAAATAAATTAATTTGTTCTTAAAATGTCGAGTATAAAATATGACATTTGATTTTCATCATTTGTAATTTATTCCCTATAAATAGTCACAAGTCAGTAGTAGATTAGAATCTCATTATTTGTGAGTTTATAATATCGCTCTGTGCACATCCATATTTTTTTCTTGTCTTGCTTATTTTTTTTGATAAATATCTAATAATTTATAGAATTAGAATGTGTATAGTTTTATGTTTTAAATGTTTTAAAGAATTTTGTTTGACTTAACTTATTACGATTACTTTGTAATAAAAAAAATTACTGGGAAAAATCTTAAAGGTTAAAACTTTCTGAGAAAAAATCATGCGAGCTGTATAATCTGCTCATGGTCTGTTTGATTGGTCTGTCATTTACTTTTTTAAGAATTGTTTTTATACTTCCTCTTTGGTGATAGATTCTCTTTGTTTTTTCATCTTCCAACACACAGCTTAAAGACAGGAGTCTATACTTCTTAGTTAGGCTCGAGTCTCCTTTCTTAAATCTACGAGTGTAAGATTGAGCAGGTTTACTCATGCACATATTCTATGTAAAATAAGTTTATATTTTTTATTATGCTGTCGATTGAGATCCGAGGCTAACACAATACAGATATTGTGTGCGTGTGTAAATAAAATGAAATATAATATGTGTATCATTAAGTTTCGAGGGTGATAATGAAGTAGGGTTGTTGCAAACAAAAAAAATGGGTGTTTTTGCAGAGAGTACGTTCTGCAGCGGGCGCAGTTGCGTGGGTCTGTGTATTAGCCCGTGCGAGAATCAATCTGCAGCGTACTGTGCTCCGCAGACGGTCCAGGAAACACAGGATATTGCCACGATGGCACCTCAGCCCTCCGGTATGACAATATCTATCTCATAACCAGACCTTATTACAAAACAAAACATACACTCAAATCAATTAATTAACCTCTTTTTTTCTGTTCACACACATCAGTGTTTCTCAATGTTAATAAAATAAATGATACCATATTATTTATAATGCAACTATTGAATTATGAAAGTACTTAGATGCTAATCAATTTTTAAGGATTTCAATTTTTTAAGTCAGTCGCACAGTTTGTATCTCTGTATAAATCTTTTATTCCCGTAGACAAATTTTATTAACCTCGTAACTTACGGTTTTAATCATTTATTTTCAATCACCCGAGCTCGGCTGGAGGTCTGAAAACTTGAGAAATAAATATTTTAGCAAACATTACAGTGATATGGTTCAATTATTAAGTTGTGATGTTTCAAAGGATAAATCATTAGGGCTGACATTCTTACACCCCAGTTCTTACACCACACATTTACATAGTTTGAACTCAACTTAGGGACTGCATTGAAGTGGTCACCAGTGAAAACGCCTTGTGTAACCTTTTACCTCCTATGACGTCACATGATAGTAAACAAACGGAATAATGTCAGTGTTTTGTATGCTGCGTTTGACAGGAATACTTGCTTGTGGCGTTGTATGCATCACATGATCACAAGACAGCGTTTTTTGTGTACTTTTGGATTTTAATTAAACTTGTAGATGATCTGCAGGACGTATTATGACAGTGTGTTTATAATGTATCAAAGAATAATTTAAAATGCTTTACCGAAATCAGTCAAATACCCCATCGTTCCAGATCAAAAATAGCCATAATTGAACTTTAATATCTGCAATGTTTGCTACAAATATTGACATAATTAAACTTTGTCTGAAAATAAACAATCAATCTTATTAGTAGAAGGTTTGAGAAACACTGTAACGTGTACATTATTTTTAACACACATTTAACACTATACAGATCTGATGGAGCTATGCTGTGCCTTGAGTCGGGGTAACTAGTATCCTAAGGCAGTTATTGTAACATCCATTGCTGTTAATCCAACCAACTCATACACCTGTTTGGGGTTTCGTGTTGCTTTATATGTTATATTATTGTCTATGAATAATTTATCTGTGTTTTCATCAATGTTCGAAGGCTATATTTTTTATTGTATGTGTGTGTGGGTGCTATTGAATGAATGAATGATAGCATTCTACGCCTCTGAAAGAAAATAACGCTTTTCCCAAACTATTTTTCTTCCTTCTGTGTCTATTTTCAAAAATAACACACATGTTTCAAAAAAAAAAGTTTTGACCACCGATTTCGGTTGCCTTGCATGATTTTGACGACAAGACAAGTACAGATATAGAAACTTGAAAAAGAAAAAATTAACAGTGGGAAAGTTCACATGCTAAAGCTTTTACATTTTTATTTTGGAAAGAAAACACTTTGTTACAGAGATAATTTATTACTAAGTTAAAACTAGCTTACCGAGATCTAATGGACTCATTTCCCCCCCTAACTTAGGTTTGCTTGAATGCCTAAGTATTAAATACTGTCAGTAAATGGCGCACTTAAATACATATATTTCAATTTGTTAGTCAATTTCAATTATTGGAGACAGATAAAAGAACTTAACAATCTCAAGACAGAAATTAACTAATGACTTACTAAGATCCGATGTTGGTTATGCTTAAATCTCACCTGAATGCCATGCCATTATTAGCATTGTCAAACAGAACTTAGAAAGTAACTTCGTGGCAATGGTATCCTCGTGAGATATGAGACTGAGCAAACCAACTGTGCTTTCTTTCCTCTAAATGTTTCCAAATACAGACTGCTGTTACATTTATGTAACCTGGTGTTTTCTTAACTTTCAAATATTATGTGGCCAATAACATTTAACATGTGAATATAATATTTTCAGTTTGTTTTAAGAGCAAAAGAGTTATAATATCATACTTGTTTATACCAATGAGATGAGCTGCAATATTTTTGTGCCAGTTTTGTTTTTTTTTTATTGTGGAGTTAATGATTCCTGTTTAAATATATCTCAGAAAGATGAATGAATTTTTGTTTACCATTAGGCACAGATAACGGATCGATCAAACTCCACGGAGAGGATAGTATTGTAAATATATCGCACGAGAGAACACGCTCCCTGCCGTTAACCGGCGATGAAACTAACGCCATGCCCAGCTGCAATTTAATTAAAACACGATCCGTCGATAAAGCTGGCACGTTTGCGGAATGTCGACCCGACAAAAGGTTGTCCCAGTGTAACGGTTCACACGCATTTTCCAAAAGAAGACAGATGCCGTACACCGGTGGTCGTCGAGCCAGCACCGGATGTCGATTGGGACAGAATCTCCAACATACCTCACCGCACCCCGTCTGCTGTATGTATTCTGAAAACAATATTGAGCACAACCAGTATCGTACTAAAAGTATTTGAGTCCCCAAACCTAACCTAACCTCTGACTTGATTAACTCAAAAAATATAATATCTTAATTTAGTAAATTAACAGTTCCTTGGTACATATGGAAATATACAGACTGTTTTAACATATGACGCACTCCTTTTCAACATTGTTACTCGGTTGAAAACGGAATTCATTTTTCCAATGCAGGAAAGAGTGACAATTTACAGTTGATTTAACCCCATTCGACCAGCGTAGAAATATTATTATGTGCATTAAAATATAATAATCCCTTATTTTTACGTAGCAATGCGAGATACAATAATTATTAACAAAGAACAACTATGTATATTTGAGTAGGCTTATTTATTTAATCCGAGTTTCTTGTAGAAGGGAGTGGTGTGAGATCAGATTGTCATCCTATTCTTGTTCTGTTATTATTTCTGTTTAATATAATTTTACACGCGTTGTGACTATATTATTATTTTCAAATTAATCCAGACGAAAACAACATTTCCGATGCTGAAATTACACGTCATATAGTTCTCATTCTTTTGGCCCCTATCCAACAATTTTGTTTACTGTTTTTCAGGTGATAATGATTTTTTTTGTTTGTTGGAGACTAATGACTGAATCAACTATAAGAAATTAAAATTTATATGACCGCTATAAACAAAATTGTACAGAAATATTCCTGAATGTTCTGACGAAAATTATATATTTTTTTTTATATGAATGTAATTTTTGGCTATGTTTAGTAGAATTTAATCTTTTTTTTCGTTAGGATATAAACGTGCTTTCTTCCGATCAATCTAGATTTGTATGAAAATGGGTGATGGTTTTTTTCAAAATTCTGCATACTTTGAAATATGTAATATACACCGAATACATGCTTTTATCTAAGCATATTAATGCATGGGTCCCCAGTTTTATGGTTTATAAAATTGACGCTTTCAATATTAACATCTAGTTTGCTTTGCTTTTTACAATAATTTGTGTGGTTTTGATTAATTTCATTAATTTAGTAAGGTTGATATTTAAATTACATTAACATAAATTTAATTAATGTAATCTTTGCATCAATTTGTTAGTAGTTTATCTATCATAGTATGGTTATAATATCTTCTAAAATATTGTTTAAATTTTAATACATTCTCTGATTTATTGATAATTTAAACCGCTTATGAAGAAAGTTGCAGAAAATTCCTAGCATGGAAAACGGTAAAAATCCGGATAATAGAAAAATGGCTCATTGTACGTTTGCACCAAATTAACATAGAGCCAGAGCTAGGAATGGAGAATGTCTTTCTTCGTCAAGAAAAAATGTTTTTATTTTTAGGTCTGGATCAATGTTTGTTTGGTGTAAACGCACCCTCACATGTCTGTATTCCACAGGTCGTACAAAATCTACCTGTACATTATATTGTTTGGCTTAAACGAGTGTGTTCATGCTAGATAGTATATTTTCTACCTGTTATACGGACTTCAAGATGTGACAATAATTTTCAGATATTGGAAAATAAAACTTATCTAGCTTACAAAGAGCATTCTAAAGTATCTGGGAGTTATGTTGTCTTTTGATAATGTAATACATTACATTATCAAAAGACAACACGGGTTACAACCCGCTCATGTCTAGCTTCTTATACCCAGATGTCAAATGGGACGAAAGAATTGTATGCTTAATACCATCCTATGGTCAAAACTTTTAAACAATAATTATTGAAACGTAATCCTCTTCCGTGTCTTCACCATCATGTGTAATTTCAATTTTACCAAATATAGGTATTTTTGCCAAATTATGAAGACAAATTCAAAAATATTGACTTGTACTACTTTTCTAGTTTATTGTACTATTGATTGCTAATAATTCTGCATGCCCTATTTATTGCAGCTTCTGAACACTATTACTATTTTGTTAATGCTTAGTTAGAAGAAAAATGTTTTTACACAAAATGAATATTTGGTAAATTTTTTTACTAAATATTCATTTCGACTCATTCGAAATACAGTCGTTCACCAAATTTGACTAATGTACAGAATTTAGCGCTACCAAAATGATTTTTTTTAATTAGTAAATCAAATTTACGCACATTAGTCAAATTTTGTGTGCCAAGATGTTACTCTTTATAAGTATCCAATCAATACTTGGAATTTTTGTACCAAATACCACTAAAGTTTGTCACTGACATAAAAATGAAATTTATTTCAGAATATAAATATTTGTTTATTTAATTTGATACGCTTTGTTGATTTCAGTGGGCTCTGGTCATGGCATATTGGCGGCGGGTGGTAACGTCAGAGAGAGGTGTGACAGTTTACCGTCACGTAACACTCCCGGCAGTGGGGGCAACATGTCCCAGTTGCCGTCTCATCCTGCCGGAGTGCCCCACAGACCTCACAGTATGTACATCAGGGGCATCAGTCACTCGCCACCTGTCAACAGTCCGTTGAGTCCACATTCAGGTTTGAGAACCACTGCAACAAACACTTTCATCATAATTTACCTACCCATTTCATTTTTAGATGCATGATCTTTCCTTTCTCCAATCTATCAATTCTCCCTTCGTGACCACACTTAGGGGCAAAGGGAGTCAACAAAAGCTCGCAACACCTTTCACTCTTACACAATGTCATATCAAATCCCTTCACTTGTTAGCGAGCGTTATGGGGCTAATGTGATTGATTGATTGATTCTCTTTCAGATAATTATACTTTATATTCGTCACTTTCATAAATAGATAGACAACAAACACAGCTGATACTTAGGGTTTTTTCTGATTCATAAAACCTTATTTTAAATTCTGAAATAAATTTTGACTCACAAATAATCATCGATTCTAAAAAAATACTTTTTATCCATGTGTAAAACATTTGAATAACATGTAATTGCAGATAATAATGTTGTATATCTTTTTTTAGCAGGTGCATACTCCACAGACAGTGCTGGCTCCAGTGTTTCTATCGACGAAACTGATAACTTCTCTCACCACACGATGTACATGGATGAACCCAGTCATTTGACCCATGCTAGACTCATAAATTCAAGAACACCCGACGAGAGGAGCATACCAGAGGAAGTTGCCGATGATTCTCTAGTCATGTGGCAGCCCGAGAAGTGTCTATCGGAGAGTCTAGAGAAGAACAGCGGCATGAAACAGCCGAACCTCGCCAGCGATAAGAGGATGTCCTACAAAAGCGAGATGGGCAAAGATTTACATTCCTTGAGAAAGTCATCCGTGGGTGGTCCACCCGATGTTGGCAGTCCAGTACTTGCACCCTCCAATACAGGCACATCTCCACAAAATGAGTTTGGTTACATGGCCATCTCACCTTCTAGTGCTGACCCCTTAAGATTGTGAGTTTAAAATTTCTCTAAATTCTTTTTTTACATTCTGATTTTTTCTCCGTTAATTTATCTTCATTATCTTTTTTCAGGATGCAATCTCGCATGGGTGGCAATTCTTCAAACCATTCTAGAACATCCTCACTAGCCGAAGACGTTCCAGACAGTGGTATTAAAGTAGAAGGTTATGTTGATATGGAACCACACAGAGATAACATACCACGTACGATGTCACCAGCCGCATCGGTATCCTCTGTCACCAGCGGTACACCTTCCACTGACATGCGATTCTCCGAGTATCATTTGGATAAGGTCAGTTCGTACTTCCCACCCGAGGAAGACGGAGGCAGCAGGCCCCTGAGGGCGTACAGTGTGGGCTCCAAACCAGATCATTTTAAGAAAATCATAAATAGACACGACATACATCCATCTGGGGTTGATTCGTCAAGAACAAGAGCTTTCTCCTGTGGCAGCAAGTCACGCAACAGGATACTGAACCACAGCACTCCGCCTCACATGCAGCACATCGCTGTGGTAATGCAGGGGGCAAACAACTCCAAATCTTCCAGCACCCCTGTGCTCGGGGCCACTGGCTCCCTCTACAGACACAACTACAACTCTTCTCACAGCTCTGTTGAACCCTTGGATGATTTGATGGAAATGGATTTCAGCACCAATAGGACTGATTCTACAGGGTCCATCAAGACAGAGACGCAGGCTGTCCCGGGACAGGCTCCTCTTGCAGTGTCCCCTGTAGCGCCCCAAGCACCACCACAAACTACAAACAACATGGATGGTTACATGGACATGGCACCATTGTGTGTCAACTCTGGCTATGTGGAAATGAAACCGGGAGACTCTTGTCCAAATGACAAACCGTTAATTGAAGCTGTTAGGAAATTGTCAGTGAGCAAACCACATTACGATTCCAATGAAACAATTCCTAATAATGAATGGTTACCACCGCAGTCTACGTGGGGCAATTCCAATAATAGTACCAAAGCGGGCAGTGTGAAGTCACGCAGCAGAATACCCTCCCTTCCCATAGCTATTCATTCTAGTAATCCAAAGGAATTGAAAAATCAAACAGCATCGAGCGCTAGTCCTATATTTAACATGGCATCTATGTTGAAAGGCGATTGCGAAAGATCCGATGTCCCCCAGGGAACTCCCAAAATGTCTCCGGGAACGTCTCCAGTCGCTACCTTTACTCCCAGTCCTATATCTAGTCTTAAAAAGTCAAAGAAACAACATAACAGTAGACGCAATTCTACAGAAGTACCAACTCCAACCATGGGACAACCGCAAACTATATTCCCCTTTAGCCCCGGATCACCTGTGAAATATTGTCCCACTAAATCACCTCTGTACAATATGGAACGCAAGTCGGATTCTTCAGCTGCAGGAGAAAATACATCCATGACAAAACCTTTTTCAATAGAGAAAGAAATCACCAAGCCATTGGACGTCTCCGAATATGTGGAGATGGCTCCCATTAGACTAACAACTGTCAAAGAGTTGAATGAAACCTGTGGCACAAGATCTCCGGTTGATAAAAACCTAAAGCAAATTATGAACAATGCAACCAAATCCTCGGATAATTGTAAAGGTAGCAATGTGTCTACCAAACTGTCTAGTCAGCTCACCAGTCAGAGGTCTGTTGATGAATCCTTACTAAGGACCAACAGATCTCCCAACTCTAATACACAAGCCAATGCGCCTGCCAAGTTCCAGTACTCTCCCATTCAGGTCCCACAGTTCTCTCCTACCACCGCTCTCGGCAGCAGGATTATAGATTCAAACAGCAAAGAAAATCAGGACATATTGTCTTCCAACCCAATGGCTAATCGAACCTTGATGAAACCAACTGTCATCACTAATCAAATACAAGCCGTGAAGAAACCCATTTTGGTCATCAGTCAAACCCAAGTCATTGCTGCAGACTTCAAACCAATACAAGCCTATGATATTGAACAAAAGAACTCCAAATCAGGATCTCCCAAACAGTGTGAGTCTGCACTGAATAGACAACTGTCCTACTACGACAATAAAAATAGAGCCAATAAAGAGGATCCTTGTGACGGGTACGAAATGCTGGCCTCTCAGAACGGAGAGCTGCAGAAAGTGACCCTGTCCAGGCCGGGGTCTGTGAATACCAACAAGGGGAGGAAAGACGGTGGACCAGGGAGTCGCCCACCCAGCGTCAACAGTGAAGGGGGTGGTAAGGAGAAATCTCGTCCATCTTCTGTGAGTAGTGAGGTGAGCGGGACGCCCTGTGGTTCTCGTCCAGGATCCGTGGTAGGTGAAAAAGACAAGCTGCTTTACGTCAGCTTGGATCTGAAGCCGTCTAATACGGTTAGTCCTCAGCAATCGACGGGCGGAATTTGTTACACCACTATAGATTTCATCAAATGCGAAGAATTGAAAAACTCAAAGAATTTGGCAGCTAAAAGTACTAATTAGGCCTAATCTGGATTCACTACATATTATTGATATTACGTCACATAGTTATTTGTTTGTATGCCAAATTTGCCTTTGAATTGTAATAATATTATATTGTACTGTTAGCATTGTAACGTGTATTTCTGTTCAATAGCTGTGTCCAGACAGACCGAGCACGGCTCGCAAGCCAGTTTGAGTATTTTAGTTTCCTTACGTATACGATCTTTCCTTACCTTTCCCCCCCCCGCGATCTTTCTCCAGCAATCTTCTCGTTAATTTTTATTCGAATAATCTTCATCTTTAGAATCCCATAGCATTTTGAAACTTCTATAAAAGTGTATCAAACGAAAGCCTGAGCATGGCTCGCAAGCTGCGCTCGGTCTGTCTGGACACGGCTATTGGTTTTTGTAATTGTTTCCTACTTTTTATACATCCTGTAGTGTTTGCTTACGTGAGCCACATATATAATGTAACTTTATCGATAGGTATTATTTTTAATAAGATACGGCTTGTTGGTCAAGTTCCATTTTCTCATATGACACTAGTTGTTTGTGGCAGAGAGAAGTAGAGCCTTTTTAGTCACAACTGGGTTGCAAATTATTATCCATAGAACTAATGATTATCCAACATTGTAATGATAATAATGATTGTGTACATTTAATATATCTATATGATGTCTGTCTTCCACGTTAGTTTCTCGTCGTGAGTTTACAAACAAAATGATACAATTCTCCGTACCGATGTGCGGCTTAAAATTTTCTGTCCTTCAACGTGACGCTGATTTTATACTCTCAACACACACACACACACTCTTGCTTACTTATATGGTGATTAATGTTGCATTTGCATATGAATAAGTTTAATTTGTTAATATGCAGTTTTTAAAATTCTTATAATTAGTTAGTTGTATTCCTCCTAATATTATTGCATATTATATTTGTTGTGGTGATTGTTTTGTAACTAAAATTATTTATTTTCGAGTCGATACCGAATTTATAAAAATTGATTGTATAATAATAATTATTAAACTACAGATTCAATAATCATTGATTCGCTTTATAAACTATTTTAAATATAAATTTGATGTTAACTCTTTTCAAAATTTTTTACCTCTGCATATTTTTATCTGTAAGTTTTCAGCTTGTTGTATATTTCGTGTAAATTCTGTGGTATAGCTAAATTCATTCTCCAATCTTCCTGGGTTCAATCTTTCAACCACATCCTGTATAAAAGAATCATGTGTTCATAGTTTTTAATTGTGAATTTTTATTTCTTATTGTTATGAACCAATAGAAATGTTAATAATTGTATAATTAAGTTTCAACGGTTGATTTTAAATCTTTTTCATTTTATTTCAATAGTATGTGATGGTATTTTATCTGTGAAATCTGCATGCTTTCTTAAATTGTATTCAGTCTTGCATCCTTTTAAAATTTATTGTAACATTATTCTTTAACAGAAACAAAAATACTGCTGTTATATTGTACAAACTTGTAAATTAATATCGTTCTCAAAAGGAAACTTATTTATGTGAATACTCAAATACTGTCTTAATACAAAAAAGTTGTTCCTATGTTGTAAAGTCATTTATTAGATTTAGTCTCAGCCTTTGTCAAAATATTTTAAAGACATATTATTATGTATGTTATTTTTTTTAACATTCAAGGCATCAGTACTTTTGTAGATTAAGTTGCATAAAAAATAAAAATAATACCTATTGTCTTATTTTTCAACTAGATATTTTGTAACTTAAAAATTGAAGTGTAATTTTTAATTTTTCTCTATATTATAAAAAAAAAAGAAATAAAAAACTGAACAAAGTATGTTTTGAAACTGCCATGTAATTTATAATGGAAGCTATCCGCAATGTTAATTATTCCCATTGATATTAATTACCTCTGTATTTGTTGTTGACGATTCAACGGTTACATTTTTTCACCGCATTGTGTTCAGCGTACAGATAAACTAAAAAATATCCTTTTGTGTGCAATCTGCAAGTGATTCTTTTACTTTTTATTAATTCTTTACAATTTATCCGTCAGATTAAGTACGGCGTACAAAATTACAATACTTAGGTTCAGCCACAATAATCGCAATTTGTTCTTATGTTCTCACTTTGAAATATATTGTAGTACTATTAGGTGAATATGATTGGTCTAAGCCAAATGATTTTTGTGCCAATACAGGACGCCACTTTATATACGATGGTTGTCAATTTTTAGCCTAGAATGTTTCTTAGTATTAAAGCTAATTTTATTATTATTAAAGTAAGCGTACATTAATTTTCTTTTTTTCGTTTCGGGAATAAACTTTTAACGCAAAAAATGATAAAAAAAATAAAAACGTGTGATTCAACATTATTTGCTCATGAAAGAGACATCAACAAGTTGATATCTTTTGTATCATTTCCTATTAAACAACTTAATTTATTTTTTTTTTTTATAAATTAGAAGTCAATTTTCTGCCTGTTAATAATTGTTAAGTTATAACTAACTCTCTTACTAAGGGAATTTCCTTAATTTTAATTTGCGTAGACGTACGATTTAATTTTAATAAGTTGAATTTCAAAAATAAAAAAATTAGTCCTCTCAGTTCCTTTTTTAATTTTTTAAGTCTTAATGTGTAGGGTAACTAATTTTATGCGCAGCTCTGTATTTAAAACTATTTTTTATTAAATGTTCGTATCAATACTCAGTAAATCCAGCGCGGCAGCAGTGTAAAGCTACCTCTCGAAGAATTGTTTCATCCATTCCACAGACAACTAATGAGAACAATTGTGTGAAACTCATCGTATAATTGCCAATAGATTAAAATAATTTGCATGGATCTAAGAACGTAAAAAATTATAAATAATTTTTTTAAAAATAAATAAAAGTAACGTAATATATTATACTCACACTGATACCATGGTTGTGTTTTATATTGCATATAAAAATAATTATTCTTCGTACGTAACATTTGTACATTTATCACACATGAAACAATTTTTTGTTATAATTTAAATTGCGAATAATTAAGTACAAAAATAGACTATAGAAATAATTCATAACAAGATCTTTGCGTTATTTATTAAGATTACAGGCAAACTTAGATCAATTAAGACTAGGGTATCGGGTATCTTATAAATTTTTAATTTGCCATGTTCTCAAAAACGGTCAAGATGAAGACGTTGATAAATGCTAACATTCTTTGATCATTTCAAATTTTCGAGAGTGAAAAGTTTTGCTCTCAAATCATACAAAAAGTTAATTTAAAACCATGCATGCACGAATGGTGCGTAGTATAATTTTTCAATTCCACAACAAAATCAACGCATGACTCGCATTTTGCATGCAATTATGATGATGCATTATCTCTATCAGTAGAATATACTTTTCTTTCTGTCATTGTTGGATTTTGTTATAATTGCTTTTTAATTTTACTGTTTTACTATAAAATATGTGAATTCTGATTAATTTGGAAGTAAAACTTTGAGATATACGAACAAAACTTATACATATGTATTTTTGGTTAATTTGTTAATATTTTAAGTAAATTTTGTTTTGTACAAAAAAAAAAAAATAGCACACATTTTTATTATTATACACACAATATTTTCAAAATATATAAAATTGTTTTTATTTAAATTTCATTTTAATAATTCAAAAAAGCTATCATATTAATACATAATATGTATATTTTTTTAAAAAGTGTAATGCAAGTTTCTGTTTTTCAACAATTTGCTTGAACCTAAGTACATATTAATAAATATTATTTATTATAAAATTCAAAATACCTATACCTACAACCCAGAAAAACGTGAAAACATAAATAAAACTAAAATGAATATTTTGTAATAAATAAATAAAAAGAGTTTATAATTTAAAAAATAAAAAGATAATATTATCTCGATAATGGTGCTATCAGGTAAATTAAAATATTTAGTGAAAGCAGAAAGTATCCTAGATAATATAGTTTCAAACGTGCGAGTTATATAATATATATATAAATTACTTTCACTCTATTTTGGTAAACATAGAACTAATATTATAAATTTACTGCAAAAATTCAGTACGCAAGTGTATATTGAAATAAAAATACATATTATATATATATCTTAGATTTGTACTTGGTGTAACGATTGATTGGTATATAATTTAATCTTAAAAATGCATAAAATTTATATCACATTTATAAGATAATAAATAATTATATATTTCTATACAGTAATAATAATAATTATTATAAATAGAAATATTTTGTGTACGGATGGTCTAAATTAAAAATACAATATGTAATGCATGTTTGTTGAATAAAGTCTATTAAGGACTAAAAAATGGGAATATTTTTATAATTATAATACTGTCCTATATTTTTTCGTTTTCAGTATAATTTTTATTTGGTTTTTATTGTCGAAAATAATAAACTCATAATTTTGCTTAGTTTCTTTTAAAAAATCGCTGAATTACTTGTTATTAAGTACTACATTTTTAATTAAAAAGCTGGGCTCGTTTGATCCTGAAAAGTGTATAAATTGAATATTTGATGTAACACAACCGTGATTGTACAAAAAAAGTTACATTTTATTCATTTTCCTGGTAAATGATGAAAAAACCCAATTGCAAATTAAAAAAAAAACTCATTACCTATTGTTATTTATATAAAAAAGGTTGTCAGTTATAATATTATATTATTTTTTATCCTTTTTTACTTAATGCCTCATTGATTAAAATATATTTTTTTGTTAATTTAAAGTGCAATAAAATTGAACTCCTAAATAAACTGTAAGTAAGATGTACTGGTGAAAGTCGAACATTTCCCTTCGTTCACTTTTTTTAAACGGGTAATTTTGTGCAGCTGAGCTATTTAAATGTTCTTTTTTTGTTTTATTATGTTTTGATTACATATGAAGATTTTTCGTTTTTGTGTTTTTTTTTTATTTAATTGACAAATTTTATTTTGTATTTAATCGATAATACAAAATAGAGCATTTATACGTAATCCGGTAAGCTAGCAATTTAGATTATCTGAGGGACGTTAAAAACTATAGGTTGACAAGTTTTCTCGCTGGTCATGTTTCATCTATATTATATTCCAT
Organism: Mystacides longicornis; assembly: GCA_963576905.1. NCBI lineage: Eukaryota > Metazoa > Arthropoda > Insecta > Trichoptera > Leptoceridae > Mystacides > Mystacides longicornis. Next base: position 34,620,393 of record OY756423.1, read on the forward strand.
TGTGGTATTCTTTTTTTTTGAGATTGAATTTATTCAAAGCGTTTGTGGAATTCGATATGCTTAAAGTAAATCTACTCGGACACGACGAGATATGCGTCTCGTGTCCTGTTTTTTATCCAAGTCAACGTGTTGTCACATTGTGTTCTGTATTGCCTTTATATTACAATATTATATATATATGTATACCTACATTTTATATTTATATATTGTTATGTAGAAATATTATTATCATTAATAAATTATACATAATATTATTATATTGTATGGAACATAATTTTTACTAATTAAAATATTTAATATTTAAAAACGCTTTGTTTTGTACTAAAATAAAAAAATATAAATAAAACAAAAAAAAATCAATTACTTCAGTTAGGGAATCTGTAGTCGTATAGACGCTGTCTTTCTTTCTTTCTTGAATAGGTTATAATATTTTATCAACAACAAAATTCCTCTTGCGTTACTCGTGACTTTTACAAGATGCTTACCAAATTTTATTTTTTAACAAAATTTATTAAATCAATTTCGGTAAAGAATTCTCGCGCATGATCGTAATGACTTTATTGATTTGATCAAAATTAGCCAGATTATTTTCGATCTTATTCTTTCGGTAGATAACTGTCACATATTTGTACCCGAATTCGAGTAATGTTGCTTTTTGCTGTTGGTCTAATTGACAGGAAAAAAAGACCAAAAAAAGTGCTGTTTGCGACAGCTGTTACATAATGTGTAATAATATGGAATATATTATTCATTGCTTCAGTTTGTCTTTAAGTGAAATTTATATACACGTACTTTGTAAAATAAAAAAAAAATTAGATAGCAAATTTTACAAATTTAAATAATAATTTAGATTTTTTACCACGAATATTAGTGAAATATGTACATATATTGGAGGTTAACTTGTCTCTTGAATGTGTTTTACTCTGTTTGACTAAGTACACCTTTTGTAGTAAGTAGCGTGAATAATGTGACCTCTGGATCCTTTTCAACTTTTCACACTGAGCAAAGCTTGTGTTGTGAAGAGAAACGTGGTTGGGGCACCGTAGTTCAGTTTTGATCTGTTAGATAACCTACTAATATACTTCTCGCATCTGATGCTTAAGCAGCTACGGATGGTTATTCGCTCGGTGATAAGCGGCTAGATTCTAACTGTGTACAACGAAGGTTTTTATGTACTTCTATCTATCATTTGTTTGATATCCGAGAGTCTGAAGTGTATTTTCAAGTTCAGGATTTAACTAAAATATTGAGAAACAATCTCGACGGACAGTGAGTATGTTAGATCTCATAGCAGAGGTGAAGGCTTTGGCTCGTGAAGTACCTATCCTTTTACACCCATGTGACATTGACTGTTATTCTGAAATGAAAAACAGACGATTGAGTTGCGTCGTATCCAATTTTTATTGAGACTTTTTTGAGATTTCTCTATTTTGAAAATGTTCTATCTAATACATTAGATGCGTAACTACTGGCAACCGATTAAGTTCTAAATACGAGCTTCTTGCATTGAGCTGGAACGTGAATTTGAGAATACCAGTCATTTCCCGATGTTACATAGAAAATTGTCCTATATAAGTATAATGTATGCGGAAAATATTTCACTTTTCAACAAAATCGTATGCTAGCGGCATCTATTGGAGGATTCCCAAATTTTTGATGGGATCTCTTTTTGCTAGTTTTTACTAATAGCGGTATCTATTGTGGGACTCTAAAAACTTTTATTGAGGGATTTTTTTTGGTATTTTTTCAAGAGACGTCATCAAATATTTGAATTAACTTAATAGCTTCATAAGGATATTGGCACTAGGTATCAAGATTTTTTCTCAATGAATTGGTTCGATTATTTTAGTTATTCGGAAAAAAAACAATGTTTAATCGGAAAGGATATAAACAATAAATATATTTAGGATTTTGGTAAAATTGCATACTATTTAATGTGCATGCGTACTTATGAAAGTATAAGTACTAATAAATTAAACAGAAATTAAGTATAAATTGTCCAGACAACACATTTGGTGCTGAAGAATTAATAATTATTCTACATTGATTCCCTGACTTTAATTGGCAGTATAAGATCCTTGAAAATTTAATTATATAGTTCATAACCTATTTTGGCTTAAGTTGAGACATTAATTCTATGATATAAGCTTTTTTATAATACAATACCTATCATTTTATTGATACATTAAAATATTATATATTTATATGAATGTAATTCAAACTATAAAAAATAATTGTCTTGTATTGTTGTATTAATATGAATGTGTTTTTATTCATCAACATTTATGTTTTTATGTGTAGGATAAACTAAATTAAATGAATTATTAGTTGTAAATTCCTGTCAAATGCAACATTATATTAATTGTCTTTTCTTTTTATTTCAAGATCAATATTAAATTTACGACAAATTTAAAATCTCTAATAATTTTGACGAAAAGTAAGTATAATATAATTTGCCTTGCATTTCGTTAATCATTTTCAATGTTTTATTTGTCAATATTTAGCCAGTATTTTTGTGTCGCGCTTACGTTATCGGGAATGAAGAACTTTTTTTATTTATTTCATTTATCCATATTATATTATTTCTTTTTTTATGTACAATCTTTGCATTCTTTTTATAATTTCGTATGCAAATAAAAAGTTGTTTGAAAAAGGTGTAGGGTTTAGGAAGTACAGAGTTACCAAGCAAGTTGTATAAATGATTTTTGCTTTTTTTTTACTTATAATTTTCGAATTGTTCATTATTAATTTACTAATGAAAATTGTCGTGTAAATAAAAAAAAAGTGTAATTTATATTTTGTGATTCCATATGTTGTAATAATGAAGTTTTATTAGTTTTTTTGCAGCAAATTTATTTTATAATCCGATTCTTTTTCTGATATAACTTCGGTTGTAAATCATTTTCCATCTATCACACTGGGTTTTTATGAACAGGCTTAGTAATCATTACTAAGCCTGTCCACAAGGATCGTAATTGCGAGAGAGAGATAGATAGATAATGTTTTACAACCGAAGTTATCTCAGAAAAAGAATGAGATAATATATGTTTCTGTTATTGTGATAATACTATGTTGTTAGTTTCTAATAAAATTAATCTAGTTATTGTATTGCATGCAACTTATTCTACTTACCTTACCTACATTTTGTATTTTATGGGAATTATTATAAAATAATATTGTGGATATCGGCTTATGCGGAGACGGGGGTGTATTTTAAGTTGAGTTTCGTTAAAAAAAAAAAAATTATAAATATATTTGTTGTGTTTAAGGAGAATAATGGCATTGTTGGGTTTTTTAAAACAAATCGGAGAGTTCTTGAAGTTTTGATTGTCAGAATACCTACCTTTGAGACTGAATTGATTTTTTTCTTTTACCTCCCTACTAAACAAGACTTAATTTTTATACAGCGAGTGTTATTTTTTTTTTCATTTTCAATAAGTTCAATTCATATATACAATGCATTTTATGTGAATGTCTTATTAATTTTGTAGTCGGCATTTTTTTCTGACAAAGTAGTGTGTTTGTCCGTTTGGTGACTCCCGATCGAATCTAGTCTTGTATTAATCTAACAAAGATTTAATAAGGCCTTATTCAGTTAAGGAGTCTGCGAGCCAAATAAATTAAATCATTATTTTCAAAACAAAAAGACTGTAGGCTTACAAAAAAAAAAATCCTGTCTTTTTTGTATTTATAGCAACAATAATGTTGAAACTTTTCATATACTGCTGTAAAAGACATATTTTTGATTTTCCTAAAGTGAATTAATGCAGGGCTCAAAGAATAGATGTTAAAAAAAAAACATGTAGTTTGCTATTTTTTTATTTCACGTTTTTGATCATCACAACAAACGCAGTAACGTTTTATTTAGTAGAGTATTTTTTTTTATTCATTTTAATTAATATGGTATACCAAAGTTAAGCTTCCGTTTCGATAAATCGATAGCCAATAGTAACTTTTTGCTTTTATGTTGTGATTTTTTTTATTTAATTAAATAAAAGGACGCTCCTCTTTTTCGATTTCACACAGATGAAATGGATAGACGGAATCATCCCAACTTTACACAGGGATGACACACACCAACACTGCCATATATTTACATATATATTATAATTATTATAAATGTTACGCTAATATATTGTAATTATTATTACCTCAGAAATATTTCCTAAACACCAAGTTTATTAATTGAAATGAGAATGTTAAATGTACAAACTGTCAAGTGAACTTTATACTATTATACTATTTAATATAAAATGAATTAATTATATGAAAAGAAACTAAAATGTTGTGTACTATTACAATATGATTAGGGTATGTAATGTTAGTTTGGTAATTATTATTGTGTATTGTTAACGAAGGTGTGGTCGTTTGATTTGAGATCTTGTCATATTTAATACAGTCTAATAACACATATACTATGCTAGATATTATGGTACCATATGATAATATATTTATACTATTGATTCTGCTACTTTGTAATGTTAATTATTAGTATTGTTTATATTATGATATTTAAAATATATCGCTAGAAATAAATCTATTGCCTTTTATTTTCCTTAATGATAGTATTACGCTATTAGTTAACCCTTAGCGCATAATTCTTCTGCTTTTAGTGTTACCCTAAACCACAGGTTCCCAATCCTTCATTTCTCATAGATCCCTTTTGTTTTTAGGTTGTCCCCCTACTATGTTCTCATTTTGAAAGATTTAAATTTCTACATTAGGTGTAGCGTGTTTTTAAAAGCCATATACATTTTTTACAATTTTTCCTCATTTCAATTTCCCTTTCAGCATGTATGTCCTCTCCTGGACAGACTCTTCCACGTCCCCCGATCCTGTGCAACCTGCATCCACTGTGAGCCAATGGTTCTTATAATGTCGTCCCTCCATCGAAGCTGTGGACGGCCAGGGTTTCTAATTGTAGTCCTAGGGCGCCAGCACAGGAGGTGTTTTGTCCATTTACCCTCAAAACGAGCGACATGACCGGCCCATCGCCATTTTAACGCTGCCACTCTGTCGACAATGTCCGACACTCCTGTTCTAGCTCTTATTATGGTATGGTAAATTTCCAAAAAGCCGAACAACTTCTTGACTGTCTGAACTGGAGGACCGAGGCAGAGGACAGGGTTGTCTGGAGGCGACGAGTATTGGAGGCCAAGGCTCGAATTGGGCTGTAGCGCCATCGGAAAGAAAAGGAAAGAAAATTTCAAATTTCATTGACCTCTATTTTTTTATGATGTCATAATAGACCCCTTGCAGTTCTTCGTAGATTCTTGGAGGTTGATATAGATTAATATAGACCATAGGCTCTCAAGCCTTTTATGCCCATCACATCATTTTTTTTTATTTACCAAACTTTAGCTTACAGTTAAAAGATAGAATAATGTAACTCTTTTCCTATCTGTGTGATAATTTTCCTAGTTTTCTCTAGGTTCTTACTGCCTTAGTGAAAATCTAATACGCTCACAGGGGCTCTAGTTGACTCTTAAAGTAGATACTTACAGGTATATAATTGAACTAATTCTAATATGCGATATCAGGGCTATTTCCAATATGAAATCAAATGGAAAATAAACTCATTGTCTATAGCACGCCACTGATATATTTCATTGACAAAAGAAAAAGATCATTACATAACGGGCCGTCTATTAATCACACTTTTGAGATCCCCTCCTCCCTGGTGATATTATTTATTTAGTGAGCTTTAAAATAACCTCCCCTTCTCCGAAATCACGTGTAATTTTTTACAAGTTTAGGGAAAGAGAATATAATACCTTACGGATAAGTTTTATTGAATTTTTAAATTTGTGATGTGCAACCATATTTATTTAAACTAGTGGTCGACAAGTGCTAGAAATTCGACCATAACTTATTTAAATTATAAGTTTACCTACACATTATCAAGGTTCCATTGTCAAAGACTGAGCGAGCGCTATTTCACAATTTTCTTTCAAAAACATTAACGTGGGTACGTCAAATATGAAATGTTTATAATATGTTCAATTCAAAGTTTTTTCTATTATTATTTAAGACAAACAATATTAATCTATTCTCAATTTGACCACAGATAAACAAAAGAATATAATATGCGTCTGTATCGAAGCATCGAAGTGTGTGTATCAATCCCGCCATTTCCCGCTCCACCTTCCATTTGAATATACCGCCTTCAAAAAGCTTTCTGCGCCCATTATGAGGCGCTATTCATTTTACATTTTGTTTTATAAAGTTGATGCTGTAGCTGAAGTAGTCTGTGGAAGTGTGTGTGAGTATCAAATACATAACATCACAGTAGTGTTTGTAATGTTTTTTTTTAATTGATTAATCTCTTTTTAAACAAAACTTAAAAAAATAGCATTCGCCACTCCTTCTCTATATGAACTACAAGTGTGCGAAATTTCAAACTCCTCCGTTCACGCAATTTTCGTTAAAATAGTCACAAAGTTTTACCTTCACGTATTAATATAGCTGATAGATTCATCAGTAAAAATAAATGCACGTGATTTTCTTACTAGATCCCCCCCTTTGTGCTCACGTGATTAATAGACAGCCCCGAAGTATGCTGCATCTATGTAAGGTATACGAACACGAACAGAAAGTCAAAGCATGCCAAATCCTCAAGAGCATCGCATAGAAAAACGTTCAATATTACCTACAATAATATTTATTCAATGTTTTTCCCAACACCACCTATATAAGAAGGCTAAGGCCTTCGCTACGTCACAGCGTGAGGCCCAGCATTCACTCTTCTATATCTGTATGTACTTACCTGTACGCTATGATATCTGTCTACACGCAGGCGCCCGTGACGCGAGAGGCCAAAAATGGCCGCCAGCACTAAGGCCTTCTTATATAGGTGGTGTTGGTTTTTCCATGCGATGCGCCATTTATGAATTAACAGTGCAAAGGTTTATCCACTGTTATTCATAACAATCATAACCTTTTGTAATGGAGTAAGAAACACAATAGGTGATTTGAAGGTAATGGCAGATAATTAAGAGGTAGGTAATGGAGTCCTAAATAAAGCGGCGATAAGGCTAGGTAAGTGAATGTTCTTTTTTAATCTATAACTATAGGAGTCATCCATCACTATATTGTGATGGTTGGGTTATCATAATAGAAATAGTTATTGATAAATAATAAAAAAAACCATTTTCGATTACATAGTTGTCAGCATAGTCGGCGGAACTTCATGCTTGAAACATTTTCGAAAAGTCAACCGGTCCCGTACAATGATGGCTACAAACTGCATTATGGAGCTCATAAAAAGAAGAGTGCTATTTCAATACCTAAGTAGGTACATAATTACAGCTCTAATTTAAAATATTGGTCATCATTGGTTATGAAATGGAAATCTTCTTTTAGGTACCTATTTACTTTGTCCAATTTAAAGAAAAAAATTGAAAAAAAAATGTGGGTATTTAGTATAATATGAGTAAATAACATATACTGTAAAAATCTTCGATTGGTATACATTTAAAAGTTGTAAAATGAACTATTTTTTAACGTTATATCAACAACTGATGACTGGCTAATACTGTTGGATTTTTAAATGGTCGTGGGTTCGATTCCAGGTGCCGACCATCTTCCTCTTTCACGACACAATTACCGTAGATGAGTCAAAGAGTGTATTTGTGATTTGTGTGCACTTTGAGTGAGCACAGATTCTATGACGAGGTATTCTCAAATTCATGTTCCAACTCAACGCAAGAAGCTCTTGCTTAGAACTTAATCGGTTGCCAGTAGTTACGTAACTAATGTTTTGGATAAAACATTTTCAGAATACAGAAATGTCAAAAGTCTCAATAAAAATTGGATACGACCAGTGGCGTACGGGGGGGGGGGGGGGGGCGGAGGGGCGGACCGCCCCGGGCGCCTCTATTGAGAGGGCTGCAAAATCTGCTTGTGCAAGATTGATAAAATAAGAATTTTTATTTTTACCAAAAATAACTTTTAATTTCGGTTTAGGTCTTAATAAAACATTTGCGGTGAATCCGTAGGTAGAAAAATCTGTCAGAAGTTAGCTTTGTCCCTTCTATCCTAAAATTGAATTTTTGTACTACATTATTGTGCTGTAAGTATGTGAATTAAATTAAATACCTTTGCTAACTTTTTTATTATGAAAACTTTTTAAATTTTTATAGGGGGGTTCCAACTTATATATTATAGGGCGGGTTCTAACATATTTTATTAGATTTTATTAGGGGGGGGGAGGGGGGGGCGACAAATTTTAATCCCGCCCCGGGCGGCGAAAACCCACGGTACGCCACTGGATACGACGCAACTCAATAGTCTGTTTTTCATTTCATTAGAGTGCAAATAGTGTTCTAAAATCAAACGATCGAACGTTCGATCATTCTTGTATAGAAAATTTTCGAAACTCTTTCGATAAGCGTTTCGATATTCGATCATTGAAAACTTATACCTACTAGGGCTACTGTATTGTTTACAATTTTAGACATAAAATTAAGATTAAAAATTAGTCTTCTGTTGAGTTTCGAAGTGAATGGTTCTCTCTATGTGGATAAGAAAATGTTTTAAGGACGAAAATGTCGAGACAGATGCGCCGCAGTTGCAAAATCTCTCCTGCCAAATTTTGTACATTTGAGGAGAGTTTATGGTGAAATCACAGACCAGGCCATTTTCTGAAAGTGTTTAATAAGCCCACTTCCTATATTTTGGTGTTGTAATCGAAGATCAAGACAAACAGCGAGCCCCCATGTGTGCTGTGTTTAGTTGTAGCGTATCATTGGTGCAGTGGATAAACGGGAAGAAAAAAAGCATGCCGTTTGCAGTCCCTATGGTATGCCGAGAACCCACTAATCATTTAGACGATTGTTTTTGTTTTGCCTGACAAAGACTGAAGGTTATTCCAAAAAGAGAAAGCACAAGATCGACAATCACAAATTTTAATTAATCTTTGGGTTTTTCTTAAATCTTATCATTTTTTCAATACACATCAGAATGTAAGATTAAATGTGGTTCTATAAATGTAACAAGAAAACCTTACGTGTTACAACTTTTTTCCCATCATTTTCGCATTTTGATACGTCCATTCTACCATTATGCTATTCAGCTTTCTGTTACAACTCAAAATTTTTTATTTGTCGGCCAGTGTAATAATAATTATTAAGTCGGGAAGGTGTTACAAACACAATATGAAAATGATAAATAAATAATCAATCCAAAGGAATTCATTAAAACACTTAGGGTAAGGTTGCGTTAGTCGTACCACGGCACAGAACACAATATACTCTCTAACGAGAGTACCACGGCCTAAGTCGTACTCCCTCAATATCTTTCCTAATAGTAATAAAATGCACCATCTAGTGACGTCAATCTGAACTATTTAGTTGAGTGAGCGAACGTAAACTACTGGACGGCCGGCTGTCATCGTGAAGCAAAAATATTGAAAAAGTAAGTTTTTTGTACAGTCTTCATTAAATTTCTTGACTCATTCGTAGTCTTTTTATGGCAGGAATGTGATCCCTACCTATATTCTTTGTTAACGTCTATTTATAAGACTTATCTGGCAATCGTTTACGCATATTCAAAGGGTAGAACATTTTTAGGTTATGTCAGTGGTTTTACTTTTAAACATAGAACACCCCGCTGCTTAAGTTGTACCTGTGCAAAATTCCTTACTCGTACCGGTACGACTTAAGTATTAAGAAAATTGTTTAATAATTTACCTAACTTTTTATCAGGTAATACATATACATGGCGAAAGAAAGTACAATACTACAATACTTGGAAGCAGGAGGATATAAACGAAGCTTTGTAGAAACATCGGAATGGAGAAAATGGATTTAATGAAGCCGTTATAAAATTTAATATAGGTACCGAAGCCTACACTACGACGAAATATGAAAATTTTTGATAAATAAATAAATCAAATTAGGAAGACCTAATGATATGTTACCAGACATGGAAGAGATATTATAGCACAATATTTGTTGAATTTAGAATCTTGTTTAATGTCAATCTCAATTTTTTATTAAATTCTATTTTCTACATTTTTATTTACTTAGTAATTAGGTTTGACCACAAAATAAATTGTTTTAAGTTGATCTCAGACCGAATTTAGTTTAGTGTTTTTTAAGTTATTCATTTGATTTCTGGTTATTAATTACTTTTTTATAGTTTATTATGTTTTCAATAAATTATATTTTCTAAGTACGACTAAGGCGACTAGGCGCCTTAATCGTACCGAAGGTATATTTTTGAAAAACGTTAAAATACCTATTTTGATAAACGAATTTCAAGTTTCTATGATTGTTGATTAAAAGGCAACTAAATAAAGGTTTAATAGATGCAGATGATTTTGTTTTATTTTAATTGTACTGAATATTACAGTATTATATTATTATCCTTAGGGGGTACGACATAAGCAACCTTACCCTAAGTATAAACTTGAATTATCAGGTAGGATTCTAGCTACTTACATGGTAAATGTCTTAAACTCCTTGTAAGGATTACGTAGGCCATACTTAAGGTTCGATGTCGATAATTGCCTTGAACTTGTAGGTACTCGACATGGTTTCGCTATATAAACGGTCATCATCTGTGAACCGCTAAGTTTAGACCTACCGCGAACCGGACCCTGTAAAGAACCGTTGCTTTTACGATTTTTATTTTGAATTAGGTAATCAATGATATCTCTGCAACAATTACTTAATCCCCCAAAGCACGAGGTCTGCTCAATTTTGGGGGTAAAATATATATTAAAAAAATGTATAAATTTATTATTGTGAATATGTATTTTTTAATGTTTTTTATTTCTCAATAAAAATATTTGAATATGAATTTATTATTCTTCTCAGTGCTGGTGAATGGTGATACATGTAGCGGTCGATCGATAGTTCTTTTATTAAAAGAAAATGGGCATAACTTTTACGACGAAAATCTATGAATAAAGTTACAATTTGCAATTTTTTATACTATCGTTTTTTAGCTGAAATTTTTATTGAATTTAACACATTAGTGTGGAATAAATACAGTATATTGTCAAATACCTAGTAGTTTATTTTGTTGAAATAAAAAGTTCAGTTCCATCTTAACTTAATTCTTTTACTTAAAACGGTCATCATAACATAACGCAAAAATAACCATGTTTAGGTAAATTAGACAAATTCTAACTATGGTTAAGATCACATCACATGTTTCCGTATTTTTAGAGATATGGACCGAGAAAAATTTAAGAGATGTTCTAGGAAAAAGAAAATTTCTCCAAAAGCATTCTTAACTAGCTCAACTATTTAATTTAGGTTCATTCTACAATAAGAAATAAATTTAGGTTTTGTATGTTAAGGACTCGCGGAGTCATCAAGTAAAATCGATTAAGTTAATGTGCAAAAACGGGTGTTTAGGCCCTTAAGTCTCAAATATTTGACTAGTTATAAACTTAGACTTTTCGTCAATAACCCTGCTTTAGGGATTTTTTTTACTTCATATACCCACATAACCAGTTGAAAATAACTTAGATAAGTCATATTAAAAATGCCAAAATTGATTGCTGGGCTTAAAATAAAAGAAAAAACGACCAATAGTTTAATATAAAGAGGCACCTACTTGTCACAGTTACTTATAATAATTCTTCTTCTTCTTCTTCATTCATGTCCGCTCCCTAGTTGGAGCATATGGACTCCACAAATCCTCGCCATGCGGTCCTGTCCCCTGCGATTCCAGCAGTCGCATCCCAGTCAACACCAGCGGCCTGAAGGTCAGCTTCGTAGAGCCTTTTAATTGTTTGGAGGGGCCTACCGCGTCTAATAATAATTATAGGTACATAAATATTGAATTGAGCGGCTCGCTTCCTATGCGCTACCGGTATTAATACGCGTGTATGTATGTTGATACTTGATAGGTACATGGTTAAAGATGATAATACTGAATGTCGGGGTACAATCTCACAGTCATGGTCTCAATTTATTATTACTTACCTACCATAATATAGCGTTTCTGCACTTTTTTATTTTGACCAAATCACCACGCCGCTTAACTGGCAGCATTACTACAGTCACAACATCGCGCCAAACAAAACGTCCACCGGGCTACATACAAGCGTGTCAATATCGAAACGAGATCGGATTTACTTTTGAATTAAATAACAAATAAATAAGTGAATCCATTTAACATAAAAATGAATTTAAAAGTGCGTTAATCAAGAAATTTCTAGCATAATAAAACAATGACATTATAAAAAAGCTTTATTTGGGGGTGCCTACCTTTTAATCATAATATTATTTACTTACATAGATGCCGGCTGAAAAACAATCATAGACACAATGCATAAAAGTGCGTTCGATTTTCAAATTTTGTTGTGTTGTGTTTTGTTTTTTCCGCCCTTTTGCGAACTGTCAAAATTTACAGTAGTTGATAACGATATATGGGGCGATAATGAATTAAACAGTAGTGTTGCTAAGGTTGATAAAAAAGAAACTTTTGGACAGAATTTGAATAATGCGGAAATTGTTAGTGATTCGTTGGGGGATGTTCGGAATACAACGAGGAGAAAAGGAAAAAGTAAGTACATAATACGTTTCTTATGTTTCCAATTGATTTTGAATATTAAAAAGATTTATGAAAAAAAAAGAACATGCTGTATATTTACCATCAAGTTTATGAATGAAAAACAATGCTTTCAATCGATAGTTTTATTATGTTACTAAGTGGTATGTTATTAAAACTCTCGTGGAGTAGACAGAGAGGAAAATAATTAACGACATAATCTCACCATTGTCATTTCTATAGACAAAAATAGCGAAGCATGTTTTTGAAAGAATTATTTTGAAGGAATATACAACGTTAATTAATTTTCAAGATTGGGTTAAAAATAATGATTTCGTTATTTAATGGGCTTTATTGCAACTCCATTATTCGAAGGCTGTTTGATTATATATCTACTTTTATCAGATATGTTTCTTGATACACCTATTCATACGAATGGCAACCCAAAGTCATTCGAAGTCTGGTGGAGGTCTAAAAACTAAATCAACAGTAAGAAAATTCTTTTAATTCCATCCTGAAATATGTTATGTTTTTTGATCAAGATAAATAATTATTCGTTTACCAAAAACAAATATGGCGGCCATTAACAGAATTTTGACATTTGAACTATACATACAATCCACCACTCGATATCGGGTGCTTTGCCGTCAAAAAAAAGAAGAAGAAGAACTATACATACAATGACTATTATTCTGAAATGAAAAACAGACGATTGAGTTGCGTCGTATCCAATTTTTATTGAGACTTTTGACATTTTTGTATTCTGAAAATATTTTATCCAATACATTAGATGCGTAACTACTGGCAAAGGATTAAGTTCTAAGCAGGAGCTTCTTGCGTTGAGTTGGAACGTGAATTTGAGAATACCAGTCATTGTCGTTACTACAGTTATGTCATAATTCACTCTATCTTTTTGAAATAACTAGCTACGCTTAGGTATATTGACTTTTATCCGCGAAATATTTTTTTTAACGGTAGCTTAATTACCTTTTACGGAATCGACTCATTGGATGGTACTTATTTGTATCTTTATGGAAATGGCATAGGTAGGTATATTATTGTTTTATACGACGCATCCCTGATGGAAAAACTTATCCAGGTGCGTCCAACTCAATATTGGAATATAATATTAATACCGGCCTTGGATCACGGGTATTTTATTAATTAACATTTTATAACTCATCAGGGGTTTGAAATGAGAGGCCGCACCATGTAATATTAACGTTTTTGTTTCCCATACTTGTGTATTGTTTTTAGATTAATATTTATTTATTCTATATTGTTTTTTTTTTCACCAAGCAAAATTTGTGACGAAAAAGGACAATGTTGGACACAGCTTCCAGTATAAAATTCAATCGTCCATGATTTTTGACAGAACTCTCTCCCAGTTGGTGTCTACGTATAAGTGCGGCCGTCGTGTTTTCAAACTCCGTTAAAACGAATCTAGGACATAAAAAATATGAGAGAAGACGTAGACATAGAACGAAGTAGATTGAACACATCGATTCCGTCTTCAAGAAAAGTTAGGACAGAAGCAAAAAAAAATAGGAGAGGTTATATGAGAAACTGTATGTCGGCGGAAGAAGCGAAAGAAGAGTTCTTGGATAGAAAAGAGTTGAGGTCCGTTCTCTCTGCTTACGCCTTAAGGGACACAGCGTGATGTTAAAAAAAAAAAACTTCTCGTTGTATGTAAATGTATGATCTTCAAATTTGTTATCGTGAGTAACGTTGTAGAACATTTTAAAATAATTTAAAAAAAGAAAAACTTTGTATGTTCTACTTTTTATTTTGAATATATAAGGTTAAAACGTTTTCGGACTACCGTCCATCATCAGTAACCTAAACTATACTATATTTAGGTATAGTTGTTATACTATATTTAGGTATAGTTTAGGTTACTGATGATGGACGGTAGTCCGAAAACGTTTTAACCTTATATATTCAAAATAAAAAGTAGAACATACAAAGTTTTTCTTTTTTTAAATTAAATGTATGAGTTTCACGGATGAAAATTAAATTGCCAATTTTTCTATGTAAACTCACAATTTATTATGTAAGTAAGTTCAATCTCAAATTTGAACAATCGTCCGTCAACCAGTTGGTGAGTGCATGAACATTATTAAATAGCTTTAAAAATTTGCGTAACTATAGTGTGCAAAACTTTTCAGAACTATCGACCCCTGTAGCCTAGTGTTATTTTAACGCCAATTTCTGATCTAGAGCTCCCGAGTTCGATTCTATGCATTTTTCACTTGAAATTTCTACCCGGGGTTGGCCTGTTGAGGCTACACTGGCACCTTTGTATAAAAAGCGTTAATCTATCTATTTATTTAATAAGCTATGATTAAAGAATTTATAACGGATTCTCAAAGGACGAGAAAGAATGAGTGGGTAGGTACCTTCTTCTTGATATTAATCGCATTGTTTTAACGAACCGGACCCTAAGGTCTGCAAACCTGATGGGGCGCATTCTTGCATCTCGCGGTAAGCTCCATAACTTGCCACCATAAATAACTCCAAGAGATAAGAACCCGACGAGGACGTAGAAAATAATGATTCACTACAGTAAGTCAATAGAGTAAAGTACCTAACTGTGTCACATAGGACAGGACTGATGTCACTACATACTTCAGGAATTCATTTATGGAACTATGTCACATAGGACAGGAATCTATTGATGTCATTACAAACTTCATGAATTCATTTCTGGAACTGTGTCACATAGGACAGAAATCTAATGATGTCATTTCAAACTTCAGGAATTAATTTATGGTACTGTGTCACATAGGACAGGAATCTATTGATGTCATTTCAAACTTCAGGAATTAATTTATGGAACTGTGTCACATAAGATAGGAATCTATTTGACAGGTACCTACCGAACTAAATATCACTACCTTAATTTGAAAAGTTTAAATAGGTACATATATCTAAAAATTTCACATCAAGCATCATCTTTGTTAAAAATGTTAGTTAGAATAGAACCTTTTCAAATTAAAGTATGATATTTATACGCTGAATTCGTCTGTTTCTGGATATTATCTAGGTAGGTACTTGTACTGGAATCTTTTTTTTCTTCAAAATATGGTTTATATAAAGCCTTTATATAACTACCGAAATATGTTATATATTATTTAGTTTTATTTAGTTTTATCTACTCTACTCGAGTTCGACGGATTTTGTACTTACATAATATTATAACTTGCTTTGTGAGTAATTTTTCACTAGCGAAAATTTGGTGTTTTTTTTTGTTTCTTGTTCGACATGCAATGCTGCTAGAAGTACCAATGTATTATAAATGAAAAACTTCAACATCTGATAGGATCGTTTTTATTAAAAAGAAAATTTTCGTTCAAAATTCTTTTCGTGTAGTAACTCATACTTACTGGCGACAGTTAACCCATTACCACCCACTGTAAACAGGTTATTATCAACTAGCTTCCCCGATAGACGTCCTGTGGATCTAACTATGCGATTATTGAATTCGAATTTGTATAATGATAAAGCAGTGTAGTTCTGACGGCTGATCTGTTTTAAGGCATTTAATTTCCATCCTCATCTGTCAATCGCACCATTCTAATTACCTACTTAAAATTAAAAAAAAAAACAGAAGGAAATTATACTAATAAAGAAGGCCTACTCTGAGTTGTCTTTAATTTTCTAAATTTCCACGCAACATTCTTGATTTTTTCTTTCATAAGAACCTTCTTCTGATAAAAAGCCAACACGACAAAAAAATAATTAGCGAAATCGGTCTCGTCGTTCTATTAGGCGTGATGCGATGACCACGCAAAAATAGGGCTCTATTTTTCTAATATAGATGAATTTACGCCCGATATAACAACAATAAAAAGGTGTTGATGGGAATTCAAACGTTCGTATCTTTTGTGATTTACCATCTAGATTGACCCCATTCTGTGCAGATTACTTACGGCATAATCTAGTATGATGATTAAACTAGAAAACCTCTTACTAAGCATCAAAGTGCAACATGACGCGTTTATAGTTTTTTTGTATGATTTTACTTTCACGAAACACGAAATAAATGGGCCCGTCTTAGACATCAATTTAAACCGAGAGCCACATGGCTATAGCATGGGCATTGCTAATGCAACGAATCAGTACTATGGAGATAACAAATTTTGCGAATCGATTCAAACTAATTACGCAGTAGGTACATAATGTTATTATTATTTTTTTATTATCATCGTACACAGTACATATTTGGCGGTAAAAACTACAAAAATGTTTGTTCAAATGTGTATTAAAGCAGACAAGTTGAAAAAGAGATTGATAGGCAAAACATGACTAAAAAATTTTAAAATTTAGATTTAGTTATATTAACAGAAAGAGAATTATTGTACCTGCATATTACGTTAGGCAATAGAAAGTTGAAAAGGGCGGACAAATAATACCTTTATACGGTTGGAGTACCTACATTGAAAATGTCTTATGACGGAGTCGACCAGAAGCAAAACCGAGAAGGAAGGACAACCTCGGTGCTAATGCACTTTCGCAACAATATCTTTGTATAAAGAATGTGATGTCAAAGATCCGTTGGAGTGAATTTGATCAAAAAAGCAAATTGGTGATATGAAGAAATGATACGAACTTTTAAATCAACTTTTTTCTTTAAAAATGTATCTGGGCTCAACCAACGGTTTTTTCTTATGCAATTCTTTAGAGTATAATTTAAGAAATTAACCTTCTAGATCTAATTCTTTTTTTTCTCAGTTCTCAGTTTCTTCTATCCATCCTCGGAGTACGAGTGCCAAGCAGAAGATGGTCGCAGAGCAGGCTTGTGCCTGAACGCTTACAGATGCCACAGCAGAGGGGGCCTTTCCAGCGGATCCTGTGCCCATGGATTTGGAGTGTGTTGCGTTTGTGAGTACTTAACTTTTTTTCACTTAATATTTCTTGAACCTTTTGAAGCCTAGCGAATCATTAACATTGGCGGAAAAAGTTGGGTTTTCTTATAATTTTTATATAAACACTTATTAGACAACACTAGAAAGTCAAATTGATGAAAGCTGATGTTCTCTAAGGAATATGAGACAATTGACAGGAAACGAAAGAGTACAAGGTCTGCTACGGATAGCATATTATTATCTTGATTAGAGAGGACTGCACCAGAGAATCTCTAAAAGTCTGAGTAATAATAAACAACGATAATCTGTAGATTAATTTTAGACTTTTTGAGAACAAAATCCACGGTGGATTGTGCAGGCTGGGATAGCTGGACACGTTCAGAGAATGTTATTATCGAGGGTCCAAAATCGATCCTTGAGGAACTCCAAGGCGGAAGATGAAAAGTCAGTAGACAGGGTTATAAAAGAAGAAAAAAAACTATAGGTATCTATTAATTCTGCATGAGACAAGGTAGCAGAGGAAAGAAGATGGAAGCCATGAATGTCAAAAGCCAAACTGTGGCATCATCGGAAAAAAGACACTATCGGATTACATATTATGCAGCGAATGACCCAGTTAGTTCTGTCTGCGTAAACAGACTGAGAAATAACTGGTCCAAACCACAAGTGTACCAGGAAGCGGTAATTCCTTTTTATTCGCATCCAATAAGGCGGGGCTCTGAAATTACTATACGGGTTTGATGGCGGGATGGAACCGGTCCATTTTTTTTAAATTATCCAACTGCCTCCAAATTGGGTCTTTTTGGTATAAGGAAACCTACATAGGACCACAGCTGGAATCGATTATTGTGTAACGGTTTGCTTTTGATAATCAGATATCTGATGCTGACATCTTCCGTAAAACCCTTAAAACCTAAAAGCTTCAAAGAATACTTTGGGATATTTTGATACGAGAGATGATTTTGGAGTATTCTTTCTTTTCTATGTAGCAAACATCTTTTTTTACGTTTGATGATTCGTTAATACTCGTCATATTGTAGACATTTTATTATATAAGGTACAACTTTTTTTTAACTTGACTGTATATAATAGCATAGAACAAACCAGCTATTGTAAATCTATTTTTTGATATTGACAAAATATGTGTGTGATCTAAATCTTGCAATTACTATGATGGCGGACCCTTGAACAGCTAAAACAAGACTTCTGCCTAGATAAGAACAAAGTTGATCACCCAGATTTGTCTTTTCTTCGTTGTTTCTGTACCCAGAGTGTTTAATAACCGTACAGCAGCGGTGGGTCGAGGTTCCGTATGCTAGAATTTGTATAGTGCATATTATTCCATTGGGGTAATTAAAACGAACAGATAATAAACATTATTGTAGCAAGTGATACAGTTTCATAGTAAGGAATAACATTTAATAAGATATTTATATATACCTATAATAATTGAAATAAGAAATTTATTTTATATACTAGTGAAAGTCTAGAGTGCGCATTAAGCAGAAATCGGATGATCGACGCGTTAACCACAAGCGGTCAAACGTACTGATGAGAATAAAAAATCGGCGTTTAGTCCTGTTTGATCAGTCTTAAAGTATTATGCGCCAACTATAAGTACACCAATGTGGTCAATATAAAAGAAACGTGATGCCCAATTGGCACAAATTTTGTTTTTGATTTTCATGCGAGCAAGGCCACCTTTTTATGAGGTTCTGAACAATCATATACGATAGTATGCTACGACACTAAAAAAGAAATACATTTCCATGTTTTGCTGTTTGAAACCATGTTTGGGGTACATCGTTTGGATGATTTCAAAGTCTATAACGGACATAATATGGACGTATTTTTTTGTACTTTATATATAAATATTATTAAAAATGTTACGAAATGCTTATTTACGCATTTTCGTAATTACGCTTTTTTATTCTTTCCCAGATATTTTTCGGTCGCTGCCGGCAAATAATGTGTATTAGAGAACAATAATTTCAAATTGGCCGGTAAGGACCGAAAATTAGCCGAACCGAATGGAATCGTATGTGTGTGAAATAGGTCTTAGACGTTGTCATTAACTGTTAACACCAATAAACCTTAATGCGTACTTGAGATAGTTAAGGTATGATAGCAAACAATGTATATAGTAATTAGTGCTACAGTAATTAAGGAAAGTTACCCGTGATATTAATGGTCCGTCGATGTTACTTGAACTCTGAAAAACAAGTCTTTAAATGTGTCCACAATATTTATTATACGCACGAAGTACCTATAATGTACCGCACCGGATGGTGTAGAATAACATATTATTATGTACCTATTAAATTATGGCGGCTTACTGTTATGTTTCAAGATTCTCTTTAATGGAATCGCGGACAATCATAAGCAATTATTCTCCCTCGTTTGGTTTCAACCGCGTTAATATGGACTCCGAAACATCTTCCATCTATGGGCAATCTGATAAAAGAACAATAATTCATGAGTCTTTACATAAAATTATTGGCATTCTGCCGATTGTCCATAATCAATTACAGACTGTAGATAATCACAGACTGGAGTCGTTGTATTTATCTTGGGTAATTAAAAAAAAATTGAAAATGTTACTATGAACGAACGATCTTGAAATTCCTTCTTGAAATTACATAGGTATTTTTTTAAGATTTCCTAAGAAACCTTTTCAATAATTCGAGTTTTTGTACCTAATATAACTACACATCAGGGTCCTGAAGACGAGAAAGACCCTCTCATACGGTCTTCCGCTCCTTCGAAGCAAAGCTGAGGGATTTAGACATGGTGTGGGAGGAGGTCATAAATATTGCGCAAGATCGAGCGCAATGGACAGAAGGAAGTGGAGTGTAAAGGGAGTTTGGATTGGATTGGATATAACCTGATGACAAGTTCCACTTGAACTTATCGGGATGTAAATATGTATTATGAATTTTCGTATGGAATAGTACCTAATAAAAAAAAGATTTGATAATTACCTACACATAAGAAAAAATCTTTAGGTAGGTTCCTCTAAGATTATTATCGCATATAATAAGAAAATGATTAGTTGTGCGTGTGTCTCACTAAAACTCTAGAACGGCTGGACCGATTTCGCTAATTTTGGTTTCGAAATATGCATAAAACCTCAAGGTATTTTTGAACGGTAAGTAAATGTGGAAAAGTTGTGAGGGAAATAATATAAAGAACCAACAATTTTGTTTTCCCACAAAAAGTCTTCCTGCGTGTCAGATGTGTGATATGTCGCAATGAAGGATCGCTATTTATTTTTGGTTATGAATTATTGGGAATTATGTATAAAATATATAATAAAATATATACTAAAAGGATATATAAATCTGAAAGAATGGGTGCACACAGACGAGGCCGACCTCGAATGACATGGTCCGACCATATCGGTGCCGTCTTAGAGGAGGGCCAAGTCAGGAACAAAAGGAATAGAAGAGCATGTATGCGGAATGTTATGCGTTTGGAAGAAGCGAAAGAGGTTTATTTGGATAGGAAAGAATGAAAATCCGTACTCTCTGCCTACCCCCCTTCCGGAAACGTCGTGATGGGTGAATTTTTTTTTACCTATACTACTTAAGATGTAGCAGAGACATCCAAAATTTAATGAAAATTTCACATTGGTTTTAGTTATTTATTATAGCTATTCAAAGAACGTTTGGTCAAACATGTTTTTAAATTTTTGATGAAATTTCAGTCAGCGTGACTTGTGGCCAAGAAATCCGCGACAACATAACTTACTTCGTGTCCCCGGAGTTCCCGAGTCTGTCCAGGAGCATCGACAGCTGCACAGTGCAGGTCAGAAAGATGGAAGGCGCCTCACAACTTCGCCTGGATTTTATTCACTTCAATTTGGTAAGAAACATCAATCGTATTTCAGCTTTCGAGCAATGTTTTAAAGTACATAAGTAATGTTTTACTAGAGATTATTTAAAAAAAGGATAAACTGTACCACTTGTATAAGTTTTCGATGATCGAATATCGAAACGATCATCGAAAGAGTTTCGAATTAATTTCCATACAAAAATGATCGAATGATTCGATCGTTTGATTTCCGAACACTATATTATGCAGTATGCGCGCTAATAAGCGCTTATTAGCGTGCAATTAGCTTTCGATTAAACTCGTATTAGCCCCATTGTTTTTATCCGATATTTTATTGATCTGTAATTGCTTTGTGAAATGCAATCAAAGATTGAATAATTTTTTGCAGCTTAAACGAAACAATTCAATGTGGCCGACGTGTAACTTCATATTATTATTATGATTCTTAATCACAGAAAGAAAAACACTAAGCAATAAATTTTCGTAACTATTTGGTTGCTATGGAAACCAATAACGTTCGATAACAGACTAAGTACTCAATAAAAACTGCGTTATGGAATACTTGGCTTAAGGAATGAATCACATAGTGTAAATTCACGACTTTTTTATGAAGTTGATTTTAAAGAGCTGATCTGTTTTCTGTGTGTATGGAATATCGTGTTTGTATGGAAATAAAAAAAATAGCTCAGTTGTCCATTCTTATACTGATTCTATTCTACATAAGTAAAAGTAGACTCAAACTTTGAGAAGAAAAATACATCAAAATAGTTTTGACGAACAAATTCTCGTATTTGCTATCAATTTGGTCCCGTTGAATATTTGCGCGAGTTTTCCCCATCTATGAATCATGGTGGCCCACTGCAGCCACGGATGTACACAATAGCGTGGTTCAATTTACGAGCAGTGCACTTTTCAGGTTTTTTATTCAAATCCGCGACAAAACAGGTTGTCGTCGCCTTATGGATTATTCATGCAGCGGACTCATAGCGCCTCAGCCAGACCTGGATAGGATTGTTTGTGCAGTTATTGTTGTTGTTAATCGATTTATTTCCTTGTTCACCCGTTGACCTGGTTCGTATCTTGGCCTGGTTGTTCTTCGTCGCCAAGGTTGTTTTTATTATCGTTAGAATCCTTGATTGAAATCCGTAGCTTTCTCTAGGAAATTGATGACCGTGTTCTCGAATCTTACTTTGAATCGATGTGGAATTAATGGATATACCGTAGGATATAATTTATTCTTGCATAATAAATGAGCTCTTCTAGCTGCATTTTCTTTAAGTGTCCGTTTATCACAACCGATGCAATGGGATAACATCTTTTATAATTTATTAACCATTTTGCCTTGCTTTCAAATTGAAATCGTAGTGTTTGTGTGCTTTAATCTTAATTTAAATATAAAATAGCTTTGTGTCGTCAGTTCGAAGTAGAATAAGCTTTCGAGCTCAGGGTTAATTTAGATTTATTGTGATATTGGAGGTAAAATATTGTTTAAGAATTGGGTCCCTGAAATTACGAAATCTTGAAATTTTCGAGGTATTTGAACATCTGAATGGCGAACATTGTTAATGTTACTAAGCCAGCCTTTGAAACAACAGTAGAAGACGGTCTCAAGCCCGTAGTGGTCCAAATTCGTATAAAATTTACTTCTTAAAATCGAATAATAATTGATTTAATGATTGGCATCAAATAGTTGGTTCTATGAATGATCTTGTCCTGGAAAAAGGTGCAAGAAAAGGGCGTTAGAAGAAGGCGCAAGAACTCATTAATATGAATAACTTTCCTAAACTCATTCATAAAGGGTTCATAATTCACTAATATTTTGTCATCTGTGCACATTAGTTTTAAGTTTGGTCTGATGATGGCTGGTAGCCGAAACCGGTAACCAAAGAAATAAATATATAAATAAAAAACAGTTAAAAAATAGTTAATTTTTCCAAAACATAAAAAAGGTTCATAATTCATTCATTTTATGTTATTTTATCACTCGATTTGTATGGGACATTCGAAAACTAACTCTGCAGAAAGATTATTTTTTGCTGTGTCATTTGATACAGCTTAGGTAAGGACTAACCAAATAAATAATATTTAAGAAGCAGGCGATTATTGATCGAAATTAACGTGTCTTTCAAACTCCATATTAAGTCAAAAAGTAAAGTTTTAGTAAAAGTAGTAAAAAAAATACAACACTAACCTATTCACCAAGAGTATTGCGAGTACATCGAAAGAATGTCTCAATTAGCTATGGTGTTAACCAAATAAAAGAAAATCAACTTGATCAATCAATGAACAACAATTGTTATCCGCAGGGCCAGCCCAACAGATTGACCGGAGAATGCGACTCCGATCTCTTCACTGTGGTGGGAGCCAACTCAAGGGACTTCAAGTTGTGCGGCTTCAACAGTGGACAGCACAGTAAGAAACTTCTTTCTTCTTGTACAAAAATATTTTTTTTTCGCCGTGTTTTCATTTGATTACAATAAAAGATTGTTAGGTACCTTGGAATTCAACTAAGACTAAATCTGATATAGGTTCTTAAATCAATGTTTGTATTTTTTAATACTAAAATTATTTTATTTTATGTAATTGTCGAAAACACGAGCAATACAAGTTTTTTACAATTACAATTAGTCGACGACTTTCGTACGTGCAGCTTACTGGTCGTTGATTCGAATCCCGGTGCAAACTATTTCCACTTTTACAACATTAGCTTTGCTTTCTGTGAAAGATGTCAGAAGTATGTTTGTGTTCACTTTGAGTGAACCCTGATTCATAAAAGATCAATATTAAAAACAAACATGCCCAAGAATCCATTAAAATGTAACGTTGTATGTTTTGAACGTTTCATTGAAGACAATCGACTGCGTTCTAGCAGAAATATAAACCGCGATAAAGAGTCTGGTCTTCTATAAAATTAAATTAAACGTAGATATGTATTTTTACTGTTTCAGTTTACTACGACATTGACAAGAGTTCGCAGTTTATAACCTTGGACATGAGGCTGATGAGGCCCACCCTGCAAAGGATGTGGGAGATCAGGGTTATTCAAGTGAGGTTTGGGCAGAGGGCGCCAATGGGCTGCTTGCAATATTTCACCACGAGAAAAGGTACCTTCACTTGCAAAGACAGATATTATATTCTCTTTAATGAACTATTTAAGGTAAATTAATGATAAGAGAATATTCTTTTATCTATCGACCGACTTCGGTAACCTAGTGTTGCCTAGGCATCGACTGATGAACAAGAGATCCCATAGGTTCGATTGTCGGGAAACTTGAAATTTGTACAGTTGATTAAGGAATTAGTTCGATCGAGAGAATGGTGTAGTAATGTCCAAAGAATGAACAACAGTAAACTGTGTTACATACGTATTCTTCTTCTTTCTTTTTATCTATATCTAGTATCTGTTTTTTTCTGGAACTAGCCTGGTTCTTGGGATACCGATGACCAGCTCTCCCTCCATCTCTATAGTTCTTCCGTTACTATTTTCGGAAATCTCTCTGGACCCATTCTCCCAATATTGTCTCTCCACGAGTATCATCTTCTCTCTCTACTCCACCTTACAACATCTTGAATGTTGCAAGTGCTGCGAATTTCCACATTTGGGATTCTATATCTGAGTGTTTTGCCCAGGATATGTCTTACATCGTACTACACAATCATCCACACCCATAAGCAGCTCAACCGCGGCTTCTTAAAAGATGCAGGGACAGTTGGAGACCTGGATGTTAGGATGACAAGGTCTAAAAAGCAGGCCATTATAAATCATTTTATGAGTGTGAGCGCTAACGTTAATCTCGCGTTAACGGTCAGTACGGTTTTGATGAAAGCGCTCGCGTTTATCAGAAGTTATCATGAAAGTGCTACTACTTACGTTATAAATTGATTGATTTCTTGTTGTTTAGGTATGATTCAAACCCTGAATTATGCCGAAAACGGAAGACATTTGGCTGACCAAGATTACAAATCGTGTGTTAGACAAGAGAGAGGAATGTGTTCCATTGTCTATGAGCCTTGTGACGATGACAGCTTCAGAATAGGACCGAGTTTGGCTCAAGGGACGCCACCGAATGGAAGTAAGTAATAATCAACGTCAAAGCTTTTAACATTAACAGGTGAATACCCCAATTTCCTATCAGATCCGCTAAAATTAAGCATCAACTAAAATTATGAATTTTGCGGGCAATCCATGTGATTTCAACCAATCCAAGCGATATTCCTTAAGAAATTGATCGAAGTGAATATAGCTGCAAGTGATTTCAAACGAATAATTTACCCATGTCAAAATTATCATCATGGCCGCCAAATTTCCTTTTTCTCAAATAACTCGATCAAGAAATAACACTCCTATTAACCTATCTTTTGTGATGAAAACAAGAGCAAAATGATATATTTACTGAAAATAATAATTTATTTTGTTTTGATTGTTGTTTTTAAAAGAGGTGACTGAAAAAGACACGATTTTGACCTAATATAAGCGGTTCCTCTAAAATTTTGGCGGGTCTTTCTTAAGGTGCCGCTTAAATTGATCGAATAGCGGGTCATTTTAGAGGAATCGTGATAATTTTAGTGGAACAGTCAGTTAAAAGTTACTTTTTTCATGCACTTTTTTGGCGGATACTTAATTTTAGCGGATCTGATAGCGAATAGGGGTAAAAAGGTCCTTATTTTAAATGTCTGAAGTCCATTTTATTCTTGGTATTACCTATATGAGTTGGTCCTACATTACATTACTGCAGCTCATGAATTGAAACTTGATGTTCGAAATCAGAAGATAGTTTGTGGTTTTAGTAATACACAAGTTTCATTCACGCTTTACTCCCTAATGGGATTATATATTGTGTATTGGGAAAATACATGTTCAGACTCTGCAGACAGCATTGTGCCATTTATTATTCCTGGTTCTAGAATATGTTCTGACTAAAATCGTATTGTCATGTTTTTCCATTTATGGATGAGAGATTTCAGAAACTGTAAGTAAGAATCTACATTACGAACGAACTTTTTTCAATAAGATTATATCTACCTAGTAGGAAAAAAAAATTTAAATATCTTTCACACTTTGCAAAGTTTGTGTCGTCAAAGAGGAGAATGGCCTTGAATAGGGTTTGAACTTTGAACGACAGTCAGCGACCGAACCACTAAGATACCAATCACTCGAATGCTTTGCTTGAACTCGATCAAGAGGAATGTTTTTTTACATACCTACTTATTGCATTCTTTATCTATTGCTGAATACAGGTCTTTTATGTACCTTATACAATCAAAATATATTGGCATAAATACGCACGAGTTTTACTCATAGTATATTATGGAATATACAAGAGTCTTGTGATCTGATTTAAAAAAAAATAGATTTAGCTGAAATTAATTATCTCGACGTTTTCGAGGGTGTAGATTCCAAAAATTTTTTTTTTTCAAAAATTTCCCCGTACCCGTACCTACGCGTACCCGTATCCATACGCGTACGCCAAAAATGTGTGCGCACCCATAACTCATAGTAATTCTTATCCGATTTGATTGAAATTTGGTAGAACGGTTAGCCCCTCGATGTAGATGAGTCAGTAAAATGTTGAGGTGTGTACCTTCAGGGGAACCCTCTTAAAGTATCCAAAGAAAATTTCACTTGTTATAGAAAAAGAGCTAAAAAAGAAAAAAAAATGTCTTCGATTTTCATAAAATTTGGTATATGGGTTGGTCTTATGCTCCTACTCAAGCACGCACCCCAACAGAATACTTCGCCGAACTTCGCAGCCCATACAAATTCCCATGAGTTTCTCACTTACGTTAGTGAGTAAAATTCGAATTAGGGGTTACTGTATTCAGATGCATACATTTCTTCAATCACCTGTTCTATGTTCTGTTCTATGAAGGTTTTTTTTTATCAGAGTTGCCCTCTGTCAATCAATTGTTTTGAGGAGTTGCCTTGTTTCTTCGACATTGGCGATGTGTTCTGTCCAGTGAACTCCTAACGTCAGTAGCAACGAGTTTACCTTTCAAAACCAAAATATAAAATATCTACCTGCATAATGCTTATAATTAATAATTATTGACGATAAGGAAGTAGTCGAAGGTTAAAAAAGACACAACATGGCTGTACCTAAATGGTTCTGCAGTTGAGGAGAATCGCCCAATTTCGCTACTCCACGGGTCTCCTGGGATCTGATCTTCCAAACGATATTATTTGTAAGGAAACTTCAAGTTGAATTATGCAGTTTGGCTACGATGGCTTCTGTTATTTCCAAGTTTGATCTCTACGGACGATTTGAAGCTAATTATTAATATTCATACAGCTCAACGCTCCTGCCAACTCGTCCCCAGTTTAACTTTAGTTTGCTCTCTAATAACTACGGTATTACTTTAGTTGTTTAGATCGCTTTAACTTTACATTATCACTAACTCAGTTTAGATCTTTGTGTATTTTGTTACGGCGAGTCAACTCGCTTTATCGATTAATAGAATTTCAACAAGATAATCCATTAAAAAAATTATAACATTAAATAACGAATACCTCCGAATTGTCATTTTTAGAACATTTCACTAATACTCCTCTAACATGGCACCTTTAAGTTTTCCCATTTTTCAGAAGAATTGAAACAAACAAACTTTTTTACATAAATTTACAATTCTCAGTGAGAATTTCACAGTATGCGATGCATGTTCTTTGTTGGAATTATACACTAACAACTGATCACCCATTATTAAAGTACTAAAATGCGATGGTTTTGTAGAAAAGTGGACCCCAATTGAATGGCCAACGTAGAAAAATCTAATTTTCAATATTACTAAAAAATATTGCCCACGTTTTTTAATGTTACCTTTTTACTATGATCGCAAATTTTATTTCACTGGGCTTACCTCGGTATCCAAGCTACGCTGATTGACACTCAACGTCAAGACTACACTTTCCCTTTCTCGCTCTCATTATTTTACTGCCGGTAGTGAAAGAGATAAAAATATTATAATATAACGCTTTGTTCTTGTCTCAAGGGATACTGCGTTCAAAATTTTACGGGCGCTTTACTTTTCTAGCAAAACAAAGCAACTCCTGACATTGACTACTATTTGTAATCCTATGGAAAGCTTTTGACATAAATCTAGCAAAAATCCAAATTAAATTGCATTAAGCTTCTCATAATAT
This sequence comes from Mystacides longicornis, assembly GCA_963576905.1. Lineage (NCBI taxonomy): Eukaryota > Metazoa > Arthropoda > Insecta > Trichoptera > Leptoceridae > Mystacides > Mystacides longicornis. The sequence continues at coordinate 34,648,740 of OY756423.1, forward strand.
ACAACAGATATCTCATAATTTCGCTAATAAAAATAATTTTATACGGCAATTTCGTACACTCTTCGGATGCCCTGTAGGTTGGCATATATAGAGGGCCGTATTTAGGCAGTGGCGTAGATTGCATTAGGAGGGCCCTGTATCGAAATGTGCAACAGAATTTTGCTCTATGTGGCTAGGCCGTAGACTTGTTGGAGACACTCATGATGGATCGGGGATTTGAAATCTAGCAACCCTATTGCAGATGCTGTTAACGTAAAATGTTCACGCTAACACAATTTTTTAAATTCGAATTGGATTGTTTTAAAATAAAATATTGATTTTTAGATTATCCAGGAGGTATAAGCGAGTATCCGGGAGGCGGTCCGCTTGGAGGAGGTCCAGGAAGTGTCTCTGGAATGCCTGTGATGATGGTTCCTGGAATGATGAACCCGGGACAACAGCAGCAACAGCCACCGTTGAACGAGCAAGATGACGATGCTCTCGATGGTTCCGGAGACGGAACTCCACCTGTGAATACCAACAGAGTAAGGACCTCATCTTTAGCTATCCTTATTATACAAATGGTAGATACGGCATTCGAATAAAAATCACATTTTGTTTATGAGATTCGCAGGTGAAGAGACGTCTAAGGGAAGGAAAAGTAGTGACAAGATCAAAAAATCATCGCAAATAGTCTTAATTAGAAATAACGACCATACTTGCCAAGCGCTCTTTTGTTGCTATTATTAATTATTCGGCCAAATTTATTTGAACGGTTTCTTTATCATATTGTTTAAAATGATTATTTGAAGCGAGATAAAGTAAAAAAAAAACAGTTCCATTAGTGCTAGTTTCTAGAGACATACATGTGATAGTTGTCGACCTCGGTAGCCTAGTGGCAAAGGCTCCGACTTCAGATCAAGAGGTCCCGGGTTCGATTCCCGGTCGGGTCAGAAATTTTCAATGTGTTTTTTCACTTGAAATTTCTACTCGGGGTTGGAATCCTGTCTCAGATTGGACGGGACCGGTTGACTGGTAGACAATGCTTCAAGCATTAAGTTCCGCCGGCTATACTGACACCTATGTATAGAAGAGTGTTATTTATTTATTTATTTTATTTATTTATAGTTCTATTGTTTTTTCCAGATTGGCAGACAGTTTTCGAATTTCAACCCATACGCCCAGCATTTGGTGGAGACGCATGAGCCAGCGCATCCGAATCAATCCCCAGAGTGGTGGCGCTATTGGGGCTACGGGAACTATGGTCAGGGTGTTTCGTCCTTTGGAAGACAGATGTGCCAGGACAGGATCATAACGCCTTGTGACGGGGATGAGTTCTTAGGGGTGAGAATATTATTTATAATTAGGTTTAATCGGGCACCTGACTTTGTAACTTGGAATAAAGCTAGTTGTTTTTCTTGCATCTAGTGACACCCACTCGTAATCTGTTGAGTGTCTTCCAAGTTGGATAAGGTAGTTGGTGTCCCGGTCCTAAGCTTTCCGACAGTTCTATCTGGCTTCCATTATATTGTGTGTGCCAGAGATCTTTCCTCGCCCTATCCGGTGGTAATTTTAGGGGAGATGTTGTTCTCAGGAAGCTTTTCCTGGATTTAAGTATATTCGGGTTGGTTGGACCGACTGCCTGTGTTCCGCCTGTTCTACTCTATGGATGTGACGTAACTTGTGCTCAAAATACACGCATATTTACCATTTCACTGAGAAGAAAAATAATGACATAATTAGTATTTGTAAAACGGATCGGATGCAAAGACATAAATGGTTTTTAGCTGTGAGTGATGTAGACTATGCTTCAATTACTTGTTTTTCATATTACTTGATCAAATACAAACTTTGTACAGAAGCAGCCGCACATTTACTCAAATAATAATTATTATCCGTGGTACAACAATAATATGAAATAATATTTTTCGCCGTGTGAACCGACATGTCGCTACGGCTGACACATGAGTCGTTCCCCATTCGTGACATTATCCCAAAAAGTGACACGTCAAGTCAGAAATAACAAAACATAAATCATACCGCGTTAAATCCCGCAGACATTAATTTAATTATTTATCTTGTGGTTTCATTTATCTCCGGATTTTCGGGCCTCACTACACACTCTGCGGTACTGTGACAAATGACAATGATATGGAACTATTAAGTATAGTGATTTGGGAATCTGCCTACATTTTGTTTCAATCCCCCCTTATTGTAATGAATTACTCGAAATGAACACAAATACGGTTTTGACATCTTTCACACTAAGCAAAGGCCTGTGTCGTACTATGAGGCCGTCAGGGTAAAAGTGGCCTAGCACACATATACCCTTATTACAACAAACTTTGACCCACGTTCTGAAATTTGATCATTTTTAAAGCCAAAATGGCCAAAATGAACGAGGTATTTTTTTTCATTTTAAGGTAATAAAAATAAGGATCATATTGAAAATTAATTTTAATGCCATTTACTTAAAACTAAATTACTTCATATTTATTAACTCAAAACGAGTTTAACAAAATATTTTTTTTTATTACAGGGCAATGCTTACAACCCAGCATACTGCGACCCATACCACTGCGGCTCCACCCTTTGTCCAGAATTGCCTCCAAGGGCTCTGACCGGCGGAGGACCTCCTTGCCGTGTCGAGACATCCGTCTTGCCGTTCGAGGTGGGCGTCAAGTTCGGACCGCCATCCCCCAAATACAGTCCCGAGGAAAACATCGGAGTTTGTTTGAAATTTGAACAGATTCCGTGTGGATGATTTAGTTTATATGATATGATGACATCCAAGTCTCTGATAATGTTGCCATATTTGTATTGTAAATATTTTATATTATTCAAATAATAGATACTTATGATATATTCAATCTGTAAGTTTTTCAGACTATTAACATTGCCTTTTAGTGAAACCATGTCCTTTTCCACCTTTGATCAGTTTGGCATATTTTCTATCCAGACTCACTCCAGTAATTAATGTATTGGAAGCAAAGGGAGGGAGTCTGGATAGAAAACAGAAGAAATTAGTTTTCTCTGTCAATTTAATAAGTTTTCATACTGCTTGGACTTTAGCTTATAAAAATATTAAAAAACATGTCCGTTTAAGATGTGACAAAAAAACGAACAAAATAATCAGGTACGGCGTAAGGGTAAAAACACGTAGAAAGCCGATTCCGGCCCGCGCCTACCGGCTCAAAGATTGTTGTCTATGGTTTCAATGCATTTACATAAATGGGCATGCCGGAAAGCGGGTTCCAGCTTAGCCGGGCGCATCCCCATTCAAATGCATAGAAATATTCTTTACGCCGGTCAGCGCGGGTCGGAATCCGCTTTCTAAGTGTTCTTACCCTAAGGCGTGAGTGTTGTGAGATGCCAAGTTATTTTGAGTACTTACCTTATTTAAATTGAAGTATTAATTATTATTATAATACAAGTCTTGTGAAGGCTCCACGAAGGTAGATTGTTCCGGGGTATACCTTATAATTTAGACGTTTCAATCTAAATCACGCGAACACTTTGAGAACACATATTTTGAAATTTATTTTTCAATTTTGAGTTGTGACGTGTAAAAAATATTTAAATGTATAATAATATACTCTTAATCAGGTCCGGTTTTAAAAATATCGAAGCGTTTTCAGACATTATAAAATTACTGTACATTTTCTTGTAGTTTCAATCATTTTAGGTATCTTAATTTAAAAATATTCTAACCATCATGGTTCTTTTTGTGAAATGAAATTAAAGTTGTCGAGATCTTTGCTAAATATGTTAGTAAGAACTTTTTCAAAGTAAAGTTACAAATTTATCTGCGTATTTCGTATGAGAAAACAAGATTTATGAAACTTTAACCAACGTTTTCGCAAGTTACTCAAAATTTTGTCTAAAATTTCAACCTAGAAGCTTGAACAAGCTATTTTATATTTCATTTTTTAATCATTTGTAAGAAGGTACATGTTAAAGAGAAATAAAATAATGTTTTAATTAATTTTATTTTTTTATACTTATGAAGCTTAGATTTATAATTTTATTTTTGTAATTTTTGCTATCTTAGTATAGGCATTTTTTTTTCAGAAACCGCCTCTGTTGGGTAATTTTTTAAATAGTACAGAATGTTTAAAATAGGCGGCATATAATACTTTCTAATCGCAATGACACATGCTTTAAAAGAAAATAATGATCATCATCGTCATCAGCAGATCACAACACGTCACGCGAAATAAGCGCTATTACCGACCAACGGGCAAAAAACACTCAATACCCGAAATAATCACACATTGTCCCACCGGCACTGGTAATAGAATTTGGACACTTTTAAGTGACATGTAGTGGGTGTAAAGTACGACGAAAATTACTAGAATTGGTGGAGTTAAGAGGAATAACATATTATGGAGTTTCTTTTCTTTTGAAGACTTTGTACCGTTAACGATTAATCGTGAGTAAGATTCTTTGTCTTTGGCATTTTGGAACAGTTCCTAAGAAATCAAGGATAAAAAGGAATGCGTAAAAAGTGATTTTCTCATGGTCTAGTTCCAAAATTTTCGGGGGAACATGTAAGCATCATTTTTTTGAAGGCTTATTTTAAAGTCATACACAATAATAAAAGCTTCTTTGAACACAAAAAACCTCGTATAAGATCAAATTAAGTTTTTCATCTGATTTGTCAAATTCTCATACTCATAAAACTTCAGTTTGGGTAAAGGTTTTAAAAATATTAAATAACAAGAAATTAGGCACTTTTTCAAAGAATGTATGGACCCTAACAATTAAAAATGTTTTTGGTTTAAATTGGAAATCTTTATTTTTTGAACATTTCTTTAGTAGTTTTTTTTTAAATATAAATCGTCTAAAAAAATCAACCAAAAATTTGGATGTTTCTTAAAAATCAGTTTAAACAAAAAGTCTAAGAAATTTGTAGTTATGCGATTCTACTTATCACTCACAGAAATCTATTAACACGGGCTTTACAAGTCAGTTGAATATCGAATTTTGTGTTCGAAAATTCCTATTATTAATGTGCCATTTTGGATTACTAAGATGAAGCTCGTTCATTATTTTTTAGATATATCAAAAAAAAAAAAAAAAACGCTAACAGCGCCATAATGACGCAGTGGTCTGATTCGCCCAACTATCCAATAAATCAAACAAGTACCCATAATTATTTACGTGAACTGTTAGTCGTTCTTCGCTTCACCGTCTAATCATGGGTGACCACAGGCGTATTTATACACAGGTACACGTGATCATTACAACAACGATGCGATCTGCTCGAACTAGTTGCAAAAGCAATAATCTACCACACACATTACATTGGTGTGGTACGGGATGGTTTTTACTTTCGTTCTTAACAAGTACCTACTTAATCAGTCCTACCGTACGTAATTGCTGAGTGTTTATTCGTAACGGCGTTGATACTTGACAAAAGGTTTTATAGTGGTGATATTTATACATACTAGTGGTCGACCAGTGATCGAAATTCGACCATAACTTATTTAAATTAGAATTCCATTGTCAAATTCTGAGCGAGCGCTATTTTACATTTAAAAAAAAAACAATGACATGGGTACCTACGTCAAATTTTAAATGTTGATAATTTTTTTCTATTATTTTTTTTTTTTTTTTTATTATTAATTAGGCATTCCACCCTCAAAGAGTGATTTGTGCCATTATTAATCAAATAGTTTGTATTATATAAAAATTATTCGAGATCAGATAAATTATTAAACCAAACTATATTTTAATATTGTGTCTTTTTAGAAAATTTGCAATATAACCGTAAGAGTCCCGCGGACGCATAGAAAGTAAAGAAATAGAACTGAGGGGTCCCTGAAAGTTCCCCTCAATAAATACGTCACCACACCCTCTAAATGGGCAAGCCAAGAGTATGTGGTCAATCGACTGTTCCCCCTCACCACATTCACACCCCGGGTCTGGTAGGATTCCGATCCTGTGAAGGTGTTGAGCAGTCAAACAGTGCCCCAGTCTCAATCTTGAAATAATTGAAGTGTCGCGTTTGTTCAGTTTGTATAATTTGAACCATGGAGTCCTAGGTATTTTAGGCTGTATTGAACGCAGTCTTGAACCTTTGGAACTATGTTCCGTCCACCCCACAGACCATTGTTCGTACGCTTTATTTACGAATACATTCTTCCAATCCCAAAAGGGTAATGTAAAGTCGTTCGGATCTGTTCCTTCCTGACTAGCTCTTTTTGCCAAGAAGTCAACGTGTTCATTACCTATTATTCCCTTGTGGGAAGGGATCCATACCAGAATGACGTTCATATTTTTTATATTCTCCATTTCATAAATCGTATGTTTTATAGAGAGAATCAAGTCGTTATTCGGGTCTCTGAGGGTATTGCCCGATATCGCCATTAATGCGCTTAGTGAATCTGTGAAAATAACAAATTTTTTGGTATAATCTACACTACTGCAGTATCGTAATGCTTCTCGTAGTGCCAGACACTCTGCAGTAAACACAGATGCCTGTGGAGGCAATTTAATAAGTATTGAGTGAGGTTCTGAGGGGATATACACAGCTGCTCCGCACAAATCATCGGACTTTGATCCATCCGTGAATACCGCAGTGTGGTTAGCAAATTTCGTTGTCAATAATGAATTAAAAAAAGTGTTTATTAAAGTTGGTGATAGGTTAGAATGCTTGTCTATGCCTGTATATTCAACGACATTTGGTCGAGATGTGATTATATTATATGGGACACTGAACAAAAGAGATGTAGCCCTTCCCAAAACATCCAGATTGGTAGTTACAACACTCTCAAAACTGGAGAGGAGAATGGGCGTTTTGCCAAGTGTTCGTAACCTAGAGGGGAAATTTGATTGAAGACTCTTTATTGCATTGATTAGTGGGTGATCTAAAATGTTAACTCTTTTACTTAAAAATTTATCAGCCAGCATTCGTCTTCTGATATTTAATGGCATATCAACTGCCTCCACTTGTAATGCATTTACAGGTGAGGACTTCATGACACCCAAAATTAGTCTTAAGCATTTGGACTGGAGACGATTAAGTTTATCCTGTAAGTACTTTGGGATTGGGTCCAATAAGAAGCTTCCGTAATCCAAACGACTACGAACGAGGGCATTGTAGAACATTTTCATGGTTGTAGGGTGCGAACCCCACCAAACCCTCGATACCGCTCTTAGGACATTCACACTTCTCTCGCAGATGCTGACAATATGATCGATCTGGGAATTCCATGATAATTTTCTGTTCAAATGAATGCCTAAAAATTTTACATCGTCACTCAACGGTATGTTTTCGTCATTTATTTTGACCGTGAATTCGGGTGGATTATGTTTATTACTAAATAAGACAATTTTACTTTTACCGCAAGACAATTGCAACCCATGTTTTGTGAGTCATTGATAAACCTTTTCCAATGCTTCCGTCATCATTCTAACTACCTTGTCTATATTTTTACCTTTAACATAGAGCACAATGTCGTCCGCATATTGCAATATTCGGCATTCTGTCGGCAACACCGAACCGATGTCCCTGCAGTAAATATTAAACAGGATTGGGCTGAGGACAGAACCCTGCGGAATACCCTTCCACACCGTCCTAGTCCTGAGCTCCTCTCCACATTGAATCAATATCTTACGTTCACATAGTATATTGTGAATTAACTGAACCATTTTTTCAGGCACGTCTATTTCACGTAACTTTTTCATTAATATTGGTATTTGGACATTATCGTAAGCTGCACTGATGTCGATGAAAGCAGCGAGCGTATATTCTTTTTTTATGAAGCCGTTCCTTATTTCCGTTGTAAGAACTGAAAGATTGTCCAGACATGATTTACTCTTTCTAAATCCAAACTGAAATTCTGGAATAACCCGGTTGTGCTCAATAAACCACTCTATTCGGTTCTTAATCAGGCGTTCCAGTATCTTAAGATAACAGGACGATAACGCCACGGGACGATAAGATGAGCCCAACGATGGGTCTCTGTTTGCTTTTAAAATGGGGATTAGTTTTTGGACTTTCCAACTCTGTGGGATTATTGATGTATCAAGAATCCTATTAAATAAATCAAGTAAAATCTCTAACACTTCATCTGGAAATCGTTTGAAATTTCTATACGTCATTCCATCAGGGCCTGGTGAAGAGTTTCCCAAGGAATTCAAAAACAATTTCAGTTCATTTATATGAAAGGGTGCGTCCAGCCACACTGATTGGTTCGATTGTGAATACTGGCACGGGATCTCATCAAAATTTGGAACATATGATGGAGCAACGCAATCAGCAAACTCCGTAAGGCACTTTGGTGCCAGCCCATTGCTCCTACTGCTCATGTTTCGGTTACGGAAACGATTTATCGTTGACCACACATAGGAAATTGGAGAAGAAGGCGACAAAGATTCACAAAATGACCTCCATCCAGCCCTCTTTTTCCGTCGTAGTAATTTCTTTGCTTTTGCTTGTATCAATTTTACCTCAAGGAAATTTTCCGGGTTCATATTACGTCTATATTTCTTTCTTATCTCTCGTCTCTCTCTAACCACCTCACTACACTCATCATCCCACCATGGCGGATTAATGCGGGGTTCCGATTGTTTTTTAATTGTTTTGGTATTAGCGTCGATTACCTTAGTTAAACCGTTATGTAGTTCATTATATATATCATCAACCTGATCCAAAAGTGTTAAATTGGTAAAATTTAAATGATTCAATTCTTTGGAAACTTTAGACCAATCGGTCTTTTTTGTAATGAATTTTCTTTTGTCTGCTATTTTTGGGGTAGGAATGAGTGAAGTGGGAACTGTGACTAATATTGGAAAGTGGTCACTAGACAGCACATCCGGAAACACCCTCCAGCTCATCTGAGAGGCAATATCTACACTACAAATAGATAAGTCCACCGCACTTGGTCGGTTAGAGAGATGGTTTATTCTTGTAGGGCTACCATCATTTAAGATGCAAAGATTGTGCTCATCAGTAAACTCTAATATATTTTTTCCAGAGGAGTCCTGAGAGGCACTTCCCCAACTGGCGGAATGCGAGTTCAAATCCCCTAATATAATAAAAGTTGATGGGATGTGAGTAAGAAGGCAGTTCCAAAAGGAAATGTCAAAATTTGCTGATGGGGCTATATATACAGATAGTAGACCGATATTGTTTACTTGTATAGCAACTATTTGAATAGAAGGAGATGGATTTGGTATAGTTATTCTCTGAACGGAATAGATGAGTGTATGAGAAAAGCCGCGCCACCCTTTCCATCTGCGCGATCATCTCTAATACATGTGTAGTGTGGTATTTCAAAATTTTCATCACCCGGCTTAAACCATGTTTCTGACAGGGCTGCGATTCCTATTTTAAGTTCTTTTAACAGTAATTCTATGTCAATTTTATTAGATCCCGCACTTCTGCAATTCCACTGAAGTACAGGGCTAGAGTAAGGATGATTAGTTATTGTTTGGTACTTGTCCATTATTTATTAAAGATTTTAAAAAGGGTATAGCCTCTGTAGCATAATTATCATTTTGTGAGTTAAGAATATTGAACAAGATTTTTGCAACCTTGGATAGTAGATAATTCACATTCGCATTTTGATTAGTTTTTTGAGATTCAGAAGTTATTAGTGTCTCCTCCTCATGAACGATACTTTCATTACTGTGGGGGTTACGGATAGCAAAACCATCTGGAAGATTTCCAGGTTGGCCGTTTTTATACATCAAATTATCATTGTACTCTTTTCGGTTGAAATGTTGTGTAAATGGTTCATTTGGTTTTTTATTAGTGATGGCATTTGTTTTTTTGGATGAGACTGCTGAACTGAACGATTTAGCTTGTTTTGGAATAAGTTTTGCCGCTTGGGAAAAGGATATTGTGTCTCTAGCCATGGCATTTTTAATTTGTCTTTGTCTAATCAACTCAGGACAATTGACATATGTGGCCTCATGTTGACCATTACAGTTTGGGCATAAAAGCTCCTGAGTGGATGTAGTGCACTGGTCTCGGGAATGAGATGTTGAGCTGCATCTCGCACACTTAGGTACGGACGCCCTACATTTGGCCATCGTATGCCCGAAACGAGCCCACTTCCTGCAGATGATTGTAGGGTATGAGTATAACTCTACCGGAATGGAATTAAAGAATAGAAATATTCTGGATGGAAGGCTTTGTCCCTCAAAAGAAAGAACGCACGTGGTGGAAGGTTTCCATTCCACTTTATTATCATCTGTTAATACTTTTCTACTTAGACGACGGCATCTCGTGACGCGTCCAAACCCGGGAGGAACCTGAACACCTTCAACAATTTCTTCTTCAGTAAGATCTGTTGGGATACGTCTCACGAGACCTTGTTTAACCAAACGAAAAGATGGTACGACTGCCGTCAAATTATTATCCTTAATGAAAGAGGAGACAATAAAATTATTCGCTGCCGAATATGTGTCGAACCTTATTGACAACTTATATCTATTTTCAACTTTTATTCCATCTTCTGTAATATTTTTAATGTTATTTTTATACAATAAGTTTCCAAATTTGACTGGGTGAATCGATTCACCTTCCGAATGTGTCACGTATATCTCATACGGACCACCATTAGTTTTTGGATACATATTAATATTCATTTTGTTTTTATTGTCTAGGTTTGGTATGGGTGATACCGTGCGAGGCCTTTTGCTTGGTGGATTTTCTACATTAATTGGATCAGGAGGATCCGGTGGACGGTCTTCGTCCATCCTAAATTAAAAAAAAAAAAAAAAAAATTGTCTTAGAGAAAAAGAAAAAAAAAATGATACAAAACCCTTTTCAATAGGAAAATAAAATTAAATAAAGTAAATAATATACCCGGAGGTAAATTATACCGAAGTTACAAAAATAATAATCACTCCGCGAGTCTACTAATAAAATTAACAAAACTAAATTTTAAAGAATCCTTATATTCTAAAACGCATATATGCACGCAGGTACCTACTTATGCCGGCCCACCTCCGCCAAGCGGTGTTGCGCGTAGCGGGCCAAAAATAGACACTGACGCGGCGTTGAATTTCAGAAGCGTAAACAAAAACAAAATATGTAAAAAATAAACAAAAAATATATGAAACCAAAAAGCGATATATAAATATCGATTAGAAAATGTTAGTAAATAATATTAAACAAAAAGTAATGTTGTAATATCGAACAAAATATTAGTAATATGAGTTTGAAATCTTAGCTGAAACAGCGAGCTCCTTAACGCTACCTCCCACCACGACGCTTCACATTCAACTGTTTTTCTATTATTATTAAATACAAACATATTAATCTATTCTCAATTTGACCACAGATAAACAAACTACTTTGTGAACTTTTAAAAATTATAATATAGGGTATTTGACACTATGAAAAATAAGATACAGATTCTGGTCATCCTGTTTGAAAATGGCCCAAGAAAGCTTATTTCTTTTATTTTACAACTTAAATAGGCTTATTTTTTATAAAAACACGTAATAAAAATCCAAATATTTCTATGGAACTAGTCACCGATGAAAACGCCTTGTGATTAGTTGTGGTCCCCGTGACGTCAAGGTGACGTCACCCCATGGTAAATGATAGTCATCAATCTCATACCAATACAGAAGTGTGACGTAAAACGCACCACGTGACCAGCGCCATTATACAAGACAGCGTTTTACGCGCGTTTTTGGATATTTAAACTTTAAACATGATTTTCATATAAAATATGGCCTATCTTCAGAAAATATAAAGAGAATGTGCTTATAATGTATCGTAGAATAATTTAAAACGGTTTCTGGAAATTAGTCAAATACCCTATTGTAAATGTAACATGGTAGGTAGTGTTAGAAAAACTAGATTTACAAAGGGCGCAAGAATTTTTAAGTATAGTGAAATATCTATTAAAGCAGAAACATACCATTGTATCGTGAAAGAAAAGCACCAGAAACATGTAGGTAAGTTTTGTATAGAGCCGCAACACAACGCTCCACAATAATGTGTTATCAAAACCAATTTCCTTATGACGCGCACCATGCCAGCATGTTTTTGTCGTATTCTGCTACGAAAACGACATTTTCGAAAAACGGGTCACAAGTTTTGGTTTTAACTTTGATATTATTAAAAGGTCTCAATACTCTCAATCTTTTAATTTGAGCTATCACCCATAAATTTCCTTATTGAAGACTCCATCAAAAGGTCTCACAATGAAGTGTTCCTTTAAAGTATTTACGTTTATTTTAAGGGAGAGAATATTCATTTTTTTTATATACAACACATCTAAGCTAATATATCAAAGACAAATAATATATTTTTACTAAATCGAATTGAAGTCATGATTTTTTTCTGGTTAAAATAATGAAAATAGCGCAGATCGATCCCATAAAATCCTATAGATGGAATACTAATGTTCATTTTAGGGATGTTTTAAGAAAATACATATCTATAATATGAGTGACAAATCAATAAATTTGCAGCCCCAAGATGACCCCTTCTGTCCCTTATTTAACATTTCATCAAAGTCAGAGAGAACACATTCTATTTAAGCATTTGAAATTTAAACATTAGACCTAAACGAAGTGTTTGATCCTATATGAAGTACAAGATCAGGTGGAGCTGTTCTGTGTCCTGAATCCAATAAGCCAGCCCGTTGTATGTCGAGGGAGGCACCAGAACCCGCCACTGAAGCACAAAGATCCGCCCATTTACTCGTGAAAACTTTTTATATCTAGATTGGAAATTTGGGATTTAAATTAAATTGTTTTGTTTGACATGAAGGCATCCTAAGTTGCCCTTGTGGAGGTTAGGTTTGTACTTGTAGGATACGTCAATTTTATACAGATGGCCTGATACAATTAATTGCCCGATTCATATATGTATGTTCACCAACGTGAATGATGATATTATCCTCTACAAAGGAAGGATAGGAACATATGTAGATAAAAAGTAAAAATCTTCTAACAATTTCTTCTTATTTTTCTGTTTTTTTTTTATGGTAGTTCTTTCTCAAAAACCGACTTCCCTCTCTGCTATCACGCCTGGTCTTTCTGTCAATCTGCTGCCTTCTGAGATAGTCTAATAATAATTACACAGACACACGCCGCAACAATCCATTAGTATGTCATTATTAATGGCACATAATTGGATTCTGTGAACCATTAAAATGTCTGGATTGTAATATACCTAGTTCCTTTTTTATTTATATTCCTTTCTCCATTATACCCTTACAGGCAATTTGGAGTGTCCAATACATTTTTATAAAACTTAAATAATTTAACGTAATACAAAGGACAGTGACATTAAAACAACACCACCTTAAAACAAACACATATATGTAGGTGAATACCATGAACCGTTATATAGAAATGTGTTTTAAGTCTACATTACTTCCCCTTGGACAGATAAAGAGCTGGATAATTGCCTCTGTTGCCTGTTGGAGTTGACTCTTCTCCTCCGAAGGATGTATGTTCGTCTGTTGTTAATTTCATGTTGTGAAATGCTGCTTCTTTGCAGAATCTTATTGCATTGTTCATCCAATATTTCTTGGGTCTCTCTCTATGTAAATACGAATAAGATAAATATAGGAATATTCGCAAGGTATTTCGTAGTGAAAAATGGCATCCTTTTTTTAATAGGACACCTCTCTTGTAGTGTCAGGTTCTTACTAGCTAAAATCCTCTTCTGCACTGCGGTTTTTGTAAAAAAAAAACAAAAACCTAATAATGATAGACAAAGTAGACTACCCGAAAACAGACATCGTGGTTGTGGAACGTCCGAGACTGGACCAGGATTGAAGTAGAGGAACTGTTTAGAAAGACGCAGGTCCACGAACTGTTCACCAGAGGGATCACCAACGTCTAAACGACCTTACGAGGCACTATTGCAGAATACGAAGATTTCCCTCATAAATGTATTTTTATTTTATAAATAATGAAATTTGAATAATCTACTGGAATTGTATAATTAAGTTCTTGAAACCTACCTGTGAATTTCAAGAAATTCCAGGAAACGGTGATTCATGATCTGGGATAGGATTCTTAGAAATTTCAATTACCTTCAGAACTTAAGCTTTATTTGCTTCAATTAATTCTGAGTGGGCTGCATTTCTGAGCCAAGGATTAAGGGTCAATTGGAACCCCAAAACAATCAAGGGTTGTTTATTCCTCCACCTGTGCACATTCTTAGTCTCGATACATTTTAATTTAGACATTTTTAAAATAACTTTTTTTCAAATTGGAAGATAAAAGTATTTGTCGAAAGGACCATTTTATGTATCTGTATGCGATTTGATTGTTGAAGTTTTTATTACAAAATCAAAATCTTATATACTTACCGTAACCCTTTGAAAATATAGCTAGACCTTCATTAGACCTATATTTCTGTGTACATTAAGATACTTGAAAACAATTAAGTAGCTCTGTTTTAAACATACAAAACACCATCACGTGTCAATTTGTTTCACTGCCTCAAAAAATAGTATGTAGGTCAATCGATAAATCAATCAATATTCAATAGGTACTATGATTCGTGGCGTCGCACCTCTTTTATACCCCACTCAGGAGCATAGGGAGGCAACAAGAGCTTCTCCATTGCGCTCGATCTTGCGCAATGTTTATGATCTCCTCCCACACCATGTCAAAATCCCTCAGCTCTGCTTCGAAAGAGCAGAACACAGTGTGAGAGGGTTTTCCTCGTCATAGAGACCCTGATGCGAGGAGGAACAGCGCTCTCCTCGGCCAACTGTCATTCTTGACACATTCCCCAACCAAGTCGCCAGTGTATAGCGTGGTATACGATGGGCAACACACACGCATCAAACAGTTTACATTAATTGTAATGTAAACACTAAGTAGGTAGGTATCTATTCTTTATTTCTGGAGAGAATGATCAAAAAAGTATATGAATTTTAACCTTTTTTGTGCTAAGATATCTGGAAAAAAAGGTACCTACCAGAAATTTGTAAAGAATATAAATGAAAATCTTTACATCCAACTAGTTTTCTGATTCTACATATCTATTTATGTGAATTATGAAATGAAGTATTTGATTACTTTAAGTACCTAAAAATTAAGTATGACAGATAGCTATTATGGATTTTAATGTAAAATTCTGTTGGTTAGCTGATATACGTTAAGGAAATGTTATACAGTCGCCTATGTTGCTCCAATTCTGTTGGTTAAGGAAATGTTATACAGTCGCCTATGTTGCTCCAATTCTGTTGGTTAAGGAAATGTTATACAGTCGCCTATGTTGCTCCAATTCTGTTGGTTAAGGAAATGTTATACAGTCGCCTATGTTGCTCCAATTCTGTTGGTTAAGGAAATGTTATACAGTCGCCTATGTTGCTCCAATTCTGTTGGTTAAGGAAATGTTATACAGTCGCCTATGTTGCTCCAATTCTGTTGGTTAAGGAAATGTTATACAGTCGCCTATGTTGCTCCAATTCTGTTGGTTAAGGAAATGTTATACAGTCGCCTATGTTGCTCCAATTCTGTTGGTTAAGGAAATGTTATACAGTCGCCTATGTTGCTCCAATTCTGTTGGTTAAGGAAATGTTATACAGTCGCCTATGTTGCTCCAATTCTGTTGGTTAAGGAAATGTTATACAGTCGCCTATGTTGCTCCAATTCTGTTGGTTAAGGAAATGTTATACAGTCGCCTATGTTGCTCCAATTCTGTTGGTTAAGGAAATGTTATACAGTCGCCTATGTTGCTCCAATTCTGTTGGTTAAGGCAATGTTATACAGTCGCCTATGTTGCTCCAATTCCAAAGGCAATGTTATACAGTCGCCTATGTTGCTCCAATTCCAAAGGCAATGAAATAAGCGTGTCGCTTGGAACAAAACGTGAGTAGAATTCACATTAAGCCATGAAATTTGAATCAACCAATTAAAATTTCAGACACCGACCGAATGGTGCAAAGAATTATCGACGTTATCTCACATTACCGCACGAACCTATTTTGCATGCAAATGAATTGTCAGCTTTAAATTGTTCTCTTATTCTTTTTTTAAAAGAAAAGATAGTTAAGGAAATAATAATAATAATATGCCTCTTATCGTTCTAATCTAATTTGTTGAGGCACAAGTAAATTAGGTGTCTAGAGAAAAGTAATTCTGGGAATGTTTCTTGAGATGTCTTTCAGAAGATATCTCAAGTAGAAAATAGGGTACGAATTTGGGATCATTTTGTCCTTCTATGTGGTGAGGAATGTTGGTGTCTGTGGGATCGAAGATTAATACCAGTTATACATATATTTTGATCTTTATGGATACCTTTACGACATTGGACTACCCTAGAAACCTACTTTAAAACCCAGTTAATACAACTTGGTTCCGTGTGTTCTAATTTCTATATTCTAAAATGCTAGTTCAGAATATACACTTTTAGATTAATAAAATTTGTCATTAGTTTTTTTAATTAAAAATCCTCGACCAAAACGTATTTTGAAGAAGGCATAATAGAAAATAATGCCGTAAAAAAGTGATCACACAATTTAAATCATATTTTGAGTGATATTAAATGAGATTTTGTTAATTCTATTCCAGATAAAAATTCTGGTTTAATTTCACCTGTAAATTATTATCGTGGTCAAGTCTTATTCATTTTTGTCGATTTACTCATAATATTATTTGCACTGCCATGGTTCTCCGACTCCTTTTTAACTATTTCTTATTTTTATCCAATATCCAAATATTTTGCGGTAGGTACCTCATTTGTCTGCACTTACTTTACTTTTCGTGCGGCATTCGGATAGATTTCTAGTTCGCTCGTGCAGGCTGCGTCGTTACAAGCACCTATAAACTCGGCTCCAGCGCTGCAAGCCCCGGCTTCCCCTCGTGGATGCTCCCCGAGAACTTTCTACTTTGGCATTCCTCAACCAAATGCCTGACGTCTGGACATCTCCACACTCACAATCACGATTATCCCTCTTCCCCCACCTCCAGAGCAAGAAGTTACAGCATCCTAGTTTTATCTGCAGACCGAGGATGATTCATAGAAATAGTCCGATCGCTGTTTCCTTTTCTTTCATCAATAGTTTGTATCAATATGTTTTATTGTCTCGTAGAAAAAACCAATAAGCTACATAATTCCGCATACATATTTTTGTTGTCGAGCTGATCTTTGATCCGACAATTATTTTCAAGCGCATTTTTTTTTCTACAAAATTTGATTAAAATATTTACTAACATCAAACAGGCATTAAAGAAGATTAAAGAACTTTAATATGTTCCTTGTGTTACGGCAATAAAAAACGGATACTACCGCTACAAAGTCATATGTGTGAGTAATATGTAGCTCACAATCTTTCTTGGTGCGAGCACTGCCCCTCCTAGTGCATTACTTCTTTTGTAAGCGAGCGCTTCTCAGTAGATGTATATAAGTGGTTTCATTATCCTTTTTAGCAGAATCTACAGGCTGGCGTGTCTGATAGTACAGTGTTAGACATACATTTTAACTGCAGTGTCCAGTCAAGATCCTTATAAGATCCTTATTTGTTTTTTGGAAAGCTTCAGTGGTGAACTTTAAGGAGTGTTATCGGTTCCTTCGCGTATGTTTGTTTAACTATAATGTTTACCCAAACTTTTACCTTTATCGGCGACCCAGTTTTTTAGATTGGGGCTGTAAGCCATTATATAGTTGTTGCAATTGTAGTAAAACCATTAAAATTAAGACCCACATAGGGGCATAGGGAGGCTAGGAGGGTTTCTCCTTCCGAGAAGGTGCTCTTCACTGCGCTCGATCCTGTGCAATTCCGATATACAAATCTCTCGAAGGAAGGGAACACGGTGTGAGAGGGTTTTGCTCGTCTTCGGCAACCTGATGGGAGGAAGAAAAAGGGCCAAATGTAATTCGGCATTCTTAACGCATGTTGCAGCCGTGTCCAACTCCTCTCCCTAATGGTAGAAGTGATGAATGGATGGATACAACAGTATTAAAAGGACTGAACTTGCAGACTAAAAATAGAGAAATAAAACAAGTAACGTTGTAATTTTCAGAAGTTTATTTCTCAAATCGCATATTATAATGTAGTAATAAATAATGTAATGAATGCATGAAGTTGTGTATAAATGTGAATACCTACGGCTAGGTTCGTTTAATCTTTATTCATTGGAAGCAACAAAAGCGGCCTCGTACATGTAGGTACTGATATTCACCTTAATTCTTATAGCAACGCTTCAAACGCGAGGGCTTAATTTTGACAATATAAATGCGACAAAATAACACGGAGACTTATGTTATTTTTATATAATTATACACATATGTAAACATAACATAATATAACATGGTACTAGACCTACTTTGCACGTCCAGTTTCATTCGATTCGATTCCTTCTCAGTCGCTGCTGCTAAATACATAGATTAACAGCACAAGAACCGTTTAATATTTATCAGCAGTGACTGAAATTGCACAGAACCGAAAAGAACCGCATATGTGTAAATCGGCCTAATACCTACCATGTTATTTTGTAACCATTCAAACACTAGAATAATTATTTGAAATATTGTTCTAAATTTAAAATAAATAAGTTATTCTTAATAATGAAAGCCAACATTTCTGACGAATATTAGTAGGTAAAACAACATTTTAGATTTTTCTTTATGTACATTGAGGGTATTTTATGTATTGTTTGTTCATAACCTTAAATAATATTAATAGTAGTTAACGAAAATGATGACGCCAAGAAATGGCGCAGCAACACTGAAAAGTTTCAATTCCCTCACGTTTGAAAACGTTTTAAATAAGTTTTTTTTTTCAATAAACATTTTTTATAGCTAGGTATTGATAAACATAAATATTTGTTATGTATTCACATGATAGGTATATAAATATTTTTTACATAAAATTTTATAATTTAGCGTTTTTTTATTCATTCCAACAAGCCATATATTTTTTGTATATATGTAACTATACCATAATATACATAAAATACAATCAGATACCCTCAAAATAAGAGCACACACAGCTTTATGGTAAAGTTTGAAAATAAACTCGTTTTTTTTTCTAATGTCTTGATTGATATTTAGTTTATTTGATATATTATGTAGTTTTTTTTGATAACGTCAAATATATAAAAATAATGATACAAACGCCGTATTTTTGAAGTTATTATGAAGGTATCTTTTGTTTCAAAATAAAATTTTTGCAGTATCACATTTTGGAACTGGACTAATAATCATTTTTGAACACTACCTAATTTGAGTGACATCTTGAAAATTTTAACGATTTGTGAAACTATGTTTGGAAAGAAAATCCATTGTTCAAATGGCTGTAACAAAGAATATATTCATTACTTCAAGTCTGGGACCAAATGAGTTTATGTCTCTTATTTGGAGGCGATTTTTCAAACATGGTAAAGTTTTTATGAATAAACACGAATCTGGGTTCATTTAAAGCGAGTGAATATCGATGGCTTAAAATAGGTAGGTATATCAACAACTAATAACTCAAGAATAATGTTCGTTTTTCAAATGGCTTGAATAAACCACTATGGGCTTATGACCGTCTTCTACTATTCTTTCGAAGGCTGGCTTATGGTCTGTTTTCCTACAAATACGGGGCTAATATAAACAGCGGTGAGTATGCCAGTTTAGAGCATTGTCAATATACCGTAGTTACAAAAAACATTGTCATATATTTTGAAAGACTGCCGCTTTGTCAGACGGCAGACTGCTCCCTAGGAACCCAGCGAATCAGTGAACACAAACACACTTTCGTTATCTTTCACATAAAGTAAAGTTGTGTTGTGAAAGTGGAAATGGTCGACACCGGGATTCGAGCCCACGACTTACAGAAAGCCGCCGACTACTTGTATAAAACGATAGTATTGATAAAAAAAACATGTCACATAAACTAGATAATATATTTTTTTATACCAGTTTCCAAAAAATGAGGTTTTAAAAATTTACAACAATTTATAAACATATCCAATAGCAATTTTTCTAAATTAATAACAATACTTATTTTATAAATATTTAAAAGTTATCACTTTTCTATGGTAGTTTGTATTTATATTATTTAAATATAAAACAATCTGATTATAAATATATTAATATTTAATAATATATATTTTTTTAAATTTTAATTTATGAAATGGTGCTCTCTTTTTAACAATTAATGTATTTTTATATTTAAAATTAATGTATATAATTTATATTAATGTATACACATGTTACAAGTTTATAAATATAACAATTATTAAAAAGTGTAATAAGTTCTCAAGTAGCCTTTTCTAGAACTTCTTGTGTATTGAGGAGATTTTTGTTAATTTAAAACGGTTTAAAGAAATAATAATAAAAGCACTTTAAAAAATCAATAGCAAGTGATATGTATTTTTGAAATATGTTAAAAAGACTACATAAATTTAATTTTAATTTAAGATCTAGTTATGTAAACCGTAAAATATTTTTATGCTCAGCACAGTGATAAAATTTGAAGAATAAATTTAAAAAATAAATTAATGGTATAATAGAAAATATAAGTGGAGTTTATCATATACTTACTTATTTAATATTTACATATACGTACTAATTGAAGAAGATATAATAATGTTTTACACAATTTTGTGAACACAATGATATGCCAATAAATTTTGTGAATACTCATTCAAATAATTGTGACTGATTTGTAAATTGAAAATGAATTTTAATGAAATATAAAAAAAACAGTTTTTTCACTTCAATAAATTATTTTTATAGCTATTTCATAGCCATTATTATTTTCAAAATATGTGTAGTTACCTACTCGTTTTAGTAGGTCCTAAAGCGAGTAGGTACCTATAAGGTTTTTAGTATATAATTCTATAGTATGAAATATATTTCTAGAACAGTAGTTGACCAACAAATGTAAATAGGTGTTTTTGAGTGAATTTCTTGATAATTTGTTAACTTCTGTATTACAAATTATATCTACCTGTTTATTCATTTTTATAGACTTCATTCATTCAATAATATCTCAAAATATAACTTAAAAAGTTACATTTTTAAATATGTCTAGGTACCTATACGAAAAAAGTTTTAAATTATACAAAACACATTTTAAGTGAGCAAAATTATTGAAGAATTTCATAATAATATGGCTTTGAAATTTCCTTAACTGAATTATTCTTCTGTCGCATAATTATAGTGGGGTGAAATTAACGGTTAAAATTACGAGGAGTTTCACAAAAAAAATTAACAGAATTAACAAGTCTATTAAAAATGACTTTGAAAAGATTTGCATTTCAATTGTGCAACATTTTAATTAACAACATAAAAAAGGATTTATGCTGAGTTTTTTTTTTGTTGAACGAATGCCCGTCAGGTTGTTATGATGCAAAGTGTGATTAACTTAAAGTTCAATTTTAATAATAATATATTATTTTTGTGATGAAAATAAACACACTAATATATTAATATTTAATATACAAAGCACCATGAAATTCTATTATAAAAAATAATGTACATAATTTATTATTATATTCGCGATAATAATAAAATACGTTGCATTTTTAATATACTTAAAAACTATTATTTATTAATATTTTTTTTTGCACTCCCAGCGACTTCAAAATAAATGTAAATAATATTAATTAACTATGTATGAATTATTTTTAGTAGTTAATAAAAACATAGAATCAAAAGCTTAGTTTGATTAAGATTGATGTAAGATACATAAGCTACAAATTATTTCTTAATTGTCAGTAAACAATATTATCGAAATCACTCTTTTGTCCAAAAATATAAAATTATGTACACTTACATATATAAAATTTATATTTTATGAGTATAATAAGTATATAACTTTATATTCTAGATATGTGCTTAATTAGTTTTGATTAAACCAGTTAAAATTCAGCATATTATTATTTGTTGTTTGTGAATTTTAAATTTATCTAATTAGGGTTGTGATTTACGTTCATAAAATTACCGTAATAACTATTTATACTCGTTTGTTTTTTTTAATTGAACATGCTCTGAATTTGAAATACCAAGCAATTATTTAAAGTTATGCAATTTCAATGTTTTTTTTTCAATTCAATTCAATTCACCCGAGATTGAGTGATTTCTATTTATTAATGGAACAAATTTTGTTGTAATACTTGATTGTTCATAATGCCCCTGAAAACGCAAAGTAATCGATTTTTTGTTAAACAGTCCAGTAATTCAATGGTGGCTATGTAACAATATTGATTTGTTTTTATGCATTTTTTTTTCACATTAAACGCTGCCTTATTGGTCAATTATATTCGTAGACTGTAAGGTGCAGTCAAATAGGAATGTTAAAGGCGGCGACATTGGTAATGATATGTGGAAAGAATGAGTTGGAATTCAAACTACTTAATCCTAAGTCTACGCCTTCCCAAACCCCTGGATATTTCAGGAAACGTAGTTCTCTTCCATCTAGACTTTATAAACAAAAAAGAGAAGTTTTGAAAAGTAAGTATTAGGTTTTAGATAAAAGTCGGCAGGACATCTGATGCGCCAGGAAAAAAGACCCTAGCAAACACATTATTCATATGAGTTATAATGTTTCTATGACGAACGCTTTGAATGACTGAATCTTTTGTTTAACGGATCCAATTTCTGTTATCTTAAAACCTATAGCATTGTGATCGATATTATTGCAGAAGCTTATCTAAATAAGTATTCTTTATGTGCTATCCAATGTTCTACTTCCGAAAGGATGACGAAGTACCTACTTCGCATGGTGAAAGGTACCGATTAAATTTGATCCTGTTAATGAGAGTGTTTTTGATTTCTTGTCATCTCTGATTATGTAAGAAGACTTTTAAAGATATACGCTTTAAAATAAAGTACAACAAGATCAAAATGACAGAAGAGGGTAGTTTTCTAAAATAACACCCCCTTGAGGGTTTGATGTCAGGATAGATCTTGTCTGAATATAACGTTTTAATTATGCAAATATTACAAATTGACTGCTGTTCAACGAGATCTGTCTAAGGGTGATCATTTAATATTCAAACATCATCTCCTATTATGTTCGTTCATTTATTTATCACTTTAGATTGTTGACACCGGGTTTCGAGGACCAAAAATACTGTTTCTGATCTTTATATTACACGATTTTTACGAATTCCACAAAATGCTAGGTGCTGTAGCCTACCTGGATTTATATGACCTGCTCTTCTTGATCCATCTGTCATTCGTGTTTTCACTAAAGGTCCATTTTAGTGAGGCAAGTTTATATGTCACATCCTTAGCTGTAGCCTACCATTCGTATTTTCACTATAGGTCCATTTTAGTGACGCAAGTTTATATGTCACATCCTTAGCTGTAGCCTACCATTCGTATTTTCACTATAGGTCCATTTTAGTGACGCAAGTTTATATGTCACATCCTTAGCTGTAGCCTACCTGGATTTATATGACCTGCTCTTCTTGATCCATCTGTCATTCGTGTTTTCACTAAAGGTCCATTTTAGTGAGGCAAGTTTATATGTCACATCCTTAGCTGTAGCCTACCTGGATTTATATGACCTGCTCTTCTTGATCCATCTGTCATTCGTGTTTTCACTAAAGGTCCATTTTAGTGAGGCAAGTTTATATGTCACATCCTTAGCTGTAGCCTACCTGGATTTATATGACCTGCTCTTCTTGATCCATCTGTCATTCGTGTTTTCACTAAAGGTCCATTTTAGTGAGGCAAGTTTATATGTCACATCCTTAGCTGTAGCCTACCATTCGTATTTTCACTATAGGTCCATTTTAGTGACGCAAGTTTATATGTCACATCCTTAGCTGTAGCCTACCTGGATTTATATGACCTGCTCTTCTTGATCCATCTGTCATTCGTGTTTTCACTAAAGGTCCATTTTAGTGAGGCAAGTTTATATGTCACATCCTTAGCTGTAGCCTACCTGGATTTATATGATCTGCTCTTCTTGATCCATCTGTCATTCGTGTTTTCACTAAAGGTCCATTTTAGTGAGGCAAGTTTATATGTCACATCCTTAGCTGTAGCCTACCTGGATTTATATGACCTGCTCTTCTTGATCCATCTGTCATTCGTGTTTTCACTAAAGGTCCATTTTAGTGAGGCAAGTTTATATGTCACATCCTTAGCTGTAGCCTACCATTCGTATTTTCACTATAGGTCCATTTTAGTGACGCAAGTTTATATGTCACATCCTTAGCTGTAGCCTACCTGGATTTATATGACCTGCTCTTCTTGATCCATCTGTCATTTGTGTTTTCACTATAGGTCCATTTTAGTGACGCAATTTTATATTATGTCACATCCTTAGCTGTAGCCTACTTATAGGTACCTATAAATAATTCGGCTTGCACAAAGGATGCATATTTTTGATTTTGGAATAAAAATTTGTTATACAATCCATAGTTATTTTTAATGAAAACTGTTATTTAATTAAAATACTCGTGAATGAAACATTTAGAGTTACAATATCATATTGTATACCCTTTTTTGTTCATGTTTATTTGATTAGGGGGTTTGTTTAATCAAAGTAATGGATATATAAAATGTCCACATAAAATTTCGTTTGCAACTCCCAAGTTAATTAACATATACCTATGCCAAAATCCTGACGTAGCATGTTAAGGGTTAAATTCCGACAACAATTTTACTGTTAAATTTTTTTAAATTAAGAATTCATTAGAATGTTTTTTCGACAATAAAATATATTACAAAACATAATTCTGAATTGGACTATGAAAATATAACAACTATCAATTCTTAAATATTAAAACGACTTTTAAAAGCCTTAAATTTACTAATATGTGTAAGCAATACTGACATGTCATGTTATCAATGAAATATATATATTTTATATACATTAAAATATAAACTTCATCGTTATTTTTAAATATAAATACGTTGAACAGTTTTAGAAGTTGGGTAACGATATATTTATTATAAATATTACTATGTGCTATAATTTTTTCGTTCCTAAACATCTTAAATTTTAACTTAAGATTAAGAGAAAAAATATTATCTTCTATTAAATTATATTATAAATTGTAGATAACTTATTTATTTCATAATATTTTTTTGCTAGCTAATTCAATGGTCCATCGATTGAAATAAAAGTTTTGTGTGAATGTTTATTTTTTTTATTCATTCCCTCGTATTTTCTATTTATATATAAAAAACACCTTAAAAACAACTTATATATTTTTTTATATATTATAATATCTTGATCATCTTAATCAATAATCTCACTCGTTTAATGGTCCGGAATACACTAAAAGTTTCATTTTATTTTCGAATGTCATTTTTTAATATAAATTTAAAAAATATATAATAAATGAAGAACCATAATACGATTTTTTGTTTGATTAAAAATCACCAGAAGAATATTTTGAATTTTATATTAGGATTTCACTAAGGATTGTAGTTCGTCTTTCACTTCCTCATCGTTTAAAATATTTTTATCTTCGGCTGGATGGCAAAATTCCTTTTTGTCTTGAACGAAAACTTTGGATTCAACAATCAAATTCTTTTCTAAAAACCCCTTTTCCGTGACGTTCTTCTCCATGAGTCCTTTGCTGATGAGGGCCGCTTCAACATCCTGGGGTTTGTTGTTGAAAGCCAGATTTTCGAAGCACTGGGTTGCCTTCATCATTGCTATAGCTGGATTCATCTCGTAGCCGTTGGAGCTCAGATTTGCGGTCAATCCAACGCCTGGTATCATACTCATGGTCACTAAACCAGAGAAAAAAAGACACATTAGTTAATCTAGTAAAAAAATATACAGTTCAAGAGTTATTTTGTATTGGAGTGTTGATTAACAAAAATGCGGATAATTAACTTAACAAAAAAAAAAATATACAAAAATAAGTTTAGATACAATTAAGATAAGGGTCGGAAAGTAACCAAAACCAATTTTATCAAAATGTAAGATTTATACAGTATTGAAAAAAGAGTTTATAGTCAACATTAAAAAAAAAAAACTTATCGAGTTGTTAAAATGTTAATTGTATTGTATCCAATATTCGAAAGCTGAAAAAAGTATAATATAAAAAACACAATTTAGTTTTAGTCGAATGAAAAATTTCAATCTAACCTAGATCACAAAACCACTAATAATATAAAGTAAAGAGAATAGTAAAATACATACGAGTGAAAAAGGTTCTAAGTAATGTATGAATTATAAGTAGTGTGTTTAGAATTATTGTGGAAAGTTATAGGTAATATTTTTGATAGGTTGACATTAATTAGGTAATTGTGTGTACGACGACATGCATGCGGTTGTGAGGTTAAGTAAATGGTGGTAGGTATACTTATTAGGGTTCCTATTTTAGAAATTAACCGGTAAAAATTTATGGGATACATTCAAACAGAACAATATTAAACAAGATAACTTACATAAAAAAGGATCTAAATAACGCTTATTTATTATAGTGCACACGCTGCGGTCGTCAGTGAATTATTGTAATACATCGATTAACCGAATCATTTGTATACTGCCAAATGAAGTAAAATCGGTCACATACCGAGAAGGGTGCCTGATAACGGACTGTTGTCGGGGAGGCAGTGATCCAACGGTCAAGAGAGCGATGACATTCCTGGATCACCAGTTTCCCTATCAGAATGGTAATGAGCAAGCAGAGGAAGGGGCGCTTAGAGAGAGTTAATTAGAGAGATGAAAGCAGCGCATCAGAGCGGACACAACTTTCAGAAATGAAGAAGTTGATAACATAGAGAGAGAAAAGGTTGGAATGAAATCAAAAAAACTTCAATCAATTCATAAGATTTTTTACAATGACTTCCTCTTTTGGTGTTATGCCAGCTTTCCTTAGCGTAAGGAAGCTTCTGTAAAATTAGAAGCAGAAATGTGAGAAATTACGGACGAAACTGTGGGGTAGTACGAGTTTTATCGAAAGCGCTTATTAGCGTGCAAATAGTGTTCCTAAATCGAACGATCGAATCATTCGATCGTTTTAGTATGAAAATTTTTCGAAACTCTTTCGATGATCGTTTCGATATTCGATCATCGAAAACTTATACTAAGGCTACTGATTACAACCACCTAAAAGATAAAATAAAAACAAGCCTATATTAAGGAGGAAGAGAAAATGTCAATTCTTCATATTGAACAGTACCTACTGATCAATATTTTACTTATGTAAAATAAGGGATGGTTATTATATTCACAAAAACAAAATGAAATATTATAGCGTTAAATTATGACGAAACGAGGGAGGGTGGGATACCGCACTGATATCACGACACTATCTTTCCATGACATTAGGCTTTAATTACGCAGCCTACCAATCCATTTGTACAATGGGAAATTTAATTATAAATATGCCAGGGAACGAATCCCCGAGTAATTCACCAATTTCCTGTAGGTATTAAAATATTACAAACTCGCAAATTATGGGATTGGTTACAATTTTTTTGCTATCATTAAACACTGCTTAATTTAGGTTTTCTTGCAGTA
This sequence comes from Mystacides longicornis, assembly GCA_963576905.1. Taxonomy (NCBI): domain Eukaryota; kingdom Metazoa; phylum Arthropoda; class Insecta; order Trichoptera; family Leptoceridae; genus Mystacides; species Mystacides longicornis. Next base: position 34,676,093 of record OY756423.1, read on the forward strand.
GGTTCAAATGATTTGTTAATTGTAACTTGGTGTCATCAACCCATATCGTAAGAGAAATGTACGTAACATACTAACTTAAGGAGGCAAAGTTAAAGGTAAAGCTCAGGGTGCCCACAAGCGAGCCTCTGAAGAGGTGGAGTCTTATTTCCCTAGCTATGCCAATGGAGAATGCACCTGGCACATCTGTAGAGAATATGAATATAAAGAAACTCCTTGTACCTTTACAGAGACCCATTGATGTGAAGGATATGCTCGGAATCTCCACACATGCGGTCAAAAGGAACATTAGGTCAGGTCATATTATATGATCAAAAACAATTTTGCAACCGGGAGTTGGGATTCCTGTTAGAACCTATCATTCGGGGGCATCAAAAAGACGATTAAGGGGAATTCTCGCGGAAGGCAGGAGGGGAAATGCAATGTCGCTCTGGCCTCTGGAGATATACCATGAATATTGATTTCGAATTTATAATTTATACAAAATTACGTTTAAAATATATATGAATCAATCAAAATCAAATCAAATCTCCCTTTGAACTCCACTTAGGAGCATAGGGAGGCAACAAGAGCTCTCCATTGCGCTCGATCTTGCGCAATGTTTATGACCTCCTCCCACACCATGTCCATGTCCCTCAGCTCTGCTTCGAAGGAGCGGAACACAGTGTGAGAGGGTCTTCCTCGTCTTCGGGACCCTGATGGGAGGAAGAACAGCGCTCTCCTCGGCCAACTGTCATTCGGCATCCTTAACACATGTCCCAGCCGAGTCCATCTCCTCCCCACAATGGTAGAGGTGATGGGCTCACGCTGGGTGCGCCGGCGTATAGCGTCGTTCATGATGCGGTGGTACCACCTTACACCCAGAATTCTCCTTAGGCACTTCATTTCAAAACCTGAGACTTTTTGTGCCTGGGCTTTGGTCAGGTGCCAGGACTCACACCCATAGAGGAGAATGGGCAACACACACGCATCAAACAGTTTACATTTCGTCTCGACACTAAACGCCGACGCTTTCCAAATCTTGGTCATGTTGTTAAAGGCGCCACTTGCCATACCGATACGTATCGGGAGCTCAGCCCCGAGGTCACCAGAGGTGGTAATGGTTGCTCCCAGGTATTTAAATTTATCCACCCGGGAGACCTGGTGACCGTCTATGGTTATCGGTAGCTGTTTATCGGGGCAGGCATTACTCGCCATGAGCTCCGTCTTACTGGCATTGACTCGAAGGCCAAGGCGTGCTGTTTCGTCGCAGAGTCTTGAAACACTGCGCTGTAATTCCTCCACTGTCGTACTGAACAACGCTAGGTCGTCCGCGTACTCCAGATCGCACAGTTCGCCCATTAGACCATCTCTCTGTGTTATCGGTATACCTCTTGCTCCTTGCATGGACTTTCTCAAGAGGAAGTCCATGACAATAATAAATATAAATGGAGCCAGTACGCAGCCCTGTCTGACTCCCGTGGTGATCCTGAAAGCTTCAGTAGGACCACCTGGCGTTTTGACGCTACACTCGGAGTCTTCATACAGGGACTGCACCATTTTTACTATCTTCGGAGGTATACCGTACAGAGCTAAAATTTTCCATATCGATGGTCTATGTGGGCTGTCGAAGGCCTTTTCAAAATCTATGAAGCAACAAGCGACTGGAGAGTTAAACTCTTTGCACTGCTGAAAGATGCACCTGGCACAGAAAATTGGGTCCGTGCAGGACTTGCCAGGTACAAAGCCGCATTGTTGCTCTCTCAGGACAGCCATGATAGGCCCCCGAATGCGGTGTAGTAATATCTGAGATAATACCTTACCGGGAACACTCAGTAGAGTAATTCCACGGTAGTTTCCGCATTCAAGGGGATCCCCCTTTTTAAATATTGCGACGATGGATCCATTCCGCCAATCTTTTGGGCACCTCTCCTCTTCCCACGCCATTTTAAATATATCAAGAAGTGGTTGGCCAAGGGTGTCTATACCTTGTTTGAGGAGCTCTGCGTGGATTCCATCGTCTCCTGGCGCTTTGTTGTTTTTCAATCTCATCACGGCCAGCACCATCTCACTGTGGGTCGGCGGATCTTCACATATCCCAGTCACCTGAGGTATATTCAGACCCGCCAACTCGTCCTCAAATTTGTAAGGTGAGGAGGGTTCGGGGCGGTTCAATATTGACTCAAAGTACTCCCTCCATCTCCCTTTAATCAGTTCGGGGGCAGTGACAGTGGCTCCACGAGAGTCTTGTATTGCCGTCACGGGTCTTTTTTGACCCCTGCCCCCGACCTCCCGGGTGATTTCGAAGAGTGTCCTCGAGTCATTACCGAGTGCAGCAGACTGTGCTCGCCGTATCTGAGAGTCCAGGTGTCTTCTTTTATCTGTTCGTACAGAGTGCTTCACCTTGCGGCTCAGCTCCCTGTACTCAGACACCAAAGCGGCCAGTTTTTGAGGGTCTTTTTCGCTGTCTCTGAGGGTCTTAGCCTTCTGGCGATCTTCGATGAGACTCCAGGACCCATCAGACATCCATATTGGCCTCTTTTTATTCTTATAGCCGACAGAAGAACGTGCGGATTCCATAACCGCGTCACGAAAGCTAGTCCAGGCTGACTCAATTGGGGCAGCTCTGGGTGAATCCTGCAAGGGGGCAAACCTTGTGCGTAACTCAGTCTCGTACGTGTGGCGACACTGAGCACTCTCTAACCTGCGTATGTCCAGCGGGCGAGGAGCAGACGATCTTGGCTGGAAATGGTGAAATTTGAATCTGAACGAACCCACAAGGAGTTCGTGATCCGTGTCCATGTCTGCTCCCCGGCAGGTGCGGACATCCCGCAGGTCAGTTCGGCTGCTAGCCCTTACCAGGAGATGGTCTATCTGGTTTTTCGTTCTTCTGTCGGGCGAGGTCCAGGTGTATTTATGGATATCCTTGTGGGGGAAGAGAGTTCCCCCTATTAAGAGTCCATGGAGCGTGGCGAAACCAATGAGACGGCTTCCGTTATCATTCATCACTCCTAAGCCATGCTTACCCATGACGCCTGGTCCATTCTGGGGGTCGTTGCCAACCTTGGCATTAAAGTCCCCCAGAACTATTAGGCGATGGCGCCTCGGAACATACCTATCAAAAATTATTTCTGAAAGCTTGAAAGAAATTATATAAAAAAATCTGGGTACCGATGTTTTGAAACTCAATAGTAAATTAGAAATATGGTTTTATAAAAAAAATCATAGATGGCTGATTTTTCGACATTTTATTATGTTATCCGCAGCGAAGAAGAATCCAATAAATCAAACATCGGAAGAATCTGTTCAGCCGATCTAGAGTTATAAGTGTTCGCAGTTACCTGACTTTCATTTATATTATTAGATATCGTTAACAGGGAGATTACAAAAAAACAGCTTTTGAAGAGGATAACAATCAACGCAGTGAGTTCTGGCATTCGTTATAATCATTACATTCAAAACTCTCTCTCTTTCCGAATCCGGTTCTTGGTCTCTCCGGTGGTGGAAGGATTGGCCGACATGATGTCGTTTCCAGGGACGCCCGATCGCTCTATTACAATAGGTAGTTCAATCTACGTGGAGGCTCCTTCCTTCTTCATTCAAAACTAATAATTATTAAACGAACTACAGAACGGATGATTTTTACTCATGCAATATGCATAAAATGTTATAATCAGATCCGATAAAATGAAATCCAGAAGGACAAGCAAAATAGTTCTTTATATAATTTTCTTCAACCAGATTAGGTAGGTATGTGACAAAAATCTTCTCGTCCTTTGGCAAAAACGAATTGATTAAAACGCCAAATTTGGGTTGCCATCTGAAATTTTCCACACATAATCGGTGTATTACCGGATTTCGAGGAAAGTCTTCAGGGATTTGCACAATATGTATAAAGTACAGAAACTTTATTAAAAAAATCAAACAAACCCCAATAGGTTTTTAATAACCTCCAGTTTTTTTCAAAATTTTGATATTTAGAACTGGTTACCCTTATGTGCACTGTCAGTATATATTATTTTGTATAAATAGGTATTTATTTGCATTGAATCCATTATTAAGTATTTTCGACAACAAAATTAAGGGTCTTATACCACCCTTCTATGGTTTTCGTTGCTTTTGAATTCGTTTGATGATTTTTGATACCTTAAAAAAACATAAAAACCGATAATTTTAAGAGTCTAGACTTTCGCAGCGTCTGTACATGCATTAGGAAATCCATTATTTAACAATTTCACGATTCGATTTTCCATAATGTGTGTGTAAATAATTAATCATTCCAATATTATTAATTCGATGTTGGAAAGTAATTTCTAATTAGTAAATAATGGCGGGGTGTGATGTGGAGGAACAGAGAGAGGAGAGAGTAATGGTGGATTAGTGAAGTGTATTAATTATTATGTTCTCAGATAATTGATTAATTAATTTATTAGGTGTACAACGTGTTCGTGGAATAACCCTTGATAATTATTAATTACTTCGTAACAGATTTTTTTTAAATCATAATATTATTTCAACACGAGCAACGTTAGTCGGTGTGATTTCCATTTGCCATCTGTTGTAAAAATTTGAAAGTTTTTATTTACTTATAAGTTGCGTTATTTTACCAATAGATGTCAGTGTGCTCAATTATTGATCGAAAGGTTCGTTGAAAATCAAAATGATTCCTTTTATGTTATGTCGAAGCAGAACTGGGAGGAAGTCATTGAAGCCGAGCAAGAGCAAGCGAGTTGGGCTTTGTTGTCTCCGTATACCCTGAGTGGGGTGAAAAAGGTAGCATTAAATTATAGATGAATCGTTTTTCGTTAATGCATTGGCAAAAAATGACGTTATATTATCAATGAGTTCTGCAGAAGTGCAGAAACCAGCAACTGGGAAGAGACTATAGAGAATGTCGACCACTTCGAATATCAAGAGTGCATGACGTAATACCGGATGGAATAGCGAAAAAGAGTTTTGTATAAGAATAGCCCAAGCCAGCTCTTCATTCGGTGGTATGAAAAAGATTTTGAGGTCTACCAATTTCTCAATCAAAACCAAATGTTGCCTTTTGAACGCGTTTGTCATGCCATTTTGTTATACGGCGCGCGGCGGTGAGTCCTGGCATTTGACAAAGGCTCAGCAAAGAAAACTTCTCAGCGTTGAAAACAGATTCCTGCGACAAATCTTGGGAGTCAGGTGGTATGATTTAGTAACCAATGACACCGTCCGTGAAAGAACATTTTACTGCCCTTCGTCACCTGTGTCATCGTTTATCGGAGATTGGGTTGGCTCAGCATGTCCTCCGAATATGCATGCAGAGCATCGGACTGATCTGGGATGAAACGGAGCGACTGGCAAAAGACAAAAGCGCATGAAGGGGTTAGTGGCGACCATGCACATTGCTCATTCTCCACCTTGGGAACTTAATTACGTGGATAGGCAGGCGGGCATTATAAAGCCGTTAAAATTCGTAACAAAGGGCGCTCTATACCTTTATATCTTACGAACCGAAGTCCTCCCAAAAATAATTCGTTTAGTTGAGATAATAAAGATAAAAAAATATATATTTTTAGATATACGGATAAACTGAAAATTAACAGTTATTAAAATTTTTAACCGTTTCGTTGCGTGGCAAGCATTTTCTAAATTTGAGTTTTTTAAGTTTGTAAATTTTAGGTTTTATTAACACGATTATAAAAGGGTAGTTCCACGATTTTTAAAAGAAGAGATAGAGGGGTTAGTGAATCTTATTTATTACAAAATTAGAATGCATGACACAAGATGGGGGTACCGGTTCGGGATCAATTTGGGACATCCAAGGCGTCCCTCAGACCGTTGACGTTTATCATGGCTGTGGATTGGCTGGAGTCATCTTCCTCATCTGAAAAATGTTGGCTTTCTTTCAAGAGTTCTGCTTTTGTGGGATCCAGGTTGATCCATGATGAGGTAAGGTTTTGTAACATTACAGTTTTATAAGCTACCAACGTCTATGATTTCTGATTAAAATGTGTTCTAAAAAATAATAAAAACATAAAAAATCAAATAAAAATAAGTAAATAAATCAATTAAAACTTTTCCATATAAAGGTAGTGGGATGGTGTAATTTCTATTGTCTTAGACAATTTTTTTCCACTCAGCTGGTCCCGTCCAAATTGAGAAAGGCTAACACCGGATAGAAATTTCCAGTGAAAAACAGATAAAAATGGGACCGACCGGGAATCGAACCCGGGACGCTATTGTCAGCGTTTATACCACTACGCTATCTAGGTTGGTTAGATGAATTAAAATTTAATACTAAAAATAAACGAAGTGAAAATAGAATATTTCGTGAAAAAAAAAACTTAATTGTAAGTGTTATCATGAGGAAATCATAATATGGAAATCGGTTTCACTGTATTAAGAAACCGATTCTTAAAAGATTTGAAGATAAGATAACCGATCCGACCAAAACGGTCATGTATGAACTCAAAATGATTCGAATGATAAAAGTAGGTATGTAATATATTGCATAGATATTCACTTAAAAATAATAAAAAAACAAAATATAACAAAAAAATCATAGTTAAAAATAAAAAAAAAAATATATAGGTACATAACATGTCTTGAGAGGTTGAGTTGTTTTTCTATGAAATGTGAAATTGATATGTATAGTTTTTGGTGAGTGATTTGAAATGTATTGTTTCATAATAAACATAAAAAATGAAATATAGGTATTGACATTGTTATAAGCGACCAAGAAAATTATTAAAAAAGAAATAGAATTTAAAATTTAGTATTCTAAACAAAATTTATAAATTTTTATCGTTTACCAATTAAAACTATAAAAAAACAACACTTATTTATCAATCACACAAAGGAATAATATTTTGTCTATGACACTGAAGAACATGTATCAAAATTCACATTTTACCTAGAATACTAAAAAACATGTATACAAAATCAGATTTTATCTAGAATACTAAAAAGACATGTATACAAAACCTCTTCCACTAAACCATTCCATAGATATATTATTTGCGTTAAAATTTTCCATGCTTAAAGCGATAGGTATTATGCTTCTAATTAAATATTTATTTACACAACAATCAATAATAGTAACATAGTATACACAAGAAATAAAACAATGACATATAATGGAAAGTTACACAATTCCACCATTAGATAAAATATACATACATAAAACACCAAATATTAGTATTATTATACCGGAAATATCAAACCTGTAACATCAATTGTCAGGAATCTGTTACTTTGTAGTTGTAAGGATAAGAGGATATATTTAAATAATGAAAGAAAGAGTTGGATAATTTAATAGGGAATAATTTTATTGTGCTGTGGTGAAAGTGTGAAATAGTGTGAAAAAATAATTTGTTATAGTCGTGTTTGGATAAAAATTGTGATTTGCCGAATTGCTGCTTAGTTGTCGATAAAAAGTGTTCGTGTAGGATTTTAATGAAAATGTGAAAATAAAAATTTTGATGATTAAAATGTACCTAATATTAAAAATTTAAGTTTGATTTTTTTATTTTAATAGTTACCTATCTAATAGGTAATTGTCAAATTAGGTTTTAGCGTAAAAATGTGTAATTTTGATTGTTAATGAAGGTTGAATTATGTATTGTGTAATGCTCAGTAAGAAGAAAATTGTGTATTGTAAAAGACTTTAATAATCTTAAAATTATTCGGTTCCAATTTGTGTATGAAGATGTTTTCCATTTAAAAAAATGTTCCCATTTTTATTTATATAGAAGGTAGTTAAGTGACATTTTAGTAAAGAAAAAAATTGACAAGGGTTTCAAGCTAAAAAGGGACTGAAATGTTATTTTTTTATCTTTAATTATCATTTCTAATGATTCAGCACTTTCTTTTCTCTTCACAGCTTGAAATTTACCCAGTGATAAATGAGTGTCAAGCTGTTTTTTGACACAAAAACTGTGTAAAAAAAAAATTATAATCAGTGTCTAATGTAAATTGAAATGTGCAAGAAAAAAGAGAAACAATGACGTCTCAGTCATGTTGGGTGTTGTTAGGTTTTTTTTTTCAAGTGATATTTGGTGTGAAATTTAATAATAAATGCATGAAGAAATGTGGGATATGAGATTAGGACAGAGGCTAAGTGTGGGACATGAGGATGAGACAGCGGCTAAGTGTGGGACATGAGGGTAAGACAGTGACTAAAGGGGTGTCGGTGGCGGGCCTTGCTTCCCTGAAGCACCTCGGCCCAGTGGACGTTAGAGCATGCTCAGGTTTTTTCTTTTGAAGTGGTTAGGTGTGGTTTGTATCATCGCTTCTAACTCGCTATGATCGCCATCTGTGGAATGTTTCAACCAACACAACATAATATGCAGGTAACAGCGTACAAAATACATTAATCAATCATGTTACGTATTATGGCCTAGTAAGATCACACTAGTTTTATGTTATTATCACCAGACACAAGTATAAACAATCAGGCAATGAAACAATGAAAAAAAGCCTTACATTGGCGAATCGTTAAGGTTATGGATTGCACCTTCCCCTTTAAGTTTAATGTTAATAAAACAAAAACTTTTGTAGAGAATGCGATACACAGTCAGCACCGAGATTCGAATCTGAGCTATACAAGATAAAGCCTACAGTGGGCTGAAAGTGCCGTTTATGTCAGCCATACGACATGATCTAGCCTACAGCAGCGACCAGTCTGCAGTAGTACAATCTGTCATGACATATGATATTTATAGATCGTCAAGTAAACTGTCGGCGCTTCAAGCTCGTCACAGGCTTGAACACTGAACAGTACATGATGAGGCTTTATGTGCCAACTGATTGAAATACGAGTACATCGTCAAGCTTATCGGACGCCACCCGAGCAGGCTTATGAGCTTGATCTTCATTGTACAGCGCAAAAGGTGTAAGCCCGTCATGCTGAATAGCGATATTTTTATATACAAATAAACAAATTAGACCTCCAGTATGTAAACATCACATAAATTTTTTCTCATTATTATGAAATATTTCTTGAATGAAATGCAAAACTCTTTAAAAAAGCACTTTATTTTATAAAACTTTCGCCCATCCGTATTGGCACCTTTTAATGAAAACGTAAAAATGATACAATAAGAAAGAGACTGAATCTGATTTAAAGTTATCCATTTTCGACAGACATTTGGATGACAGCATGACCTTAACAATCGAAAAAAAACGCATTCAATTAGTACAGAGGTCTTTTTTAAAATCAAAATTAAGCATTACATTAGTATAGTCACAACATCAAGCGAAGATTTGAATCAAGCTTTTTTATGAAGCGAATCAAGCTCAAGAACAAAAGCGCATCGACTTTTTAATTAAAAAGTTTGAGTGTTCCTTGTTTATTATTATTATTTCATTCCGCAGAATGATGACTGAGTGCAGCCAGTTCGTTGCAGCAAACGGCCATTTTGTTTATACTTGTTCTTATTCAACAGAATAATATTATTAGCATGGTACATTTTATACAAACTCAATTATTTAATTTATTTAAAAAGTTGAGAACTGTTTATATAAAATGTATTTAAGTACTTAAATAATTATCATTTTATGAAAAAGCATGAATCAAAGGAAATATACCTACGTGAATTTCAAAATATGCACATTATGAGAAATAAATACCTAAGTACTTCGTAAGTTCAAAAAGCCCGTGAACTCAATTATTTTTCTAATAAAAATAATGTGCTTCTTTGTACCATAACCTACAAAATTTGTGTTTAATTTCAAATTGATTGACTGATAACAATTGTTTGTTAGGGAATGTTTGGATTACCTATTGGAAATAATTAAATTTTATAAAGAATAAGTTTTTTTTATTATTCCAATAATTCTTTCAATGTTTTGCTGAATAAAGTTAAGAAAAAAACACATTTGCGTTAAAACTATAATAATGAATATCAATAAGAAATTATTGAGTACATAATTAAAAAAACATTTTTTTATTAGGTGTATGATTACTAAAAACACAGCTATTTTGATCTAAGTAGGTATATCCGCTTTAAAAATATTGATATGAAATTAAAAATATTTCGATACTAATATTATTTTTGTTTAAAAAGGCTGTTAATCAATGCAAACGAGAATTATTTTTAAGGTTTTTATTAGAGTTCCGCTCCTTCGAAGCAGAACTGAGGAAACTGGACATGATGTGTGAGGAGGTCATAAACATTGCGCAAGATCGAGCGCAATGGAGAGGTCTTGATGCCTCCCTATGCCCCTAAGTGGAGCGTAAAGGGAGTTTGTATTGGACCTAAACAGGTAGGGAACCTCCATACTAATACTATCCTGGCTACGATTTTGTTTCCGAGGTTAAAAATAAAAATTTAAACGCTCTAATCATATGAAAAATATTATCACACCACACTTATCCAGATTAACTAATGCGGTTGATGGTTTTTTCGAATCCGGTATTCGGCTGCTTAGTTGGCCAAATATACGGTATCCGGCAAAATTGCTATCCGTTTCATCAGTTTTTATCACCGCTAATGACTAAATTTTTCATTCGTATTTTCCTTTTTTATGCCTATTTTTAAATATTGAAACAAAAAAAGAAAATAATTTAATTTTGATTAGTTAAGTTTATGAGTTTCTATATAATGAAAAATATTTCAGTTATATACTATTCTAAATTCAAATATTGTTTGACAATTTAACAACAAAAGTTATTTTTTTTTATCGCTCCTTAACTGAGAACATTTATCAAACAGTATTCTCTACCGAAAAATCATTTTTGTTAATTCCGAGTAGAAATTTCATGTTAAAAAGCAAAAGTTTATCTACTATGTATATCGTGAGTAGGTAGGTACCTATAACCCAAAATTCTGCTGCCAAGAGAAGAGCGGTAAATTTATAAATCGTAGTGTTTTTTTTTTTAAATAAATAAGTAAGAACATTTGCTATACAAGAGAAACAAAATAACTATACCTAAAAATGAAACTAATTACTAGCCGATTATTTTTTATTACATCAATTAATTGATGTTGCCATCAAATTTTAACAAATTATTTGAAATTTATTTTCCAATCATAAAAAAATATTAAGTATAATTTATTTGCATTTTTTATGTTTTTTATTTTAATTTATAGATAATTTGAAAATTGTTAACATATTCTTATAAATTTTGTGTTTTTTTTTTTATTTTAGTTTAAATATTTTGAATAAGAATGAATAGTTTTATTTTAATTTGAACTCAATCTAATATTTTTTTTCATAATTGCATCCTTTTCTAAATCTCACGTCCAAAAGTTAAATATAAACAATTTAATAAGTACCTACTTAGATAATAATTAAAACTATCTAAATATAAGTGTAACAATTGAAAGCATTTAAGCATTATTTCATTAACATACCAAAAGTTAATGATAAAGTGAGATAAATAACCAGTTAAGCAGAGCAGAAGCTATCAAACACTTGGGCTGACTGTACGTTTAGTTCATCAGTAGAATATGGTTAGATGGTATCAGTTATGATTTTGAAAATGTATCTTCATTTTTGATAAGGCAATATGAAAGTAATGTGTTATGTTGTGTTTTGTTCCAATTTTAAAAGACCAAGCCGGCTTGGTCACATTTGTGGTTTGTAGTTTTATGCTATAACCAATCGTGTTTTGCAGAAAAATCGGGAGATGTCTCTGTAGCATTGTTGTATTTAAATACACGTAAGTTGATAAGGCTCGCCCATTAATCACGTGATTTTTTTGCATCTTTGAAGACCCCTTCCTCGAGTTGATAATGTGTACCCTGTAAGTTTCTGTCTACACCGTCTCATACCAAAATCACGCGTATTTATTTTTTATATAAAAAATGTTAAAAATTAGAAAAAAATACGCTAAATGTCATGTGTATGAAAATACAATATTAAGGGGTTTTTCACAAGTCTTTACGGTTTAGAGATATTGAGATCAAAATAAATATAGGTAGGTACTTATGTGATATTATCATTGTACCCCCTCCCACCTTGTGATATTTCAAAATTTAATTCCAACCCCCTCTCCCTTTCGACTTCACGTGATTAATGCATGAGCCCATATTAAAATAACTAGCAATCGTATAAACTTGAAAACGGGTAACAAAATCTGTCACACGATGACGACTAACCCCTTGTGCCAATTTTCTTTACATTGGAACAAAATTAATAAGCAATCAGAATTTTTTTTAACAAATCAGTAATTTTATTATGAAAGAATTCATTTGTATTTGGATAAGTTTAAATTGTTTGTGATGAGTATAACAATAATTAATTATAATTGTATGAAAAAAATTACTAGTTCAAAATACTCGTGTTGAAATTCATAATAATAATTATGAATCAATTACGAAAATAAGTGCAATTAATTAAAATAATCAAATACTTATCGTATAAGTTGAATATATTTAATTAAATAATTATTACTTTAAATTTGACCTGAAAAATAATATTAGTTCATATCAAAGAATTTTGTTTCCAGAATACTAACCCATTTTTGCAGCCATCATGTCTTTGGGATGTCCCGCCTTTATGGCGTTCATTCTTCTGTTCTGCTGGGCTGGAGCTCCGCCCCCCTGGTTGGGACCCCCGCCGGAATTTTGTCCCCCGCCACCTGGACCGCCCGTCAAAGATCCTGGGGGACCAGTATTATGGCCTGGTTGACCTGCAGTCACAGAAATTTATATAAGGTGTGCAGAATTAAAGAGGCTGGATGAATAAGTAGGTAGCTTATTTAGGCGTCTCTGTCAAAGTATACTTCTTAATTGAGTGTTTTTTGAAATTCGACAACTGGTTTGGAAAGTGGTCTAATTATTGATTTAAAAACGTTGTATTTCTGAGGATTTTAAAATTTTCTTCTTGACTTTTTACTTCAACCATTCCTTTATTCTTCAACTATTAGAAAAATGTATTTTTACTTTACTAAATGGAGCACTTTGTTTACGATTTTGAATTTTATGTCAAAAGGTGAATATTTGAAAAAACTCTAAAAAGTTAAATAACTCGAAAACCACTGGCATTTTACCCCTGGTTAATGGGAACAAAATTATTGCAAATTTTCTCCAGTATAACCCCTTACAAGGAATGTATCGAATTACCAGTCACCCTGTATAAATACATAAAATATTATCATACATAAAATATTATCAAATAATATTATCATAAAGTTTGAATTGTCAATAAATATTTAAAAGTTGGTAACAGTTGGTACCTAGTGTTTCCATGAAAATCTATGGAAAACTTAAGTTGTTTACTAATATTTTCGCGGAATTTCTGTTAATCTGTCAATTTAATTTCTCAATAGAGAATCAAAACGCCGTTATTTGTGTTAATTTATTGTTATGGTTTATGAATTAGTCGACGAAATCTGTAAACAATAATTTTCTTTCCACTTATCCACGTTTTCCACCATATTTTAGTCATTTATGACCACAGTGTCACCGTATCCAAAATATGTTCATCATTTGTGACAGAGAGAGAGAGCGCCACGAAATTTTCTATGAAATCCGGTGTCAAATTAATGATTGAACTACACTAAAGTCGACTTTAAGTCCCAATAACGGAACTTTAACATGAAGTGTCATTTTGTTGTTATGAAACGCGTTATTTTTTAGGAAACTTAAAGTCTCCTTTGTTTTTATGAAACCGGTTGTAAGTAAGTGTAAAAAAAAATAATAAATATTTTGAAAATAGTGTTCAACATAACTCTGAAAAACATATTTTTTTACTATTATAAATTAAAAACAAACAAACTTTGTTGGTTCTACTAATATTTTATAAAAATATAACATAAAATCGCGCTATTTTATTATTTATATTAATAAAACATTAGTAGAACCAACAAAGTTTGTTTGTTTTTAATTTATAATAGTAAAAAAATATGTCGTTCTACACTCTACAGTGTTTTAATCACGAAGTTCAACATGAATATGAAATCTTTTTTTTCTTTTAGCTGTTTATTTAGAGAAAACAACAAACTATTTTACATACCAGGAAACTTATTCATTAAAGGTGAATAAAAAGTTCATACTGTTTCGGTTAATTAGGGCATCACCGCTTCAACCGCGACGCATAACAGAAACCCTTTAAAAAGTTTTCTAATTACTCGAGACAAATAAGTGGAAATTGACAAGTTAGCATGCAGAAATTTTCGCAAGAATATGCTTCCGTTGTATTAATAGGATTACCTCAAAGAATATTAATTGCCAGCGACGGTAGGTAGGTAAATATTATACCTACCCTTCATCTTACTTATAATAATACTTTGAATAAAATATTATCGTCGCACTTCTCGTGTTACCTGAATTATTATTGTTATTTCTGACTAATTATATATACCTACATAGGTACTTTTTACGTTCACTGACGATTATCATTTTATAATTACTGACTTAGTAAATAAATCTATATGTTCGTCATATTTCTCATTTCATCAGACAAATATTTCATCATCTCAACACTGTGGCTATTGGCATAGCTATCCAGTATCCACCGATTAAATTATTTATTTATTTTTGAGCAAATTTTTGGAATTGGATTGCTTGTTACTGTTAATTATTGGGTCGTTATCTTTATTATTGCTGTTGTTTGTTCTAGAATTTTACATAATTGACGATGGATGTAGAATCGCACTCAACCGGAATATTCATCTGGCGATGCGATTTTACACTTCTGATAACAGAACTATCTTACACTCTCACGTATCTGTCAAAACTTTGTTGTTGTTAAGTGAAAAATTAATGATTGTATTAAACGTGTTAATGGCCAACGCCGTAGATTGCAATAAATAAATAAACCTTTGCTTGGTTTGTTTCTTACTTGAAAATTTAAATAAATAATATTTTCATTTTGTCACATTTTGTCATTTATGTATGGAATGTATTGATGTACAGCTGTGAAACTTGATGTCTATCCATAAGAGGCAAGAGACTGGAGGCTTTTGAGATGTATGTGGTTCTACAGAAGACTTCTAAAAATATCTAGGAGTAAGCACATGACAATTCCAAAGAATCGAAAGAGGCGTCACCTGCTTAAAATTCTGTCCAAAGGATCTGTGAGATGGATTGGAAACGTGAAACGAAATAGAAATCTCTTAAATAGTATAATTCAGGCGATGACCGAGGGGTTAAAATCCCGAAGACGACCACGGCAAAAGTAACAGAAATACACGCGCTGTTCCTCTTATTTTGAACTCAAAAGTGCTG
Organism: Mystacides longicornis; assembly: GCA_963576905.1. Lineage (NCBI taxonomy): Eukaryota > Metazoa > Arthropoda > Insecta > Trichoptera > Leptoceridae > Mystacides > Mystacides longicornis. Next base: position 34,691,224 of record OY756423.1, read on the forward strand.
TTATGGGTAGGGCAGAGTGGTGAGTAAAAGTGGTCAATTTTACTGCCAACCAATATTAGGATTGCGATCAGGAAAGAAGAAGAATAAACTTTTACAAATGGTATTTTTGGATGATATGAATACAGAAAATGTGCTAGTGGGCATATTACGTGAATTTTCTCTAAAAGAACCCTCTGGAAGGACGAGTCCAGTTTGAGATGGATGGACAGAGTCGAGAGAGATCTCGAGCTTGGCTTGAAGCGAAGGATGCATCAGACATCATAACTAAAGCACTTGCGCAGGATAGACAAACGTATAGGGAATATTTAAGTTAAACCTTATTTCCAGCACCAAACAAAGTGGGCATAAGCCAATAAAATGAAATAATTTAATCAGAAAACTTAGAAAAAAATATTATGGCTTCGTACAATTATTGCGAATTTATATCTAACTAGCTGACCCGTCGAACTTCGTATCGAAATAAATAATATGGGTACTCTAGGTTTTATGCAACAGAGCTCAAATTAGTTTTTTAGTTATTTAACACGAATGACTATTTAGTGGCATTAGCAAAACCTGCATACCACGCAGCATTCATTGGGTCTGAGTTTATTTTTACATCAAAAACTTATAACCTATGTTAATATGATGTGGGAAGAGGTCATCATTGCGCAAGATCGAGTGCAATGTAGAGCTCTTAAGCCTCACTTTGCTCCTGAGTGGAGTTCAAAGGGAGTTTTAATTTTGATTGATTTGATGTTAATATGTAAAAAAAAGAATTTAGGTATGTCATTATTTTCGATTATTCGATATTTTAATAGTTTTTTTGCTCAGTTAAAATAATATTGATTGATTAATCAAACTACGATAAAGAACATCTCCGTACCGATTTAAAATACGCATTGAGGTGTCAATACTTTTTTTTCCCCTCACGCTGATTCGCGAAGGGGGTAGGCAGAGAGTATGGACTTCCATTCTTTCCAATCCAAACTCATGCGCTTCCTCCAAACGCATAACATTCCGCATACATGCTCTTATATTCCTCTTGCTCCTGACTTGGCTCTCACGTAAGACGGCACCGATATGGTCGGTCTATGTCATTGAAGGTCGGCCTCGTCTGCGTGCACCAATTCTTTCAGATTTATATATCCTTTTTTTAGTCATTCTCACATGCCCAAACCTTCTTTCTTTATTCACTTTCATTCTAGTCACTACACTAACATCCACTCCACATTCCTTTCTAATAGTATCATTCCTCACCTTATCAATAAGTCTCTTTCCGCATATCCTACGCAGTGATCTCATTTCCACAGAATTTATTCCAACTTCCAAATTTATCTTCCATGTCCAAGTTTCACTCCCATAAATAATGGATAGTATCAGGATTGCATTGTGCATCAACTGTCGATTTCAGAGATATTTTCTTAGAGGCTTAATGCACCGCCAACCCTTCTCTCAGCCAATTTCCTTCTTTCAATCTCTTTTTCACACCTTCCATCTCTTTTAAATTAATTACCTAAATAGATATACGTCCAAGTTCTCGACATTCACTTTCACACAAAATTGCGTTCTTAAATCTTCTCTTTCAAAACAGTAGAAATAAATAAAAAGCACATTTAATGCAGTATCTGTGATTTTTGTTCTATTTTCTATTACAACATGGTGGAAGTTGGAAGTGTAGCAATTATTATTTTCAATAAAGAAACAAATGCTAGGTCATTAGCAAATAATATCCAGTTTTTTTTTACATATTAACGATTCAGATTATATTTACGTTATATGAAGGTATGTACTCATCCTCTGTAAAAATCAGCCCATAAACGAAGAATTGATTTTCAAACAAACAAAAAAAATATTCTACTTGTTCTTCAATATAATTAGTATTCCTTGTGTTAAAACTTATCAAAACTCCTTATAAAATGAACTTCAATTAAGTATAACTCCTTAATAGCAATGTTATATTATACGATTCTGTTTGCTGGCGGTTTTAAAATGTCTGTAAATAAAGAAAGTTTTCAAAACTCCTTACACTTCATTACAATAATGTATTCCTTGTATTTAAACTTACCAAAACTCCTTATAAAAAATAACTGCAATGAATATTATGACTTATCCAATCAATCTATTTCATACGATATATTTTACATTCGCATTCTATCAGTTGAAACAACAATCAATCCACTGACAGTTCTTTCAAATGTCAATTAATAAAAATTCAAAAGTAGAACAAAATTATATTGTAAAAAGTACTAAAAAGATTACCTACTTTCTGTGTTTTCTTAAATTTCCTAATTTTCCATGAATTTTTCTTAATTTTTTTCTTCTAATACAACCTTCTTCTGATGAGAGCCTACACGCCAAAAAAATAATTAGCGAAATCGGTCCAGCCATTTAGGCGCGATGCGATAACACCGGGAAAAAGCTCTCCATTTTTATAGTGTTCTTAAATTTTCTAATTTTCCATGCATTTTTCTTAATTTTTTTGTTCTAAATCAACCTTCTCCCGATAAAAGCCTACACGACAAAAAAGAATTAGCGAAATCGGTCCAGCCGTTTAGGTGTGATGCGATGATATCGGGAAATAAATCTCCATTTTTATAGTTTTCTTAAATTTTCTAATTTCACATGCATTTTCTTAATTTTTTTGTTCTAAAAGTACACTCTCCTGATAAAAGCCTACACGACAAAAAAAGAATTGGCGAAATCAGTCCAGCCGTTTAGGCGTGATGCGATGATATCGGGAAATAAATCTCCATTTTTATAGTTTTCTTAAATTTTCTAATTTCCTATGCATTTTTCTTAATTTTTTGTTCTAAAAGGACACTCTCCTGATAAAAGCCTACACGACAAAAAAAGAATTAGCGAAATCGGTCCAGCCGTTTAGGCGCCATCCGATGACAACGCGAAATAGCTCTCCATTTTTATATATAAGACAAGACAGATATGACAAGTAAACTTATATACAGGCAAAGTGACGAATTATAGTGGAGATTTATAAATCATGATTTGGCAGTTGAAACGAGGACATTTCTTAGGTCAGACAATCGCTTTCAAGTCAATCATATAACTACGGGGTGTTTGTACTGGTACTTGAAGTAGATCAAATTATTTTTGTTGTAAAAGACAACAGGTAGATATAATAATAATAATATTAGTCTTATAACAAAACTCTTGCTTCTTGATTGAAGTATTGTTTTAAACCAAGCTTTCAGAGTAATTCTGAGCGGGTTTTATTAATTGTTTCATCCTTTTACGAAAATTATTGTCTTCTGTTTGTAGATAAATATCTTATTTTAACAGAAAATCCGGATTGTCTAATATTTTCGTCGTCTAAATATTTCCAGGAATCATTCAAAATATTTTCACTGTAAATTTCCTTCAGATCTTTTTATGTTTATTACACAATTATTATACTTTATAAATTTTTCTACACAATTTAATGGTGATATGATAAGGACTAGTATAATAATTATGTAGGTATACACTCTATCTAGAGAGCTGATATGGAACAAAAGAATGCAAAAATATCAATTTAACTAAAATTATCAATTTAACTAAAATTAACTAAAATTTGTAATGTCAGGCAATAACCTATGTTCAGTGTTGCCAGAGTGATAACATTTTAGTTCATCAATAATTAATTTCTACTCTTTTTAGCCAGACTGTACCTAGTTGTCAAAATCTTGGATGGACAGAAGTATCGCTCAATACTGAAAGAAAGACTTACAGCCGGTTTCATAAAAAGCTTCAAAAGAACACTTTGTTCCTTTTAAAATTTAAAGACTCCTTTAAGCTGACGCGTTTCATAAAAAATATTCCAGCTAAAATTTGAAATGTCAAAAAAATATTTTAAAGTTGGTAGCAGTTGGTAGCGTTACCATGGAAATCTATGGAAAACATACATAGGTTGTTTACTAATATTTTCGCGGAATTTCTGTTGATCTGTCAATTTCATTTCTCAATAGAGCATCAAAGTGCCGTTTTTTTGTGTTAATTTATTATTATGGTTTATGAATTAGTAAACGAAATCTGTAAACAATAATATTTTTCCCGTTTTGCTAAGTTTTCCGCCATATTTTAATCATTTTTGTCCATAGTGTCACCGCATACAAAATGTTTATCTTTGTGACAGAGAAAGCGCCACGAAATTTTCTATGAACTCCGGTGGTAAAAATTTGAACTCACTAAAGTCGACTTTAACTAAAAATAATAATCAATAACGGTACTTTAGCTAAAAGTCTTAAATGGTTTTAAATGTCATTTTGTTGAAACCAGTTATTTTTTAAAGGGAGTTTAAAGTCTCCTTTATTTTTTATGAAACCGGCCGTTAGGGTCATAATAGGGCTGAAAGAAGGCAGATGTTCAGGATGAAAATTAGAGGGGAATGGGCGGGCACGTTTTTGAATTGTGGAAAAAAAAAATCGAGCGGCGAACGGAGAGAAACTTGTCACAGTGAAAACCGACGTTGGGACTACAGCCGCTATGAGAAGAAATCAGAAGGAGAGTTAAATATTTTACTTAACGACAATGGTGGTTGAATCAGCAATATTGTCTGTATATATCTAGTATAACTACAATGGTAAGATATCAAAACAATTGAATTATTTTTGTATTTTGAAAAAAATATGTAAAGAATCTGTTGACAAGGCTTGTAAAAGCCTTAACAGGACTTGTATTACTTTTTTAATGAATAAAGAGTAGGTAAGTGAAAAAAAAAAAGGAAAAAAATTTCTGACTTACGAAAATTGCGCGGACTTGATTGCTAATATATTTTTTAAATTATGTATACACCTAAATAGATTAAATCAATAAAAAAAAAAACACTACGCACACTACTGAAATGTTATGTATTTCATACTCACACAGCACTTCGGTATTTGAAATTATTTGACACAAATCTTTTGTTTATCAATGGTCAAATGTTTTAATATTTTTTTGTCACCATAAAAAAAAAAAAAACTTTGAACAGATCAAAATTTCAAATTTGACGTATCCGTGTCACATTTTTTTGAAAGAAAATTGTGAAAAAGCGATCGCTCAGTCTTTCATAAAGGAATCTTAATAATGTTCAAACTTATAATCTAAATTAGTTATGGTCGAATTTCGAGCACTACTGGCCGTCCACTATATAGTAACTTGAAATGTGTCAATGTTAGAAATCGAAACACGGATTTTTTATTCTTATGTGTTTCTTGTAAGCGCGTTCAGCCATCCCAGAATTACAGAATGCGTCATGTTCCGCATTTTTTTAAGTATTGTTTTGACTGGTAGTTGTGTAGTGTAAACCAGACGCTTCTTTTACCAAAAATTTTTGATAACAAGTAAATGACTGGAGTTACCTGGAAGTCTTGGTCCTCGAGGTTGCTCGACGGGCAGCACGCGCCGTCTCTTCTTGGGTAACTTGGCTCTCGCTTGTGTGTGTGAGTAGTACATGGCGAAGTTGGACACAATTACAGGCACTGGCAGGGCTATCGTCAATACCTGAATTGAAACACAAACCACCATAAAAACATCTTAAATTAGTTAAGTAACAATGCTCAAGCATTATGCTGCGGCTCCACCTCCCTTAGCATTAGTATGAATTATTAATGTACGTTGACTCACGTGTGTCTAAAGTTTTAACGTTACATAACACTAACATAGGCGAAGTCGCAACATTACTAAAACGTCAATGTAAAAGAAAAAAAAAAACAAAAGTTATATAGGTAACTATGAACTTAATATTCTTTGTGAGCTAAAACTAGATAAAAATAAAGTATCATTTATTTCTCTTTCTAAAGTTAATGTTATGAATTTGAAAACAATATGTTTTTTTTTTTGCAAAAAGTTTACTGGATTTATTGAATGTAGATCTGGCATTCGGAACAATATCGTCATAATTTAATAATGTGGAGCTAAATGTTCATTCGAATAGTTATTGTCTCTTTCTTCTTGTTTTTTTAATTAATATGGCGAGCGGGATATAAAATAACAAACTTTTATTATTCGTATTTTTAGAGATTTTTGAAAAAGATAATGAAAAAAATATCGTAGGAAAAGTTAGTAGGTATATGAAACTACAGCGAACTTTTATCGATCCAATACAGATCGTTGCATTACACGCAGGCTGCCTAGAACGGTATTTTTTTCAAGACGAATTTTTGACGAACGAAGAGACAACGACAGAAGGATCTACAAATTTGAAGGAATGGGTGCACGGAAATGTGGCTGACTTATCGGTGCCGAGTCTTAAAAAAGTGCCAAGTCAGGAGTAAAAGCAATAGGAGACGATGTATGCGAAGCGTTATGCTCTTGAACGAAGCGAAAGAGGTTTGCCTAGAAAGGGAAAAAGTAAAATTGAATCGAAATCCGTATTCTTTGCGATCCGGCATGATGAGTAAAAAAATAATATTAAGTAAATTTATAAAGAAAACAAACTTTGCAGTATTACGACGAATTATATTTCAGAAATATATTTTATCGTAATACTACAAAGTTTGTTTTCTTTATAAATTGGTATATTGACTAAGTACCAACTACAAAGTTACAGATAATGTGTTTGAAGAATATTAAATAAACTATTGGCAATAATAGTTTTCAATGTGTATTTGATTAAAGAATAGGGGGTTTGTTTACTTCTTTCTGTGATTAATAAGTTTCCATACAAAGATATTCTTAATAAAGAAGCAATGACATTGCAAAGACAGTAACAAAAGAAAGTTATTTGAGGTAGAGTGTAAGATGTAAGAGGAAGATCAACTGATTCATGATTTGCACTTTGGATGATTCAAATAAAGGTTCTTTGCAGAGGTTTTTTTATATGGAATCTCCAATCGAGTAAATATAATACTCAACCTTGATGTATTTTCCAAAATAAATTTCCAATTATTTTTGAGGTTAGTAAGTATAATACAAAAAGAATCTGTTCTTGAAGCTTTTAATAATATGGAAATATAGAAAAAAGCAATTTATCTAATAAAAATATTTCTTATTTTTGATAAATTGAGGGGTTATCGTTACTTTATAATCGGGATTTTTTTATAACTTAGGTGACCAAACTTTTTGCATTTTCAAAGATATTTCTTATGTTATAAAAAAAAAACTAGGTTTAAAAAATAAATATTCAATGCCATGCTTTCACTAATGAGTATGTTATAAAGGAGATTTATTAAATTTCTTTCAAAGGTATCTACTGCTTTTATAAAAAGTGATTATTAAAATATTTATGAAATTTTTCTACCATTTTCCAAATTGAACTTTTTTTCTCCAAAAATAATAGCATCCAATAAAATACCATTCTGGATTAAATCCATATTATATACTTTATTAATACGTAAGTACAAACATATATTTTTTTACAATATTCAAATTAAAATATAAGTCAAATGGGAAGCAATATTAATCGACGAGCAAGAAAACGTTTAGTCACAGCAGAAAAGTATTTTCTTTTTAGAGACAATTCAGTTTGATTGATTTATTTCCAAAATCTTGTTTCAACCGAAAGTAATTATACAAGAAGAATCGTAATTTGAAGCATTTGAATGGCGCAGATTTGATAAATAAAATTAATCATACTGTAAAAAGATGTTACTACGAATTTATCATTCAAGAAGTGAACAGGCAACTAATATTTTCTTAATTAAATTTTTAGAATAGGAGTAAGAAACATATAATCCGAGGAGTAATTTTATATTTGGCTAGAGAGGCTATGGTAGATATTCGAAACTATATCGCTCACAAGAACTTTTGAGTAGGTGGTTTGAAATAATCTTTTATTCAAATTTCGAATGATTTTTAGGTAATGAAACAAAAGTTGAAAAGCGGTACTTACCCCCGCGAGTGCACAAAGGGCTCCGACAAACATTCCAACGTAGGTCTTTGGGGCCATGTCTCCGTAGCCCACAGTGGTCATGGTAACTAGAGCCCACCAGAGCCCAAGTGGTATGCTGTTGAAGTCGTTATGAGGGTTCGTCTGTATCCTCTCAGCATAGTAGACGAGGCTCGCAAATATCACAATACCAAGCACCAGGAAGAAGACCAGGAGAGTCAACTCTTTGGCGGATGCCCTGAAGGTTTGGATGAGGATTTTCAAACCTGACGAATGTCGAGTGAGTTTGAACAGTCTCATAATTCTTATGATTGAGAAGAATTCTAAGATATCGGCGTTCTCCACGTGTGACGCGAACTTCTGTAGAATCAAATCGATGTAGAAACTCAAGGTGGCGATGTAGTCGATGACGTTGACCGAAGACTTGATGAAGTCGCACTTGTTAGGGGATGATATGAACCTGACCAGGATCTCCAGCGTGAACCAGGCGTTGCAGACGCATTCGATGTAGAAGAAGGCTATGTGGGCGTTGGTTTGGGTTTTGTCCAACACCCAACTGGCCGTGTGGTTCGCCGTCTTCACCGTGATGTTCTTGATGACCGGTACCCTCATGTCTGGATGGGTCTTGAGGCAGAAAGATATGATGGACACACAGATGAAGAAGACAGATATGATCCCGATAACCTGGAAAAAGGAAAAACTTTTGTTAGAATTCAGTGCAAAATGCTTCCGTTTGACGAATATACATTCAATTATTTCTTTCGAAAACCATGGGAGGCCATTCATATTATGGCTACAGACCGGGGGCTCTGGGGTAACAACTGCAGTTGTTGATAAATAAGCAGGCTATAGATAAAGTAAGAAAAACGAAGGCTTAAAAATCTTCAATACACAAAGAATAATTAGAAAAATAATGGAACCTTTTTGACATCTTATAACCTTAAATTTGATTGGGAAAATACTGGATCTTTTGCCGACATTCCTACGTTGATTTAAGTTGGTTACTTCTAGCCCCAATTTTTGCTATTTCCTCTTAAATTTTTTTAGCTCACATCAGTATTTAAAAAAAATAAATACTATAAAGAATCTGAAATGCTCAAATGGATATCGTGAGTAGATAATAATATATAGTTTTATTTAAAAAAAATAATGCCTTATTAAGGTTCTATTTTTAAATTAACCTTATTTTATCTTTTAGAAATAAAACTTTCTTTTATAAAAAAAGAAAGTCTATCTAAGAATAATTTCCTCCCGTTATTTCTATTTCCCTTTAGCCGAACCTCCCCCGCTGAGGTGTTGAATTTGCAACCGTTCTACAAAATATTTATTTATACACCAAAGGCATGTTTCGTAAATCGTCGGAAACCGGAAAAGTTGTCATCACCCCCCCCCCCCCCCCTCGCCTAACGCAATATTTCAGGGGAGGCCTCCATTGTGGCGCGTGGCTCTAGGGGCGGGGAACCCCGTGCCTGGTCCGCCTTATCGATCCCAGCCCCACATGGTCAACTATTATTAGGCATTTCTAGCCGCATTACAAAGTTAGAGCGAATTAAGCCACCTTTGGGAGTGGACCTTTTAAAGTACAATTATTACTCTTACAATCTTATTCAAACTCTACTTTCATACCTATATTAGACCAACACTCATCTATAGTCATACTTGCTGTCACAACAGACGATGTCGTGCCTTTAGTATGAATATTGAAATAGAATTTGTACATTGATATTAAACCAAATACCATTTTAACCAATATAAATCCGAACAATGTATGTATTTTAAGCGATACATTTGAAAATTGGTTATGATAGTCCGAAAATGATGTAAAATGTCTATAGAACTGTTAATATGTTAGATTAGTATGAAGTTCCAAAATTCTAGAGTGTTATGAGGATATTTTTTTTAACTCAATCAAACTGAACACAAATACACTCTTTGACTCTTTCACAGTAAGCTACTTAAAGCTTGTGTTATAATTATGTATTTATTTTCGTTTTTTTCTTTTTCTTCATTACAGTATTCACCAATGCGTCGGAAGGACGAAGATGATTGGCACCTGGGATCGAACCAACGACCTCCAATACGAAACGGTACGAAAGCCGGTATCGTAACCACTAGGCCACCAACCACTTCAATACTTGTGTAATAGGTACTATCATAATTGTAGGTACTATATAATTTAACTACTTAATATTATATTATAAAAATTAGCAGTTGTTTATCCTTCGATAAAATGACAATTTTATAATAAGCATTAAGTATTGAATACATATTTCCGTATACAAATAAATGACCAAAGTATAAAAAAAATAGTATCAACGCATATTATATAACTGAATCTCTAATATAAATGGAAGTCGGGTTAGTGCGAACACTTATAACTCGAGTTCGGCAGAACAGATTCTTCCGATGTTTGATTTATTAGATTCTTCTCCGCTCCGGATAACATAATAACGAATAAAAAGTTGAATAAATGGCTAAAAGTTAGTATGGAACGGCTTTTCAGTTCGGGACATTACCGCCATCTGTTGGGGAAATGGGGAGATGTCTGGTAGATTGATATTTTGGTAAAAAGATTCTATAGATCAATGTTTTCTCTGTGTTTTCACAGATGGCGGTAATGTGACTACCATTGAAATTAAAAATATTGATACGTACGAATATTTTTGATGGTTCTTTTTTCAAGCTTTTTTACAATTTGTTAACATCTAACTATAATATAAAAGAAAATAGGGTTAGTGCGAACACTTATAACTCGAGATCGGTTGAACAGATTTTTATTGTGTTTGTAGTAATCATGTATGTTAGCTATCTTATGCAAAATTTATTGACGTTAGGGCGGGACGATTTTCGAAGTGGCAGCTAATAGTTCATAAAAAGTATATTTCTGCATTAATCCAAAAAGCGGTCCATTAAATATTCCGTTTGTCAGGACTGTCAAATAGAGTTAGGCACCAGGCAGACCTTTTAGAGGGCGTTAATTAATAACGAACTAGCTATTCACATATTTAAGTATTCAAGACTCGTTGCTTTTATCAGAAATTTTAGATTCTAAATCTAGGTTGTCCGAATTAACTTCTACATGGATCTAGTTTACCCTTAAATTTTTATCGCAAATGTTACACTAACAAAGTTTGTATAATGAAAAAGTTATAATGAAGTTACTAGTGTAAACCTATCAAGACTTTTGATCGCATTCTTAAGAATTTTTTTTTGATAATAAGATGTCCTAGCTTAATAGTAACAGAAAGTGAGAAACAACTAATGAAGGGACGGCTACTCCTAGTTATTTTGTTATACAAAAGTTGCTTTAGTAAATCAATAGAAAGAGAGTGAACATTATTAATTAGGATATTTTGAAATGGTACATCTCAACCTCTTCAGTAAAAATTTGCGGTATAAAATAAATGATAAATAAATTAACACTTTACAATACAAAAGTTTCAGTATAGCCAGCGAACCTATTGAACCAAGAGTGGAGAAATTTAAATACCTCGGCAGCATATTGACCCAATCTCTCGAACCAGATGTGGAGGTTAAGTGCGGAATTGAGGCAGCAAGAGCTGCATTTAATAAAAAAAAATATTATTATAAACTTAAAACACTGGCAGAGACTAATCAAATGTTATGTGTGGTCCGTTTTATTCTACGGATGTGAAACGTGGACCTTGAAAGTCAACTCAATTAACAGACTAGAAGCATTCGAAACGTGGCTCCATCGTCGAATGTTCAGAATTCCCTGGACAGTTAGTTATCTTTCTTCTTTCTTCAGCCCTCTCGCGTCCATTGTTGGACATAGGCCTACCCCTGTGACTTCCACCGCCCCCTGTCTTGCGCCAGCCGCATCCACCCACTCCCGGCAATCCGTCTAATGTCGTCAGACCACCTCGCCTGAGGCCTGCCAACACTTCTCCTCCCGGTTCTCAAGAACTTTTAACGGTTTTAACTTTTAACGAACAGTTATTTATGTTAACCAATAATGCAGTCCTGAGGCGAGGTATGGTTGACAGAGAGCTGTTGTCATTTATCAGCGTCCGTTCAAAATATCATATCTGGGCCATGTGCTGCGAGGAGAAAAGTACCACCTTCTTCATCTTATACTGAAGGGAAAAATAGAGGGACGCCGAGGGCCTGGCAGGAGACTGATGTCCTGGCTGCGCAATGTAAGGGAGTGGACCGGCATCCGAACTGTAGAGGAGTTGTTCCGGGCAGCGCGGGACAGCGAAAGTTCGCCAAAGTGATCGCCAACGTTGGGGAGACCCGACAGGGCACGTAAAGAAGAAGAAAGTACGGTCGGTTTAGAGAGGATCAGACCTTTCATCATTTGGTGAAAATTTAATACTGGATGAAGGAAACCGGTCGTGCTTTATATATAATCAATTATTAACACTTAAAAAGTTATAATAAAAATATTTTTTTCTCAGTTAAAATGAAGTGTTACTGCAAAAACTCTTAGTGACAATCTGAGACTGGAAAACCCCGAATAGAAGTTTCAAACGAAAAACACTTCCAATTAGACCGAGAATTGTACCCAGGATCTCCAGTAGGGCTATTCTCGTAATCAATCGCTTTTAAAAATCACCTAATGATAAGATTAAGACACGAGCGCAAGCAGTCGTATTCACAAAACTATCGGAATCTAATCTTAAATCCTATCTTGAACTGGATCATTTTCATACTGATATTTCAAACATAACGAATTTTTAAGATATCTACTAGATATCTTGTTTTGGGAATACCAATCCGCCATTTTATGATTGTCAATCAAGATAAGAGCGTATTAAGACCGCTACGAGAATAAGGGCACTGATTTGAAGTCAGCGCCTATACCACTAGACGTCATGGTCTAGTGGTATCAACATCTAGTTATTGTTGCCTGCATCCAATCCTAAAATGGAGCTAACGGAAGGCTTTTTGGACTATCCGAATCTCATATCTTGTTTATTTATACCTAATACTTAATAAAGCTATACGAATCCTTACATTCTAAGCCCTATCTCTTTCTTATAGAAAAATAATGAAGGAGAATTTAACATGTCTATAAAGGAAACGGAAAAAGTCAAATTTATTACGGAAGACAGAGTGGAATGGATGAGGTGTGTGATTTTAGGGCTGCAGCGATCTACGATTTACGTTCAAAGGTCTATTTGTGTTGACATTTTAATAATTCAAGTGAAGTTCTATAGACCGCAAAACAGAACATTAATGCCATTGCGTAACTTTTAACATTCGAACAGAAGGTAACACTATTTATATTATTGAACAGTTACTCTATAAATACCCATATAACATTGCGAATTATCTATTCTTGGACCCAATCAATGGCCATTTGTAGCAATGTCCGCAATGTGGAACGCTTGATGGTCTCAAAGTGGTTGCGGTAAAAATAGTTAAAACACCACACATAATACTTTATTTAATCTACTGAATTTTTATATCTACTCTGTTTTATTTACTTTGCAAGATTGAATCGTACGTGGTATAGATAGAGGTATTTGTTTTTATTGCTCGAGGACAAAATACTTTTTCTATCCATATGAATATATTTTTGTCACATACAAGACAAATATTTTGTTGCTTGTTTCATATTAATTTCATCATCTCTAGATATTGCTTATTAAAATAGGTTTTTCTTTACTTTATTGGTTTTTTCTATCATGAATTATTTTCCTATCACAAAATAACTAATATCTGTGTGTGGTTCACAAAAAACCCCCGAAAAACCGTAAAAAAAGTCACTCATATATTTTTTTAATTTATTTCCAAAAGTTGAACGTATAATTCCTTCACGTATATGTACAAAACGTATATTATGCAGATAATTTATAATTAAATTTATCACCCCACTAGATAAAAGCCCGTGCTGAGGTGATACTAAGTATTCCTACAGCGCTTTATTTTTGTTCCAGAGTATTTGGTGTATTACGATGTGTATAACTCTACTCTGACTATGGTTTATCGCAAAATAATAACACAATTAACAATTCGGTAATATTAATTATTATATTAAGCATTAGTAAAAATTTATTGAAAATATACTATGTTGTTAGCCAAAGATTCTTATTCATTTTAGTTTGTTTATTATTATTATTTTATTTTTTATTTATTTTTTTATTTTTTTGTGTTTGTTATTGTTATTATTTGCTTTATGTGATTGTGCTGAAAGAGATAAATATGGCCTTCTTGATTTATATTGATTAATTTAATTTAATTTGATTTTTTTTTTGTTTGAACTCGTTATGATCCAATTAGGTAGGTACTTATCATTTTTTCTGCATTTATTTGATATTTTTTTAATATTTTTGTTAGTTCAGGATTATTTTTTATATTATGTGATTTTTATATACCTATATGTTTTTTTTTCTCTTTTAATATCGTATATGTTTGTGATGTTAAATTTATATACTTTTCTTTTTAAGTGAATTTTCTCAGGCTATTGTTTTGATTAATCTTGTGTACCTACATGGAATAGGGCTAGGAATGAACCATAATATTTTGTTAAAAAATTATATATATATTTTCTATTTATATTCTTAGCCTGTTTGTGCATGTTGGAAATAAATAAATAAAAAATAAAATAAATAAGTAATTTTTCTTGATTTAGACTTTGTATGTGTGATTATCTATCGATCGTTTGCCACTAATAAAACAATTTTTCCATATAAACTTTTCCCTTTTCATTAATCAAAGAACGTGAAGCGGTTGATAGACCAGCGGTATCAGTCGACGTTTTTCATAGACAAGAACAGCGTACCTAATCAAAGTCTGGGCTGGAATCTCGGTCCCGCCCGTTCCACTTTCATAACACAAGCTTTGTTTGATTTTTTCTAAAAAAAAGTACCATTATTTTCTATAATTTTCGTTCCGTAGGTCGTAGGTTCGATCTCTAAAGCCGACCATCTTAATCTTTACCGTCTGATTTATAAAAAAACCGTTAATCGTTAGATTACATATAATTCACTGATCAGTTTTTACTTTATTGTAAAAAAAAATATTTGATCCGCGTTTGTTATGTATGAAGATGACATTTCACACGAAATTTTGTAAACAAACAAAATAGCCAGCAACGGGAGTGCTTACAGCCGAGATGCGCTATGTAAGATTTGAATGATTTCGAGTAGGTGCAGAATTAATAGGTGCCAGACCAAAATATTGTTAAGTCCTTATAAAATCACACGAAACCTTTATGTTTTGGCCAAAATGAACTAATTTATGTTAATTATAACATTTGTACCTACTTTAAAAGTACTCTTTGAATATTTTCTTCAAAACGTCATTATAAATTTAGTTGCTGCATCATGGTTGTAAGACCTCGATGGTTACAGGAATGCAATATTTGCTTTATTTGTTTAAAATTTCTATTATCAAAATGACCTATGTGAATATCTATGTGTATAATTGATATTATGTATATTTTATGTATGTTTTTTAAATCGAAAATAAATTAGTATTATTATTATTATTATGATTAACCAAAACAAAACGGACCAAAATATGAAGGGAGCACCTAATTGGACGGAAAAAAACTTAAAAACAGTGTATTGATTACAGAAAGCGTTGTTGTACACTCGAAACCATAATGGTTTCGGTTTTTAAATAAAGCAGTTAGAAAATAAGCTTTGTTTTCTGTGAAATATGTCAAAGATGTATCTGTGTTCACTTTATGTGAGCCTAGATTAAACTTTTTGCTGTTGGTCCAGCGAACCAAATAAGTAGGTAGGAAGATTTTTGTTAAATATTTACCAGAAGGTTAAATGTTCTGAAAAGCATATTCAAAATTAACGATATTTTGCTTTTAGTAAAAAGCATTTGTGGGATAAACCCCGATATTTTATCTGAGTTATCATTATAATAATAGAGAAGGTCTACGTGAGAATACCCCTTTCACCGCCCCCTCCCACGTTAGAAACACCTGTTAAATAATAAAATAGGCACTCAATTGTTATATTTTGAACGTGATCACTTTAATTAATATTAAATATCAATTCGATTCAAAATATTTGCACAGTTAAAATTAAAACAAAACCATGATAAACATTACTTGATTATTAAAGCATTCTATTACCCCTATTCGCTAAAATTTAGCATCAACTAAAATTTTTAATTTCACGGGCAATTCCATGTGATTTCAACCAATCCGAGGAAAATTGCTTAAGAAATCAATCGAAGTGAATATAGCTGCAAGTGATTTCAAACTAATATTTTCCCCATGTCAAAATTATCATCATGGCCGCCAAATTTCCTTTTTCTAAAACAAATTTATCTTGATCAAGAAATATAACCACTATTTACGTATCTTTTATGATGAAAACACTAGCGAAATTATATTTTTTACTGAAAATAATAACCTATTTTCTTTTGATTGTTGTTTTTAAGAGAGGTATCTGAAAAAAAAATACACGATTTTGACATAAAATAAGCGGTTCCTCTAAAATTTTGGCGGGACTTTCTATGGTGCCGCTTAAATTGATAGAATAGCGGGTTATTTTAAAAGAATTGCGATAAATTAAGTGGAACAGTCAGTTAAAAGTTACTTTTTTCGTACACTTTTTTGGCGGATTCTTAATATTAGCGGATCTGATAGCGAATAGGGGTAATAACGCTATAGCTACATATCTGAACGCGTGTCGCGTAGTTAATGAATTCTATTGACGCCTATATTTATGCAACCGCTATTACATGTCATTGTGTTATTAATATCAACTAGTTTATGTATTTTACTTTTTAATTCTGCAGGGTATTTGACGAAAAAGTAAAAATTTAGAACTAGCCAAATATTTGAGACTTAAGGGCGTATTGAATAAATCCCTCAATTTAGATTAGAAATGCAGAAAAGGGCATTACGCACCAAAATACTCGTTTTTTTATCACTTTTACTCAATCGATTACTCTGCGAAACAAACGAAACAGAAATTTCGGTACAATAAAGTCTCCTATGAGGGCTAGAATAGACGCCTTTGAAATGTGGTGTTGGAGGCGCCTTCTGCGAATCCCATGGACAGCTCACAGAACTAATATATCGATCCTGACAGAGTTGAATGTTATAGATCGATTCTCCACTGCTTGCATGCGTCGAGTCTTGTAATTTTTTGGACACATTGAGCGACGAGGAGCGAAAAACTTGGAGAGAGTAATTATGAGTGGGAGTGTGAAGGGCAGCAGAGGTAGAGGGCGCTCACCTATGAGATGGAGTGACCAAGTTAGAGAGGCGACTGGGGAGACCTTTTGTGGAGCACCGCGGTTGGCGGAGAACCGGAGTGAGTGGAGGGAATTGGCTTAAATGGTATTAATGTTGAATATCACGATCCTCAGCACTGAGGGAACGACAAAGAAGAAGAAATTAAATAAAATAGTTTAGATGATTGAGGATGCTTTTTGAGTATTTTTTATGGTACATCTCCGAATTTTTTTCTCGATACATAACTCAAAAAAAAAAATTAATAAATAAATATTTTTTTTTTTGAAGTTTCAATGTACCCTTAAGTAAAAGAACAAGTTGAACTAAACATTTTCGCGAATACTCACACAGTTCAATTCCACTTAAATATAGATCACAGTATTAAAAATGTAATATTTCGTAAATTTCAAATATCGTCATAGATATTTGACAAGATAGACTATGATCGATTGCGTTATTTGTGGAAAAATCACGCGAAAAGGATTAATACCTACGTGAAGATGACAAGATGAGTGTTATACTTAGTTCTGCATGGAGTTCCAAATGGGCAGAGCCGATCAAGGAGAACCCCAAAAAGTTGGACAGACATCTGAAATTCAGCGTTTCAAGAAGACAATAATTCTTACATAGAAGTTTCCCGAGTCAACAAAAAGGGATAAAAAAGAGAGAGAAGAATAAACTTGTACTGGATGAACCGGTAAATAAACAAGTTTGTAAAAAAGTGGTAAAATTAGCATAGCATCAAAGGAAGACGGAGTTGACTTTAATCAAAAAATTTAATTAATCAATCGATGCTCACTTTGGTTATAGAACCAGAGCATTCAATATCAAGGACCTCCTTCACCATAGGAAATCTCCACAGCTCTGTTTTAAAGCTACAGAACACTGAATGAGTGGGTCATTCCTTGCCTCAGGATCAAACGGTAGATAATGTATTTATAGGATAAGTGATTAGGTACAGTACACTTACAAGTATAAAAATACATAAAAGTCGTGCTAAAACAAAATACTTCAATACTTATTGTTTATTGAAAAAAAAAGACGTTGTACTGTCATGATTACTAGCGATATCTAATGAAATAATTTAGCAGAGACTGTTATTTTATTCTTGCCGCAAGTGATTGTAAATTTAGCACAGGGCTATGTGAATATTTTACCCAACTTCATGAGCATTATCAAGATATACCATTGAACACGAAATGGGTTATAATAATATTAATAATACATGCAATAACAGCCCATAATAGTATGACATTACATTGTTATATTGTGTTAAAATACTATGAAGTAATAAAGCGGTAGGATCCTTTTTGACAATACATCACACTATGCAGTGGAGGAATGCTTTTTCCACGAACTTGTACAGGAAACTAGGTTATACGAGTATGTTCCATTAAATGAACTGTGAAACGATTAAACCCCATAGAACCAAAGCAATGTTACAAATTGTTCTATATGAGTGTGAAACGTTCAGAGAAAATCTTACTTCTAGCTCGGAATTTTTAGAACCTACTACCAGAAAAAAAGTTACGTTTTTTGATCCATTGGTGACATTGGTACTTCCGATAAATATCAGTACGGCAAGGATGGTTTCAAATAAAATTATTCTGAAATATTTGTCGACATGTTTGATTTGTTTGATGTATTTATAATCATTTTTGTGGGAGAACCGCTTGAAGGAGGAGCACTGAAAGACCCAGGCTGAGATGGCTGGACGGTGTGGAGAGAGATCTCAAAACAAAGAAAGTCAGTAATTTACCTATACGAATAAGATTATTCTTATTATTGTTAGGACTTACGTTTTTGTACCTGATACAGGAGACCGTAGATAGAATCCCGGTGTTGACAAACAACAAATCACCTATTACATCATCACTTTCATGATATTTATACCTAAATTCCGTTTATCATATCATATAGGTATAAAACGCTCGTGGACTATTGAAGCACCCTAAAACAATGCTACTAGAGGGTACCTAATCTCCGAACCGAATTAGAATCGGAATCTTGGGTTTTTCTTCCACAGATGGGGCAAGCGGGACAGCCTAAATTGCTCACATGGCAAGGTGAATTCGTCGAAGGATGCCGGTTCAACAGAACAATGGGAGAAATCCATTACAATATTATTCTCCTGAAGCACTTCAATGCCTGAGCTCTTACAAATTTAATCTCTGACTCCAGTTTCTCTCTAATGCTCATATACGACGAAAAACTTGTATATAAATATCGGCATGATTTAAAACGCTGTCTTTTTTGCAATTAAAGTTTTGGACTGTATTTCCTTGTTATCAGTAAATGTCGTAGAACTAACTTTTTAAGCATACATACCAATATACTTCAGTAACTGACAACCAAAAAACTTACGATGCGTGACACATTGAAAACAAAATTGTTATTCTTTTGATTTCCCCGCGATTTTTCGATATTTTTATACCGTTTCAAAATACCCTTGAGCTTATATAAGTATTTCTAAGCCAAAATTACCCAATTCGGTGCAAACGTTCTCGATTTTGAGAAATACACACGCACAATTTATCATTTCATAATATATAGGATTTTTTAGAACGGTCAATAATTAAAAAAAAACTTTGGTAAAATTGTTGTCACGTTTAGTTTGAACAAAAAATGACATTAGACCTCTGGAGCTGTATTATGGGGATCAAATGGTTAACAGACGTGGTGGCAGAGATTGCCGTTGGCAGATTGAGGCTGGGAATGTGGGGCTCAAAAGATCCGAACGTGATAACTGGAGTATAATGTGGCCTCACATTTGTACAGCCTCACGCCGCGATGCAACAGAATCTGTTTTATACACAGCGACATCAAAACTGTGGTTTTAGAAATGTACTATCGTGATTTTTTGGGCAAAGCTTGTAGAGGGGAAGAAAGCCTTGAAATGCCAACAATCAATCACTAGTACTGTAAATAGGATCTTTTCAGGAAACCTGACGAGAGCAGAAGATAGAAAATGATCTCTTTATCTTCTATTTAATATTATTAGGTCACCTTCCCTAACTTCATTTTATACTTTCATATTAACGATGTCTTCAATAAATTAAATTTTTAGAAAAATTGTTAATAAAAGTTTGAGACGAGATGTAGCTATACTGTATATAATATATATATATATATATATATATTTTTTTTTATAGAAAATGACATTATCTAGTTGATGTGTTTTGGCGTTTTTCGATATTTTTATTAAATTCTGAAATAATATTGGCACTGAAACTTGTAAATTTGTTATAAAAATTTGTAATAAAATAAATATTTTTCTTTATAAAAAAAGTTTGAGAAATTCTGGAATGTTTTCATTAAATATAATTTTAGATATTGTATTTTTCTATATACGTACACATTTATAGGGTTCTAGGTTTTATAGTTTTTGAGATATATGAAAAAATTAAGAAAAAATTCAAAGATTGATTACCCCTGACTGAAAGAAAATTTCAAAATTCTGAGTGTACAAATTTTGTAGGCTTAAAATATTCAATATTTTCGGAAATTTTAGGATATGTGCATCAAGCGAATCAAAAGTTATAAGGGGGGACGAACACACACACAGACACACTAAATGTTCTCCTCCGAATTTTGAGTAAATCCATATAATATGGAACATAATATATGCTGCGAAGCCTCTAAGTCGGTGTATTTTGTCGTCAAAGTTTGAAAAAACCGTTTAAAATCTAGATCTGGCTATGCAAATCTCACGTATCTTGACTTGATATTACCGATCTGTCTCGAGAAATAATTTTTCTTCAACAAATCGACAGTTGGATAAAGGCAATCCACCCGATGCCGAGTGGTTTGTGGTGTTATATTAAATTATTTGTAATGTTGTACTTTGCTGTAATACCTATACCCTATTCTATGTTTCCGTGACATTTACGCTGGCGTGAAGTTAGACATTTTTGTATGGCAACGTGTATAGCACCACTTCAGCATACTTCGGAAAGCTCCGCAGTCCACACAAAATTCACGTAACTTCCGCACTTACGTTAGTGAGAAAAATTCGGAATAGAAGTTCTGTAGGCTTGGTCAAATAAAGTTAAAACAATTAAGAAAAAAATTCTAAATGGTACCTCATTTAATATTATGGGATGCCTTTAAAATGTTTGATCAGAATATTGTCGTATGTCATGCATTTTATAAAACTACAGTTTTGACAGAAAATTTAAAAAAACTGTAGTTTTTCTGCCAGAAAAAAATGTAGGGTTAACTTTTTTTTATTCAACCCTTCACCGCAGGTTCATTTGAGGGTATTAGTGGGGTTTTTGAATGTGATAGCGGTGAGAATGACTTCGGTATCCTGAACCAAACGATCCCTAATGCCAGTTTTATGTCGCCCATCTTCACACTTCCACCGTATCATTCTAATAACATTCACCGGGTTCACATTACATCCATGAAGAGGTAGCGGCCGAAACGGTGGAGTAAGTGAAACGGGCTACTGTAAGAGTGGCAATTACGTATGCGAGAATGAGAGGGTTAGATTTTTTTTCATAGCTGGCGGCGCATGAAATCGTTCCATACTAACTTTAATATCATATTTTATATTATTTCTTATCCATTTTTCTATTAGTTATTCTGTTATCCGGAGTGGAGAGAATCCAATAAATCACACATCGGAAGAATCTGTTGAGCCAATCTCGAGTTATAAGTGTTCCCACTAACCCGACTTTAATTTATATTAGAGATTAATATCAAACCATAATAATAAAGATTATCAATTTGGAAAAATGTCAAGTAAAGTATCAATTTTGAAATTTCATTAATAATACTTTGGTCGAACGACCATTTTTTGTTGCAGAAGTTAATATCAATAAAGTATCGATGTGAGTGCGGAGACTTTTAATAGGCTCCCTCCACAAAGGCGGATCGTTCATGTTAACGATGATTAGGGGAAGCACACTGCCTGCAGGGGTGGCGAACATTGTTAATACTTATAAATATTATTGAAAAGACATTAGAGGAAGTAAAATGGTACCGATAAATAATGTACAATATAATTGGTAAAATTGTATATTCAGCAAATCTTATCAATAATACAGTAACTTTGTCGCCTGAATGTATGGGGTCGTATGCGTTAAATCCGGTAGTTCTGATTTTTTGCAGACTTGTAAATATTATTG
Source organism: Mystacides longicornis (assembly GCA_963576905.1). Classification (NCBI taxonomy): domain Eukaryota; kingdom Metazoa; phylum Arthropoda; class Insecta; order Trichoptera; family Leptoceridae; genus Mystacides; species Mystacides longicornis. The sequence goes on from OY756423.1 coordinate 34,713,317, forward strand.
AAAAGACATTAGAGGACTTATAAATATTATTGAAAAGACATTAGAGGAAGTAAAATGGTACCGATAAATAATGTACAATATAATTGGTAAAATTGTATATTCAGCAAATCTTATCAATAATACAGTAACTTTGTCGCCTGAATGTATGGGGTCGTATGCGTTAAATCCGGTAGTTCTGATTTTTTGCAGACTTGTAAATATTATTGAAAAGACATTAGAGGACTTATAAATATTATTGAAAAGACATTAGAGGAAGTAAAATGGTACCGATAAATAATGTACAATATAATTGGTAAAATTGTATATTCAGCAAATCTTATCAATAATACAGTAACTTTGTCGCCTGAATGTATGGGGTCGTATGCGTTAAATCCGGTAGTTCTGATTTTTTGCAGACTTGTAAATATTATTGAAAAGACATTAGAGGACTTATAAATATTATTGAAAAGACATTAGAGGAAGTAAAATGGTACCGATAAATAATGTACAATATAATTGGTAAAATTGTATATTCAGCAAATCTTATCAATAATACAGTAACTTTGTCGCCTGAATGTATGGGGTCGTATGCGTTAAATCCGGTAGTTCTGATTTTTTGCAGACTTGTAAATATTATTGAAAAGACATTAGAGGACTTATAAATATTATTGAAAAGACATTAGAGGAAGTAAAATGGTACCGATAAATAATGTACAATATAATTGGTAAAATTGTATATTCAGCAAATCTTATCAATAATACAGTAACTTTGTCGCCTGAATGTATGGGGTCGTATGCGTTAAATCCGGTAGTTCTGATTTTTTGCAGATTTCTTTATGATGTTGGCCTGATGAATAATCCAAGTTTGACCCCGAGCGCCGAACGCAACTTGGTCAAAAATCGTTATTTTTTCCAATTTTGGCGATTAAAACCCCGAAAGCCAAGTTCGAAAAAAATGAAAATTTTGAAAGGCTTAATCTCGGAAACTATTGGGTTTACAAAGACATTTCTAGTATCATATTGTAGCAAATTTAGTCAACTTTAAAAACGCCCTGATAAGGTTTTTTCAAATAATAGTCCTTCAGGGTTTTAAACGCCAAAATTTGAAAAAAACATAACGATATTTTCGAGGTTATTACGATTTTTGACAATGTTGCGTTCGGCGCTCGAGGTCACAAACTTGGATTATTCATCAGGCCAACATCATAAACAAATCTGCAAAAAATCAAAACTACCGGATTTAACGCATAATTGATTCGAAAATTAATTCTTTTAAATATAAAACTGATTCTAAGCTCGGGCAGGAATTAAGACTGGAAAAAGTATATGAAACAAACAATTTCGTACCAATCGGGAATCGAATACGCCTAGAAGCCTGATGCCTTAACAACTAGAACACCGATTTAATCCTATATTTCCTCTAAAGTAAATGGCGGAAAAACATAATCTACACGGAAAAGAGAAGTGATTGGTAGTCTAGCGGTTACGACGCCAGCTTTCGTACTGTTTCGTGCAGAGGTCGTGGGTTTGATCCCAGATGCCGACCACCTTCCTCTTTCATGACGCAAGCCTTAAGTAGCTTACTATGAAAGAGTCAATTAATATATTATTTGTGTTCACTTTGAGTGAGTACAGAATCATTTTATTAAAAAAAGACACTTATAAGTAGTACAGTACCTAGAAATTTTCATAAATATCGGTAAATTATTGCGGTAACATCGGTAAATTATGAATGTATATCACTACAAAGTCCGATCATAGCGGTATGAAGTGAATATGATTTTTCATCATTGTTTCATAATATAATTAAGTTTCAAACTAAGTATTTCTGTTATTTTACGAGAATCCCCGAGAAAAATGTTGAACTATCAATATACGTATACGTCATTTATCTAAAAGCACTACTTTATTGTACTACTAGCTTTCCCAACAGACGTTGTCTTGTAGTCCTAACCAGAGGCGGCCCGTTCATATGTGCACAATTGTGCACTGCGCCCCCAGAAACAAAAATACATAATTAATCCGATTAAGTTACTAATAAAATAATAATGTTAAAATATTTCTAAAACATCCATATTTCACTCGTATTCAAAGCTCAGGCGGGAACAACGTGAGAATATATGCGCGCACACATTCTACCTCACCCTTTAAGTACCGAAACGAATGTGCCCGATAATTTTGTTGACTTTGTATGACCATTTTCTAAAACGCTCGAAACGGTGTGGTGGAGTAAGTGAGATGGGCTACTGTAAGAGCGGCAATCACGTATGCGAGAATGAGAGGGAATACCCGCGATGGCGTTGGCGCGTCGCAGGTGATCCGTTCCATACTAATTTAAATATTATTTTTTACATCATTTCTTACCCATTTTTCGATTTTTCTGTTATCTGAAGCGGAGAAGAATCCAATAAATCAAACATTGAAAGTATCTGTTCAGCCGATCTCGAGCTATACCTAAGTGTTCGCACTAACCCGACTTTCATTTATAATAGAGATTAAAAAGGTGAAAATCTATTAATATTTAAAAATTTTTAATCACATCCATAGCTGTTAGCGTCCAAATAACTTATCTACGTTGAATTTATTCGCGGTTTCCCATATTCAGGCGAAATTAAAATCAATGCTTTTATACCATTAAATAACGGAATTATCAATTAATTGTGAATGATATAAAGACATTGGCAGAAGGACTTAATTAATAGCATCGTTCCAAACTGTTACGTAACCACTAATTTTATAAACCATTTATAATAATTGTCTACGGCAAAAACCTTATTTACACCATAATGAATGTTTGATACACGCAACACACATTTTGGGGATGGGCCTGCTGTTAAGGCTGTTGTATACACGCTTCATGCAGCTTTGAATTATTGAATGATATTTTAAGCTTTACGCCAGCGATAGACATGAGCTTAACAAAATATTACATACATACTCCCTTTAAGGCCCCCGCACAACGCAAGCCAGCCCGGAGGAGACCAATCCGCAGCAAACCCGATCCACACGAAACCGACCCTCCAGCTCGATCGAAGTAATCAAACCGAAAAGCCGGCCCCACAAAAACCAAGTCCGCCGCGGATCCCCCCATACCAACCCACAATGCGGGAAGCCTAAACCCCACTCAGGAGCATAGGGAGGCAACAAGAGCTCTCCATTGCGCTCAAAGGCGTCCGAGGCTAATTGTGCCTTTTCTGACCAGTTGAGGTTTAAGGTCGTGCGGTGGTCAATCTCACCCCGATCTGATTTTTCGATTTCCTGCCTCTTACAGGATGCTCGAAAAACCAGCAAAAAGAGCAGAGGTGCTATTCTTAGCCGGCAACCCCACGGCAAACATTTTTTTATTAATTAACTTTAATTTATTAACCAACATTTTTTTACCATGCTGAGTCGGATATTGCGGATTTCTTCAAAAACACCACCATTTTAGCCTTAGAATTCTACATGCGACTGGACTTCAAAGGCCGGTATCAGAAAGACGAGGCAACAAACCCAGTACCATAAAAAAAAACAATGAAAATTGGTCCTTCTCGTAGTTTTGGTCTTGTGGAATGCCGGAACATTTCTATCATTTTGGAAGTTTATTTCAATAGGGCTGATCACGCGATAAGGTGTCGAGTAGTGAATACATGATTAATCTTTTTCGCCTTATCAAACTTCCTATAGCTTAAAACAAAAAAAAAAAGATTTCCCTAATTTCATATTTCTGATCCTACCTTAGAGAGTCTTTTTGGATATGACTCGGACAATGGATTTGAATGAAAAAAGACAACACCTCCCATTTAAAATAAGATAACAACTCAAAATTGACAGATATTTATGACATGACAAATCAGAACAATGATTGAGCAATGTAAGCTGAGAAAGCTTATAGAAAACATAAACCGCCTAAGACTCAATTATCACCCAGTAATTAATGGAAGACGCGAGTGACCCCTTAAAATAACTGGAAGAATGGAGAAGGAGTTCAAATGCTAGAACTTGAGAACATACATAAATAAAGAAATAAGAATATTCCATTTAAAGTTGCAGCTACCCGTGCACAAAAAAAGAAAACAATGCCTCTGATTTAAAAAACCTGTACCCCTAGTAAAAGTTTTCGATGATCGAATATCGAAAATTTTAATATAAAAATGATCGAACGATTCGATCGTTTGATTTTAGAACACCATTTGCACGCTTATTAGCGTGCAACAAGCTTTCGATTAAACTCGTACTAGCCCCACTGTTCTTAATTTCTCCTGCAAAACACAGAATTTTAACGCGGAACAAAAAGTGACCAGATGTGTACGAAAAGATGTTTAAAACGAATAGCACACTGCAATGGAAGAGAATCAATAACACCATGCTACTTGGTCGCAAGCAACTTTGTATTCAAAGTAACCAGCGTGTAGGTTAGGTTTTAAATGTGAGACGTGTCGCGTCGCTGCGGTTAATAAACCCGTTTCAATAACCAATAAATTCCGTTAGATGTCGCAGTGTTCGTCGCTATATTCGTGCGCAGTTCATAATCGTAAAACAACATTTTGTATATTTTGTCGCATGGCAACACATACCTACATATCTGAATGATTTTACAAATTTCGAACTTTTTTTTCTTCAAATTTTTATAAGAAACTAGTTTTCCCGACAGACGTTGTCCTGTAGTCCTTACTAAGAATATTGATTTCAAATTTGTAATTTATACAAAAATACTTTTAAAATACATGACAGCAGTCGCAGTCTTTAAATTTGGTTGCTCTCTTGTTCTCAAAAATTTCCAAATTTTATCTCTATATTATTTCATTGATTATTAAATATTATCTACTTGTTGCATCCATGAGATTTTTCGACATGTTGAACATTTTGAGAATTCTCATGATTAGAAGTTTCGGAGACTCAAACATTACCACCTAATGGTGAACGTTGTTAACGTAAAGTGATCACACTAAGCCAGCCTTCGAAATAACAGTAGAAGACGGTCGTAAGCCCGTAGTAGTTTGTTCCATTTGAAAATCCAACATCAGTCATGAATTGTTAGAGTCATTAGTTGTCAAATATTAGTTTAAAATATGTTTGAATATGAAAAAAATATTTCAGAAAAGCAAAAAAAATCCATCAGAAATCTGCGTACCAATATTTTTAATGTCAATATAATTTTTTTCATAGAAGTCTTTGGCGTTGCAAGAAATCCGTTCCATTCTAACTTTAATATTATATTTGATATTACTCTTATTACTTTTTCAACGTTTTAGTTATTCTGTTATACGGAGTGGAGAAGAATCCAATAAATCAAACATCGGAAGAATCTGTTATAAGTGTTCGCACTAACCCGACTTTCATTTATATTACAGATTGGGACTATATTTAGTATATTTTTAGCGAGTTGATACTTCACCTGTTAAATCATCTAAACAAACCTCCACACAAGTTTAACCTTATGTAATGAGCAAGTTGTAATAAGTCGAAAAATGTCGCCTGAAATAGTTATATATTTTTTTTAATACCCTTATTATGCACAAACATACAGCAGTAATGATCGAGTATAATAAAAAGGCAAATTGATTGTGCATATTTTTTTTTATAAAAAAACCGTTTCACATTAACCAAAATCTTGTGCCGTGAAAGTAGAAATGGTCGGATTCAAAACTAATACGCCGTACGTACGACTGTCGACAAGACACCACTGGGCTACTATTTACCTCTTTTGGAAATAGATCAATAATTTCGCACAAAACTATAATAATCCGTCCACTGTGATAGTATAAAAAAACACTAATAAGGGCCGGTCTTATAAACATCCGTTAGTTAAAAGTCAAACCAAATAAACCGAAATATGATACATTTTCTCGTTTTTCCGTCTTGAAAAAATTCGTTATTTAAATTTCAGTACGGCAATTTGTTAGTAAACCATCGATAAACTTACGGGTATTTGGTCTCTCGTTTATAAGATCGGCCCTAAGAGAAAAATAAATATGGATTACCATTGCCCTATTGGTTTGGAAGATAAATAAATTGACCGTGGCTCACTAAGAACATATTAGGTTGTACAATAACGTCTAAAAATGTGTCCCAAACGTACACAAGATGCAATATCTGTGTTTTATAAAATCTCTGGGGGAAATGTCCCAATATTAAAACAACAAAAGAAAATTTCGTATACCAACAAGAAGTGAATGTTGTTGTTTTATGAAAGCAAGCGTTCTGGTTTCAACAGCTGATGTTTGCGAGATATTAGTTCGGGCGGTCAGAATGTTCTACTCCGAACAAACACATTCAGCTATGTTATAACGTCTCTAGTTTGGTTCAATTGAGCCCTAACTTTCAAAAGAGATTTTACTAAATCGTTAGATAAACTGTTTGTCCTGATGTTTACTTGTCTATTTTATTTATTTTGTATTCCGAGCGCGGTGTGTGATTTTCTTTGCTCTACAATAGACGACAGAATTCTACACAATAACCTAGAATCCCAACTCGCGTTAAAAAATGAAGCCCAAACATTGCAACTTTCAGGGTCCCGAAGACGAGGAAGACCCTCTCACACTGTGTTCCGCTCCTTCGAAGCAGAGCTGAGGGACATGGACATGGTGTGGGAGGAGGTCATAAACATTGCGCAAGATCGAGTGCAATGGAGAGCTCTTGTTGCCTCCCTATGCCCCTGAGTGAGGTGGAAAAGGGAGAATTGGAATTGGATTGGACTGTCAAAATTGTCGGCCAATGCGGCTTCACTTTTTTTACTGTGAAAATATATCGGAGTACTTCATCTAGGTAGTTATATACAAAAATCTATGCAATAGATAGTTTTATCTTTTTTTACTTCTTTAATTGCATACAGACAGCTTTTTATAAATTTGCAATATTCAATATAATAATAACATTTCTACATCACTATTTATGTGTATCCCCGATTTTTAACTTTTATTTACACTTTTTTTTAAAACAGTCTTTACGCACTTATATCATTTTTTTTTTATTTATTTAAATGGCATTACATCCAAAAAGATGATGAAGCCAATGATGCTATTCCATCACTTATATCATTTCACTTTTTAAATTAAGAACTATTAAGGGGTAAGGAAGGGCAGGGAATGAAGGGAGTAAGAAAGGTGGGGAAGAAAGGAGTGCTAGGAGATTATTTTGTAGTTTATGTCTGTAAGGATTCGTCAGTCAGTTTGTTTTGTTTGTAAGAAGTCTAGTGTCGGATAGTCTGTAATAAACAGTCTGTCTCGTCCGTATGTCAGCGAATAGGTTTTTAACTATTATCTTGTGCTTAAGTTGACAAAGTGTGCGGTATTATTGTGAATGGAACTTATTTGCAATTTTTCATAGAAAAGACAAGTTGAATACGTATAAAAAGGCTTTAATTATTTAAAACATTCCGTTAAAACTTAAGGATGCTGAAAATTGTTTTTTTTTTGTTTTGTAAATTTTTTTGAAAAAGGTTTGAAGACTTTAACTCTATCGTCTGTAAAAAAACGGTTTTTCAATTAACTGAAATTTCACTACCCAATTCGTGTGTGTGTGTTTTTTTTAATTATATAGTATGCCGAGTATAATTATAAAAAAAAATGTTTTGAAACTAACACATCTATTCACCATGGCTACGTTAAAGCTGACACGCTGTCGAAGGGAATTTGAAATTAAAATATAAATCGTGAGTCACTTCAGAGAATTAAAAAAAAAGAACATGAATTTTTCTTTGTTGTTGTTAAAAGGAAAGATGTTTAAAATTGAATCGCGCATTAAAGTTCTTTACTTTACATTAGAAGGGTTATGACATTTTTATCAAAGAAATTTTGTTTTTAAAAATATTATCCCTATGTGGGAATCGGCCTTAAGAGTCTTTGCCATGATGCCCTGTCGGCGGCCACTCTTCTTGAGTCGACTGTGCCTTATGAGTTTAAATCCTTTTCAGCGCAACCACCTCAATTTTGGTCCTTCTCTCTTCTTGAATTGACTGTGCCTTATGAGTTGAAATCTCTTTCGACACAACCCACCATCCACCTCAATTTTGGTCCTTCTCTCTTCTTGAATTGACTGTGCCTTATGAGTTAAAATCCCTTTCGGCACAATCCACCATCCACCTCAATTTTGGTCTTTCTCTCTTCTTGAGTTTACTGTGCCTTATGAGTTAAAATCCCTTTCGGCACAACCCACCGTCCACCTCAATTATGGCCCTTCTCTCTTTTGTCTCTTGATCATTCTTTTCGGTGGTGGGACTGCTCCCATTCGTTCTACATCTAAGCTTCGTGATTTCGATAAATCATAATATGACGCCAATTTTGGTGTACAACTGAAACAGCTCGTAGTTGTATCGTATTCCCCATGTACGATTTTGGCTGCCTGAAAGCAACCTCGCTTCATAAGCTATATATAAGGGAGAGCCTGGCGCTCTGTAGCAGCCGGACGCAAAATAGTTTGCTCTTGTATTTTATTTAATTTTTCTAAGTTCTAGCGTAGACTCAGTTCTGAAAAAATCATGTGAAATTCGTTTTAATGTTTCCTACAACAATGTGTTTTTGTTTTTACTAAATCATTAGTTATTACTCGCCAAAATGCGAAATTGCATTTTAAAATTATCAAAATATAAACATGAAGTGATAATATCGCATAGTACATAGTGTCTATATTGGTGTGTCATGTGTAATTTATTGCTTCCAAATGCTGTCAGTTACAGCAGTGATTTTTTATTAAGTATCAGTGATCAATACAGACGAATTAGTCCCACACCCACACTATTGGGTATCCTAGCCACACATGGCATTCTCAGAACCACACGCAAAAAAACGCACCGGGGTTGTAGAGCAGGTCGACACGTTAAAGGGATCCACATAAACAAAACATCCACAACATCTTCAACTGATGACATCTCAAATGGTCGGCATAGAGTGGCTGTTTCTGAAATAACGATAGGAGTATGGAACGCTCGCTCCATCAATAACAAAGTGGATGATATAGATGAATTATTCACAAATAAACACCTCGACATCTTGGCACTTTCGGAGACTTGGCATGAAGACAGCAATGCCACCAGTCTTAAACTTCTTTCAGAAAAAGGCTACAAAATAGTAGAAAAGGCTCGAGAAGTTCCTCCAATCCAGGAAACCAATATTAACTTCACGAATCACGGTGGAGTAGCCATAGTTGCTAAAGAAAGCTTTGTTTTTTATCCCGTTGTAAATCATAAATTCAGAACATTTGAAATTAAAGGTACTAAAATTAAACAAAAAAACTCGGAACTTATAATATTCTCTCTATACCGTCCAGGATCAGAATCTCTCAGCTCAACGTTCTTCGAAGAATTCGCCACATTGCTCCAGCAAATAGCGACTTATTCGTGTTCTGTATTACTTGTTGGTGACCTAAATATTAGATTGGATAAAGATCAGGACTCGTCTTCTATTAGGTTTAATAAAATATGCAAAGATTACCATTACAAGCAATTAGTAAGTGAGCCGACTCATGATGCAGGAGGAATTCTGGATGTAGTCGTAGCAAGGGAGGATGTTTTACCAATATCTCTAAAAGTGGAAGAAATCGGGCTATCGGACCATTACTTAATCCGTCTCACGCTAGACTTTTCCCCTCCACCGCTAATATATAAGGAAATTATAAGCAGAAACTGGAGTCGGCTAAATATAAATGAATTCAAAACAAAACTTTTAAATTCGAACCTAAATGTTGAACGGGCCTTGCCTCCAATTAATATAAATGACGCAGTAGACAACTATAACACTATTATTACCGATATACTAGACTCACTGGTACCAGAAACAAAAAAAGTGTGCAGGCAAAGAAAGCCAGGCGCACATATCTGGTTCGATGAAGAGTGCAGACTTCTTAAGAAAAACACTCGAAAATTAGAAAGAATCTTCAGAAATACCAAGGACTCAGCGCATCGTCTACAATGGAAAGAATCCCTTGACAAATACAGAGCTGAATCAAAGAGGAAGAAAGCTTCTTACTGGAATAAAGAACTGGAATCCAACAAGAAAAACTCCAAATTGTTGTGGCAGGATATGCACCGGATCTGTGGAGAAGTGAAGAAATCTGTAGATTCAACACTCAATGCAGAGGAATTAGCCAATCAATTCAAAACGAAAGTAGAGAAGATAAGATCCGAGGCGGAACTCTGTGAATCCCTTCAGTCACCACAGTGCTCAATTTTCAATGTCCCCACCATTCAGCATACAAAAACATTACAAACTTTTCATTGTGTAGATGCAGTTTACCTCAAAAAAATCATTAACTCACAGGCAAATAAACAGTGCAAACTAGATCCTCTTCCAACCTGGTTATTAAAAAAGTGTGTAGATGAACTCCTAAATTATATTTTATATATTATCAATCTATCAATAAACTTAAAAGTAGTGCCAAATAAATTTAAATACTCTATAGTCACCCCAATTCTTAAAAAGGATAATCTGGATCCGAATTCATCAGAAAACTATCGCCCCATTTCTAATATTCCGTTTTTGTCGAAAATATTAGAAAAAGTTATAGCATCCCAACTTACTATCTTCTTGGATTCTCATAAGTTTCTCGCCCGAAATCAATCTGCATATAGAAAATTCCATTCGACAGAAACAACGACAGTTAGAATATTGTCTGACTTAATTAATCAAGCAGAATCAGGTAAGATTACTCTTATTTCATTTTTAGATATGAGCGCTGCTTTCGATACTGTTGACCACCATATTCTCTTTTCCAAACTTAGGCATGAATTTTGCTTAGGGGATGATTGCATGGCATGGCTAACTTCCTATTTAATAGACCGTAAGTATAAAGTTGTTTTCAAAGGCAGTACTACAAACAATATTACATCCTTATACGGTGTTCCACAAGGATCTATACTTGGCCCACTTCTTTTTAATTTGTATACCAACAAATTAGAAAATCTCATTCAAAATCTTGGCTTTAATACGCATGCCTATGCAGATGACCGCATTCTCTTTAAGTCTTGTTCACCTGAACTCAAAAACCACCTGACAAACGAGGTGTCCTCATGCATTAATCAGATATCCACATGGATGAGTATGAACAAGCTTAAATTGAATGTACGATTTTGGCTGCCTGAAAGCAACCTCGCTTCATAAGCTATATATAAGGGAGAGCCTGGCGCTCTGTAGCAGCCGGACGCAAAATAGTTTGCTCTTGTATTTTATTTAATTTTTCTAAGTTCTAGCGTAGACTCAGTTCTGAAAAAATCATGTGAAATTCGTTTTAATGTTTCCTACAACAATGTGTTTTTGTTTTTACTAAATCATTAGTTATTACTCGCCAAAATGCGAAATTGCATTTTAAAATTATCAAAATATAAACATGAAGTGATAATATCGCATAGTACATAGTGTCTATATTGGTGTGTCATGTGTAATTTATTGCTTCCAAATGCTGTCAGTTACAGCAGTGATTTTTTATTAAGTATCAGTGATCAATACAGACGAATTAGTCCCACACCCACACTATTGGGTATCCTAGCCACACATGGCATTCTCAGAACCACACGCAAAAAAACGCACCGGGGTTGTAGAGCAGGTCGACACGTTAAAGGGATCCACATAAACAAAACATCCACAACATCTTCAACTGATGACATCTCAAATGGTCGGCATAGAGTGGCTGTTTCTGAAATAACGATAGGAGTATGGAACGCTCGCTCCATCAATAACAAAGTGGATGATATAGATGAATTATTCACAAATAAACACCTCGACATCTTGGCACTTTCGGAGACTTGGCATGAAGACAGCAATGCCACCAGTCTTAAACTTCTTTCAGAAAAAGGCTACAAAATAGTAGAAAAGGCTCGAGAAGTTCCTCCAATCCAGGAAACCAATATTAACTTCACGAATCACGGTGGAGTAGCCATAGTTGCTAAAGAAAGCTTTGTTTTTTATCCCGTTGTAAATCATAAATTCAGAACATTTGAAATTAAAGGTACTAAAATTAAACAAAAAAACTCGGAACTTATAATATTCTCTCTATACCGTCCAGGATCAGAATCTCTCAGCTCAACGTTCTTCGAAGAATTCGCCACATTGCTCCAGCAAATAGCGACTTATTCGTGTTCTGTATTACTTGTTGGTGACCTAAATATTAGATTGGATAAAGATCAGGACTCGTCTTCTATTAGGTTTAATAAAATATGCAAAGATTACCATTACAAGCAATTAGTAAGTGAGCCGACTCATGATGCAGGAGGAATTCTGGATGTAGTCGTAGCAAGGGAGGATGTTTTACCAATATCTCTAAAAGTGGAAGAAATCGGGCTATCGGACCATTACTTAATCCGTCTCACGCTAGACTTTTCCCCTCCACCGCTAATATATAAGGAAATTATAAGCAGAAACTGGAGTCGGCTAAATATAAATGAATTCAAAACAAAACTTTTAAATTCGAACCTAAATGTTGAACGGGCCTTGCCTCCAATTAATATAAATGACGCAGTAGACAACTATAACACTATTATTACCGATATACTAGACTCACTGGTACCAGAAACAAAAAAAGTGTGCAGGCAAAGAAAGCCAGGCGCACATATCTGGTTCGATGAAGAGTGCAGACTTCTTAAGAAAAACACTCGAAAATTAGAAAGAATCTTCAGAAATACCAAGGACTCAGCGCATCGTCTACAATGGAAAGAATCCCTTGACAAATACAGAGCTGAATCAAAGAGGAAGAAAGCTTCTTACTGGAATAAAGAACTGGAATCCAACAAGAAAAACTCCAAATTGTTGTGGCAGGATATGCACCGGATCTGTGGAGAAGTGAAGAAATCTGTAGATTCAACACTCAATGCAGAGGAATTAGCCAATCAATTCAAAACGAAAGTAGAGAAGATAAGATCCGAGGCGGAACTCTGTGAATCCCTTCAGTCACCACAGTGCTCAATTTTCAATGTCCCCACCATTCAGCATACAAAAACATTACAAACTTTTCATTGTGTAGATGCAGTTTACCTCAAAAAAATCATTAACTCACAGGCAAATAAACAGTGCAAACTAGATCCTCTTCCAACCTGGTTATTAAAAAAGTGTGTAGATGAACTCCTAAATTATATTTTATATATTATCAATCTATCAATAAACTTAAAAGTAGTGCCAAATAAATTTAAATACTCTATAGTCACCCCAATTCTTAAAAAGGATAATCTGGATCCGAATTCATCAGAAAACTATCGCCCCATTTCTAATATTCCGTTTTTGTCGAAAATATTAGAAAAAGTTATAGCATCCCAACTTACTATCTTCTTGGATTCTCATAAGTTTCTCGCCCGAAATCAATCTGCATATAGAAAATTCCATTCGACAGAAACAACGACAGTTAGAATATTGTCTGACTTAATTAATCAAGCAGAATCAGGTAAGATTACTCTTATTTCATTTTTAGATATGAGCGCTGCTTTCGATACTGTTGACCACCATATTCTCTTTTCCAAACTTAGGCATGAATTTTGCTTAGGGGATGATTGCATGGCATGGCTAACTTCCTATTTAATAGACCGTAAGTATAAAGTTGTTTTCAAAGGCAGTACTACAAACAATATTACATCCTTATACGGTGTTCCACAAGGATCTATACTTGGCCCACTTCTTTTTAATTTGTATACCAACAAATTAGAAAATCTCATTCAAAATCTTGGCTTTAATACGCATGCCTATGCAGATGACCGCATTCTCTTTAAGTCTTGTTCACCTGAACTCAAAAACCACCTGACAAACGAGGTGTCCTCATGCATTAATCAGATATCCACATGGATGAGTATGAACAAGCTTAAATTGAACCCAACAAAAACCGAATTTCTTTGGCTTGCTTCACCTCGTAGGCAACAATTCATAAATAACGATCCAATATTAATTCAGAATGTTGAAATATCTCCCTCTAACTGCGTAAAATTTCTTGGAATACATATCGACAGTGCTCTCTCTATGGATAAACATATTTCTTCCATAGTCAGACAAAGTTTCTACTTTCTCAGACAGCTAAGACCTATCCGAAGATGTCTCTCGACGGATGCTGCTAAAGTCTTAATAAATTCTTTGATTGTTTCCCGTGTTGATTACTGTAATGCTATCTTGGCACATCTACCTCATTGCCAAATTCATAGAATTCAGCTCATTCTCAATGCAGCAGCCCGTTACATTTACCAGATTGATCGTTTCTCACATATCTCACCAACACTTCACAAACTTCATTGGCTGAAAAGTCCGGAACGTATAGAGTTCAAAACTTGTCTCCTGGTCTTTAAAGCACTCAATAGCATGGCCCCGGATTATTTATCAGAGCTTTGTGTTATATTTTCACCCAACAATAAACAAACTTCACTAAGATCAATAGCCCATTCCAACAGAAAACTAGTTGAGACCAACCTCTCAAACAAACCGAAATACCTTAACCGATCTTTCAGTGTTTCTGGACCAAAGTCTTGGAACAATCTTCCAACAAATATAAGAAGTGTTGAGAATATTAATGAATTTAAAAAGAAGTTGAAAACTCATTTATTTCGTAAATCATATCCAGATTATCCCTCACATGCTCAAAATTTGTTTACGTAAAATTATATACCGTGTTATTATTATGAGAACATTTTAATGTCTAAATAAGTGACCCTTTTCATTTCATAAACTGTAATATTATCCTTTTACTTTAAACATCATTATAAAACATGTACTATGTTATAGGTACCTTTAGGTATTTAATTTTACATTGCTTTAATTTAATATTAATCTTCTTTAATGATAATTAGATAACTAGGTTGGTTTAAATAAGTGTCCTTTTAATTCTGAATGGCTAAATAAGTGACACTTCATTTCTTAAACTGCAATATTATCCTTTTACTTTAAACATCATTATAAAACATGTAGTATGTTATAGGTACCTCTGGGTATTTAATTTTACATTGCTTTAATTTAATATTAATTTTCTTTAATGATGTTGAGATAACCAGGTTGGTTTAAATAAGTGTCTTTTTAATACTGTAATATTAATATCCTTCTACTTGAAACAACATTATAACTTGTTATTATTGTGAGAATAATTGAATGTCTAAATAAGTGACCCTTCTCATTTCTTAAACTGCAATATTATCCTTTTACTTTAAACATCATTATAAAACATGTAGTATGCTATAGATACCTCTGGGTATTTAATTTTACATTGCTTTAATTTAATATTAATTTTCTTTAATGATGTTGAGATAACTAGGTTTAAATAAGTGTCTTTTTAATACTGTAATATTAATATCCTTCTACTTGAAACAACATTATAACTTGTTATTATTGTGAGAATATTTGAATGTCTAAATAAGTGACCCTTCTCATTTCTTAAACTGTAA
The DNA here is from genome assembly GCA_963576905.1 of Mystacides longicornis. Lineage (NCBI taxonomy): Eukaryota > Metazoa > Arthropoda > Insecta > Trichoptera > Leptoceridae > Mystacides > Mystacides longicornis. The sequence continues at coordinate 34,728,612 of OY756423.1, forward strand.
TATTATCCTTTTACTTTAAACATCATTATAAAACATGTAGTATGCTATAGATACCTCTGGGTATTTAATTTTACATTGCTTTAATTTAATATTAATATTCTTTCACGATATTGAGATAACCAGGTTGCTTTAAATAAGTGTCCTTGTTAATACTGTAATATTATTATCCTTCTATGTACTTGGAACATCATTATAACTTGTACTAGGTTATATCTAGGTAAACGGTATGTTACACTGTTGACCTATATTTATTGTTAATTGTCTTTTTCTTTTATTTATCTTTACTCTTTGTCCATTCTTAAACTGCAATATTATCCGTTTTACTTTAAAGAAATTATAACTTGTACTAGGTTATATCCAGGTAAATGGTATGGTATGCTGTTTACCTTTATTTATCTTTCTTTTTAATTTAATTTTAGTTCTTCTAAGGTGTAAGCGTTAGTATAATAGTAGTATTTTTATTTGCAAACTAAAAGCGCCCTTGAGGTGACTATTGTTGTCACTAAACGGCGCTCTAAAAATTGTCCTCATATTATTATTATTATTATTGCTTAGCAAGAATTGGTCCATAAATATGCAAGCCTTTCAGAGCCCAAGAAAACCTTGCTGCTGGAAGCGAACTGGACTATAATAGGCCTTGGGCAATTCAAAGCGTCCGAGGTCTGGTGTGGGGAACTGTCGTGATAATATAAGTTGATCTAATATAAGATATTAACCTGGATCTTATTTTGAAATTAAATTGGCGTTTGATAGAAACTGACATTATTTATTAGATTATCTAATTGATGCGATCGATAGAGTACGGAAGGAAAATATATGGGTTAAAACAGATGCATCAAACTTTGGTTATGGGGCAACTAATTTATTATTAAGTAAACAATTTCTAATTCTATAATCATAGTTATCCATAGTCGGGAAACCTAGTCTTTGATACAAATTTTGCTTGGAACTTATTGAAAAAAAAGTTTATTAAATTAAGTTATTTCGCAATCTAACGAAACAACTCTTAGACTGTTGGAAGATTACACGACTGGACTGGATAAATAAAAGCCCATCGTATTTATTCAATTATAAAGAAGTTATTTTTTAAGGAACCTAATTCGTTTTGTAAGCTGTATTTTTTTTTCTTCCAAACGTCTTTTCTCTCAACAATGACGACAACAAAAAACCTTCTCCGCGATTCCCTTTGATTTTCATCTTGTTATTTAATCTGAATACAATACAAGCTTTTTGCTCGCATTTAAAATCGTAAGAACGGAGAACACAAAAAATAAGCAGAATTGAATTAAAACGATGCAAAGTTAGCGGAAACACAAAGCGAATTATTCAAATGGAAACCGTTTTTTTTTTATTAGCACAACAGTAATTTTATAAAAAAAATTAACGTGCATGTAAGATTATTTTTTGTTACAAATAAGTTGATGAATGCGTTGTTTATCGCAATGTGTATTTATTTATCAATTGAGAGCTGCCTCATATAATGCACCGATAAACTTTGTAGGGTCTCACATAAAAAAAAAATGTTACAATAATGTTAAAAACGGAACAAAGAAGAATCCAATAAAAATCTCTTCAGCCGATTTTGAATGTTCGCACTAATCCGACATTATTTTATATTATATGTAGAACTAGCTTTCCCGAAAGACGTTGTCATAATATGGTCCTAACCAGATCATAATGTGCACTGCGCCCCCAGAAACAAAAATAGGTACATAATTATTTCGATTGAGTTAAACTAATAAAACATTAAAATATTTCTACCGATACCTACTGCGTGTGCATATTTTGAAAGTGCCCGACAATTTTTTTGACTTGGTATGAAAATGTTCTAAAACGCTCGAAACGGTGGAGTAAGTGAAATCGGCTCCTATAAGAGCGGCAATTACGTATGCGAGAATGAGAGGGAACTGGTGCAGTAAACAATAATTTTGTTGTTACAGTTTTTTTATAGAAATCCGTTCTATACTAACTTTAATATTATATTTAATATTGTTTCTTATCCATTTTTTTTCAACTTTTTATTAGTTAATCTGTTATCCGGAAGAATCTGTTCAGCCGATCTCGAGTTATAAGTGTTCGCACTGACCCGACTTTCTTTCATATAATGAAATGAGCAGAAAATCACCCGACTTTCTTTCATATAATGAAATGAGCAGAAAATATAAAAGGGTGATCTTGTTATTTCTTGTTTTAAAAATATTTACCACACTGATCTAATACCAGAGAGGCGTTTAAAAGGAAAAACAAAAAAGCACCCTAATATCTAAAAGGAAGGTGGAATGAGAGTTTAATGAAGGGTGAGTAAGCGGAGAACCGTTTAAAGCAGGTGAGGAAACACGAGAAACGTTTATCTTTTCAAAGAGGAAATTAAAAGAGCTATCTAAGAGGATTGTTATAATAGAGATCGCTGCAATCGAACGTACGATAAACGTGTCTCGTAAATGTACTCCTTAATGTGCTTCTTTAAACATTATTATCAAACTGAATAGATATTTGAAGTTGTAAAGAAGTCGATTTATATCTTATTTATTTGAATTACATACAAACATAGTCAAATTAAATGTTTTAAATGCTTAAAGTAATTGTAAGAAAGAATATTGATTGTTGTTAAGACTACAGTAGGGCATCAATAAGTTCTAGTGATTAATATACCAAGAAAGAATAAATGTAATATTGTAGTAACACAAAATTATATTTGAAATCAAAAACTGATTTTGAAAGTAATCTTCTGGAGATGGACTAACATAAATGAATCTAGGCTCATCCAAAGTGAAGCTTGTGTTGTGAAAGAGGAAATGGTCGGCATTGAGATTCGAACCCACGACCTTCAATACGCTGTACGTACGAAAGTTGTCAATTGATACCACTGATCTACCAACCAATTCAATTAAACGACACCTTTTCAAATTGCATTTTTAGTTCAATTTTAAGACTTATTTTCCATTTTAAGTATTATGACAACTTAATGCCAGGATTTTAAGATCTCCTTGCTTAACCGAAAGAGAAAACAAGTAGTAGAACTTAAAATATTATGTAGTTAAACTAATAAAAGCTTTATCTTTTGGGTAAGTATTTTTATTTATATCACATACAAAGTTTGATCTACACTACTATTATAAAGAGGAAAGTTTTGATTGTTTTGATTGTTTAATTGTGTGACGGGAATAGGCTCCGAAACTACTGAACCGATTTGAAAAATTCTTTCACTGTTGGGAAGCTACACTCTCCCCGCTGAACATAGGCTATATTTTATTTTCATATAGCCTTTGATCCTTACTAAAACTCCAATAATGTAACACAAGATGTAAAAAAAATTACCTAAAATATTCTTTACATCGCGTGCGCTGTGAAAACTATTGATGATAGAATAAAATAATGTACTACAACTTTGTAGAAGACATAATTATCTACAAAAAGTGTCGCGATAGCATACGTCTAACTATTATAATAATGCCACAATAAGTGTTGATTTATTAAAAAAAAAAAATTGAAATGCGACAGAGATATAGGCGTCACTGGGGTACGAGCCGGACGGGAGGGGACCATTAGAATGCTACATTATCCCAGATTAACATAGCCTAGAGAATATTTTGATAAAGTTAGGGATCTATAAAGATCATGAGAAAACTGAATTATTTTTTTAAATACCTATGTACCTACCCGTGCGAAGCAGGGACAGACTGCTAATACTTAATATAATTATCAGCCTAGAGTTATTAATTCGTGTTATAACATTTTTTACTTGTTGATTCTTCTCGCATGGAAGAAGGTAATAACAGTATATTAAGATTTAGGGAGGTTTCACACGCAACCGACTCCCACGTGAATGGGTCGGAACCATTACCTTTTACGACATTAATAGCCGCTACAGTTCCGGGAGAAACTGCCATCAATTCCGGACTATAATCCTATAAACGATTCGGTTAGAGAAAAAAAAAACAAGTGTCATTAGCCTTAATACATACAACGTTCTATTTTGGAATTTTTAGGACGTTTAAAAAACAACGCTATCATTTTTGGTTAATCGCGATAGGTAGTTTGAATGTAATGGTTGACAATCCATTCTCGTTAGTATTGATGCGAAAAAAAGTTTTGTACGTACAATTTTTTTTTAAAAATAGTTTTTGATGTTATCCAAATTGATTATATATCTAAACCAGCTTTCCTGACAGACGTTGTGTAGGTACTGATTTATTGAGGAAACCAAATATAAAGCAATAAAGTTGATGTCTGGAGTAATAAGGTATGGAAAATAAAAATTGCAATATATATTTTTATTATACTTCAACTCTGAGTTATAAAATTTTTGAAAAAAAAAAATAAAATTTGAAATTAGAAGGTTTGAAAAGAATTTTGAATGCACCGGAATTTCTCATTCTTTTAGTAATACGAGGCGAGCATTGTTTTAAAATACGTAAAGGATCTTTCAATAAGTATTTAACTTTGTGCAATAATGCAGGCAGCCAAGCCTTGGGAGAGCAATGAGTTCCACTCTAAAAGAATTCTCCCTTAAGAATTGCAAAACTTTGTTTAAATTCAAACGTTCTGGGAAATACCTTCCCGCTTTCACAGAACACTTATGAATTTCAAATATGGAATAGGTTCGAAGTGGTTCTATTGTTTTGAGAAAATTAAATTGGTCAGAAGTTAATAATGCAGTGAGCATTATATATAAGAACGGAAAGAATTTGTAGGTTATTTGGGTTTATTTTTATTCTTTAATAAAATTAACTAATTGTTGAACATGCATACTTGGTGGAATTAATTTAAATAAAATTTAAATAAAACGATTTTTATCTTTTCCACAATTTATTTTGTCCCTGACATGTTTCGAAAGGACACACCTTTCATGCTCACAGGGTTTGGTGAAGTTTCACCAAACCCTGTGAGCATGAAAGGTGTGTCCTTTCGAAACATGTCAGGGACAAAATAAATTGTGGAAAAGATAAAAATCGTTTTATTTAAATTTCATTTTATTCTTTAGTTCAAGTAGACCAAAATTATGTAGTTTATAGCTCTTTAATATGGATATAGATTCATAATTTTTAAAATGTTAAATATATAAAATTCATAATGTTTAAAATAATTATAAAAATTGTTGTAATTTTTAGTATTACAGGTCAAATCTAGGTATAACGAACTTCGCGGGACTATAAAATATTTCGTTATAATGAAATTTGTTATACTGGATATATAAGAATTGATACATTTTTAATTTTTTTATTGATGTCAAATAAACTATTATTTGAGACACTTATGATGAATACAGCAAAACACAAAGTCATTAATCTCATCTTATCACTATTTTTGTAAAAAAAAAACACTAAATTTTATTGTTTTTGAAAAAAGTTCAAGATTTGTTGGGGCACAAAGTTTAACAGAACACAGAAGGTACGTTATTTTTACACGAGAAGAAAAACCTATCTCAAGGATTAATCAATCACGTGAAGGAAATATGTTACGCAAATACTCGCGAACTTGCTAATTGCAAGGACAAACTGAACTGAAATCGGAGAAATTTTATTGCCTAATTGTAACATGATTATAAAATTAAAAAAAAAAAAGTTCGCTATAGGTACTGAGATCGACTCGGATGAATTTTGGTTCAGTACATTTTATATGGAAGTTTTTCGGGGACAAATTGACGATTCGTTATATACTGAAAATTTATTTACTTCGATATTCGCTATAAAGAGATTTGACCTGAATCATATTATCCTAAAAAGCATGTACATTCCCAACAGAGGTGTTCTACTGTTATTTCGAAGGCTGGCTTAGTGCGATCACTTTAAGTTAACAGTGTTCGTCATTAGTGGTAATGTTCAAATCCTAGTACAGTAATTATGAGAATTTTCAACACTCTTGTGTCCAAGGACTAGATGATAAAGAAAATACACCAACAAGTAGTAATGATAAACTGTCCGATTTTTAAATGGTATGAACAAAATACTACGGACTTGCGAATGTCGTCTACTATTATTTCATTAAAAGTAGGGATTATTTTTAATTTTAAAGATTTTACAAGTAGACTACATAAATTAAGTGCCCCTATCGCAAAAGTGACAACTTGACGCATTCGTTGTGAACTTTGAATTAAGCCCAAGTCTGTTGCAAAGTGTCAGCCTCGAAGGGTAATACATTATTACTGTTGTATAAAGAGACATGTCAAGATGCGAGACCGAGAGAAGGAAATCTCTTCTAGTCTGCTGCTTGCGAGAATTTAATCTTTTCCGTCAGCTGAAGGGAATTTTTCGCGACGTCTGAAGAATGCGTCTCTATTCGATTTGATTTCTTGACTCGGGCTTAAGAAAGAAAATGTTTCTTTTCAATTTTATGTTAAAATGAGTTTATTTATGACAACTTAACAACTGAGTCTCTATCAACGTGACTCAATACCTCCGGTGAGAAATCAATCTTAATGTTTATGAACCGATCTTTATAGAAATAAAAAAATAGTAGAATTTTCAGGTTTTTATAGCATGACGTGACCTTTTAATCATTAGAAACTAGTTTCAGAAGGACTTGTCAGTAGTTTTCGAATGCTAGTTTTTCATAGTCCTGAGCACAAGCAGCAGGATGTATAGAACTAGTCAAATATTTGAAACATAAGGGTATTTTGAATCAAAATGAATATAGAATGAATTTTGATTAATTTAATTAAATAGTTTAGCTGGCTTAGGATACTTTTTTGGTTTTTTTTTTCTGGAACGTCTCTCAATTTTTTTCTCGTTATAGAAATAAAAAAATGAATATTTATTGACACGTATGATCAGGAAAAATTAGATATTATTTTATTTTGATTCCACCCTCACCCGAAATTATTTGAAACATTTATATCAGATTTAGGTTAAGGTAACGGAAAGAATTTTTATATTTCGGATAGCCGATAATTACGGAGCTCCACGACATTAGATTCCTAGTCACAAGAATAATAGCTGAGCAAAAGTGGAGATAACTGGTGCAAATTGCAAGAATGAATATAATATAATATTATAGACGAGGACAAGCCATTCGTCAAGTTTTGCGGATCCCAGTGAATGAGAATCGCACAGAAACGGAAGGGCAAAAGGAATCAATGTCCTGGAAAGGGCAAACATGAAAGGATCTTCTTCTTTTACTGAATCTGTTGTTGGTCTGCTTCCATCTTTTGCTTGATGCTTGCCAAATTTGGATTGTAGAATGGCATCTCTACCTGCCTTTAAATATCTTGTTCCCGGCATCTTGGCAAATGCTCCTTCCAAAAAAGTCTTTTTCTGTCGTCCCATCTGACAATATCATCAACTTCGCATTCTATCTAGATTTCCGTATTTCGTTCTCTGTCTTGAAGAAGTTTACCAGCAATATTTCTCAGTACTTTTATTTCACTGGTGCAAAATAAACATTTAGTTCTGACAATGTCGGCTATAGACTCAACACCGTATTATACTATGATTGGGCGGCGGACACAGTTCTTACATATTCTGTCCTTGCTTGGATTGTTCATAATATGTTTATTTTGCCAGATGGTATTTTTTAAGCATCCAGATGAGATGACGATGAAAACAATCACCTTTCTTTTATTTCTCAAAAAGCATTCCAAAATAAATATTGATCCTGAATACGGAAGAATACTACTTATTGTTTTAATTATCACAGCAATGAATGATCACGACAGCGAGAGGAAAATTAATTTTTCCCGCTTCATTCTGAGAAATATGTACCAGGGGAATAAAAGGGTCTTCGGGAGATGTCATGGGAGTTGAATGGATGATTTATTATTAAGAGTTGTCCTATAATTACTAACAGCGAAGAAACGTTAACTTCTTGAGTAACACTTGTATTAATTTCAACACCGAAAAGATTTCTTTGCAGATCACGCAATAGAGTCATTCTTTTTATAAGTCAGTTAATTATGTTTTCTATATGAACATTTCAACTGTTCTCGGGTAAAATTGTTTCATGAAACACAATATATAGGTTTAAATGATGATTCGAATCTTAATAAACTTATAATAACGATTTTGTATGAAAAACTTTGGTGTTTTAAGAATAAATGAAAATTATTCATATTATTTATACTACCACAATATAAAGTTTAAAAGGAATAATTATCATACGATACAATTTATTATAAACTGCATAATCACACCTTTTTTAAAATTCTTCCTATGCAGTTCTAAAACCGGTTCATGATTAAACTATATAAGGTAAGACTGTGATTATTTTTTTTTAATTAAGTTTACAAAGATAATTATTTTCCTCTTTGGTTCTCTTTGGTTCTTTGCTGGAGATATGTAGGTTTCTCCGAATTTCTTTCATTTCATCCTATTTGTCGTCAATTGGAGCCACGTCTATCCAACCAGAGAATCCTTTATGCTTCTTATTTCTTCCAAGATTTACTAGAGTTAGTGAGAAGGCAAGACAAGCAAAAATTACAAGGTGTTGATTGCCACGTTGGAAGAAAGAAGAAGAAGAATCTATATTATTCATTGCGGGCATCCATACAGGACGCCAGATGGAACTATTCAGTTGGAATAAGAAGAGGAGACCGTATATAATGTAGATACACCCTTGTAAGAAACGTGGATTAAATTTACCTTTAGAAATATTAAGTAAACTTTTAAAGAGATAATAAAGGAGTAAAAACAAAATGTAACACTCACAAATTAGAAGAATAGAATTTGTAAATCTTTGTGCTCGATTTAACAATTCTTTCCTGAAACAATTTATCAAAATAACAACAGCAATAAGCGAAATATCAAATTTCAATATCGTGAGCTCTAAAGATTAGACGTAATCCATTATACTTGGTCAATAACCATTGAACATTAAATGTTCTAAAGCGAAGAAAGCAATATTAATGAATGGATTAGGGTGGAGGATGAAGAAGGGAGAGATAAGGAGGTAACCTGAGAAGATAAGGAGATCCCGTCTGCTCTTTCTTGGAATATTTTTAAACGATGAGCATTAAAACATGCTTCTACAGCTATTCAATAAAGCTTTCAACTAATCCAAGAGTTTGGTAAATTTATAATTTCTACAATAATTTTACAATTTTTTATGGATTTTAAGCGCATTTTTAAGAATAGATTTAAACTTCTTCTTTTATATATTTTCGTAAATAGATTTTAAACCCCTTTAACGGGTAAAATCTTTATTTATTTACTTTAAAAATATTTCCACAATTTACAACTTTTTATCGATTCTATTATAACCGGTTCCGGGCTGGATTCATATACTTATACTTAAAAAGTACGAATTAATATTGCAGCTGACATTTCGTTTAGTATTATAAACGTTCATGAAGCCTAAATAGTACTTTATTCTAAAAGGTTGAAATGAAATTGCATTCCAAAATAATGAGGAACAGTGGGTGAACAATGTGAAAATGGAACGAAAAGAAAGAAGCCAACCGGTCCCGTCCAACCTGAAACTGATCAACCCCTGGCGAAAAACTCTGACCCGATCAGGAATCGATCGATCAGTACTTTACCAGCAATTGAGAAGATTATGGAAAAATATATATCAACAAAACTTAAGTACTATCTGAAAAAATTTGATCTTATAGATCCACAACAATATGGATATCAGGAGAAAAAAGGAACTGAAACACTTCTCGCAGATTTCTCAAATTTAATAAATAATGAATTGAATAACAAAAAGCATGTCCTTATTGTTTTTGTTGACTACTCAAAAGCATTTGACACTATCAATCATCACAACCTCATTGTTTTGTTGGAAGACATAGGAATCAGAGGTCGGGCTCTATCGTTCTTTAAAAACTATCTGTCAGAAAGGAAATTCTGTGTCAAAATAAGTGACACATGTAGTAAAATAAAAGAAGTCACAGCAGGCGTTCCTCAAGGATCGATATTAGGACCGACATTATATCTGATTTATGCATCTATGATGAAAAAACTCTTCAGACATAGCAGACATTTCATTTACGCAGATGACACAGCCATTGTATTGAGCCATGACTGCGTAGAGGATGCGAGAAATCTGCTCCAGGAAGATTACAATAGACTTATCAGATGGGCTCACGACTACGGACTCATTATAAATGAAAAAAAAACGACATTAATGCATATTAAATCGCCACACAATGTGACACCCTTGTTGAAGTCTATAAAATCACACGATCTTCGTTGTGTACATAACAATATACCAGACAGCTGTAGTTGCAGTGATCTAGAAATAGTTAAATCACAAAAATATCTAGGTGTAATAATTGATAATTGTTTTAAATGGGACGAACACATTAACAAGCTATGCTGCAGACTGAGATCAGTTATTGGAAGGATATATAAAGTGAAATTCTTCGTGCCTACTCAGGTACTGAGGACAATCTATCTTGCCTTAGGAGAATCTCTTATCAGATATGGCATTGGAGCATGGGGAAATACCACCAAAACTAACCTCTGTAAAATACAATCGCTTCAAAATTCGCTTCTAAAAATTGTGACCAATTATAAACCAAAGCCTAACATACATTTCAATATAAAAATAGCCAGCAAAAAAACTGGTATTATGTCTACACAGATAATCCTCTTACACGGCATCATTTGTTCCAACCTTCTAACAGATAAATATAAAACTAGACTGGTACACAAACATCACACAAGATTCACCGACAGACGGGGTCTGAAAATTCCCAGGGTAAACAATAAGTATGGAGAAAGGACATGGGAATATCTAGTACCTAAGATATTTAACAAACTGCCCAATGAAATTGTTATGTGCAATAAAACAAACGCAGCTAAGAAGAAAGAAATAAAAACATGGTTAATAGACAATGCCAGTATCTTCGAATAAGGGTGTTTATTGTCAATATTTGTCGCAAAGTTTTAGTAACGTCAAATTATTACACTTTAGCGACAAAACAATGCAAAATTACTACAGCTGTTGTAAAAAGATTGTAAATTATATAGAGAGCCCGCCAGACTATTTGGAGACACAGAAAAAGGCCCACGACTGACGGACACATGTATACCTGGAGTCTTCCCTATGACAATGGACATCACTGTAAAAGTTTGATTTTTTTTCCCATTGTTACACTTACCATTTACTGTAGTGAATTTTAATATCTTTTATAATATTTTGCTAATAACTTGTAAAAATTTGATTTTTCCGATTGTTATATTTCCCATTTTTATAGTTTTTATACCTTATAATCTTATGCTAATAACTACCTACTCAAGTTTCAATTGTACCTATTATTTTTAATTTAATTTTTAATTTGTGTTTTATTCACATAATAATAGTTATAACGTATACTATGAATATAGGTAATATAACTTTATGTGTATGTAAACTATTTATTTTAATATATTCGAATACCTACCGTATAACACAATTCTTATGCACTAATTTTATGCGAACCTACCTATGTCAATTGTTGTATTTTAAATTTAAGTTTTTTTTTTTTTTCATATACTAATAGTCAAAACAATACACTTTTTTATTATAATAATAGTAAGAATAATATGTTATGTGCATTTATCTATAATTTAAGACTTTAATGTAATACTAGTAATAATGTATGATTATAACTTAAGGACAAGTATGTCAATTGTTGTATTTTAAATTTAAGTTTATTTTTTCATATACCTAATAATAGTCAAAACAATATTTCATATAATAATACCTAGTAAAAACAATATGCTATGGCATTTATTTAGAATTTAAGATTTGAATGTAAAACTAGTAATAACGTAAGATATAGCCTGATGACAAGTTCCACTTGAACTTATCGGGATGTAAATATGTAGTTTGAATTTTCTTATGGATTAATAAATTAAAAAAAAAAAAAAAAAAAAATCCCGGGACCTCTGATCCAAGTCTATACCACTGGGCTACCGAGGCTGCTTAGTATTCATATTGAATACAATGTGCCCATATGCTAATAACAAAAAGTATACTATCTGCTACCGTAATGTATTCAAAACGACTGGTTAAAATTGTGATTTAACAAAATTTAACGCGGTTATGAACAGTTGGTACTTCTAGTACAATATTTATTTATATTAAAGATTATCAACGGCGATGTATTTACGTTTGAAACAAAGATAATCTTCAAATAATAATGGGGTCTTAAAATAATTCCTTTTTTTTTTACAACAATGGCGTAACAAGGGGACGAACAAAATAATAACCTTAATGATTTTGAAATAAATTGTGAAATGTTTTCCTCAAAAAAAAGTCAAATAAATTTAGATACCTTTAAAGGATGATTTTAATTTCGATACTACTTAGGCTGTTTATTTTAGTGAAATTTCACAATGAAGATCCTATGATTTAAAAAATGTAAGTATTAAAAGCTTAAAATATAACCCAAAAAATGGAACAATTTGTATCTAACATTACTACAGTTAATATTGTAAAGTTCAGCGGTGATTAAACTCGGACGTAAAGTCTGAGGCTTATGCGTGATGGTACGAGAAAAGAAAAAAGTATTAGAGTAGATTTGACATTTAATTAAATATCATTTTCAAGATTTCTTGTACGGAAGTTTAAAGTTTCAGTAAAGATTAAGGCTGGGTTATCTCAAAAAATAATGTGTAAATTTACAATATGAAGTTTAGGGGAAGGATAGAATCTCATTTAATCTCATCTGCATACATAAAAATTTGTTTGTATAGGTACGTAGATTAGTTTTTGGAATAGATTTTGTAATCCTCTTTACGGTTAACCAGGAAAATGGAATAGAAAAAAAAACGTTTTCGTTTGATGTTCATAATAATAAGACTGGTGGCTTAACACATAACATTTTTAAAAAGAAATGGGTTTTCCCAAGATTTTATATGTATAAAAATAAATTTGACTAAGTACTGCGGTAAGTAACTACTAAATAGAAATATATCCAGCACTTTATATTCTATGGATTCATTTTTTCGATGTTTTTCAAAAGTAGGTACTCTACTTATCACCCCATATCCCTTAAGGGATGGCAGAGATAATGGAAGTTAAGGGTAGGCAGAGAAGACAGATATAAAAACATTTTTATTACTTAAATTTCAAGCGTCAAGTACCACACAAGCATACAATCAACTATAAAATCATTTTGTTTCAAAATCTGTAGTTAACGTAGTGAGTTTTTAGGGAGCGATGCGTCGTGTGACAAGACTGCTGTCTTTAACAATGTTCTATACTGATACATGCACCCCTGTTTATAGCAGTACCGTATTCCGAGCAAAAAAAAACCTTTGAAATAGATCTGAAAAAACGATTTCATAGCCGAAAATTTTGAGCTGTTCTAAGTTTTTTTGTAATGGAATTGCAGAAAATAAAAAAAAAGCTTTTTGTAAAAGTCGGGTAATCAAAAACAGTTATTTTCCCGAATATATCAATAACCGATTAATACTGATTTTTAAATAGTATGAAAAATCCACTACGGGCTTACGACCGTCTTCTACTGTTATTTCGAAGGCTGGCTTAGTGTGATCACTTTATTAACTAGTTTAAATATGTTTGCGTAGGAAAAAACTCAAATAATTCAGGTCAATAAAACTACTATTTTTGTAAGCATAAGCTTCAACATTGAACTTTTTCATATTTTTTTACAGGTCAAAAGTATAAGTATATTTTATAAAAGTCAAAAACATTAAGTAACATAATATTTATTGTGCTCGTGTTTCGCAAGAATTTCACCTTTAAATCAAAATAAACGACTCATAATGTTACGAAGAAGTAAGTTTATAATTTATTTCATCTCTACATAACAGGTCGCGAATTTCCTCTACGACAGTATTTGTCAATCCTGTGCAAGCGTAACCCTTGGTGTATGAGAAAAAATGTAATTAAGTCTCTTAAGAATAATGCATTCCCAACGGGTACTAGAGCAAAAATATTGAGAGTCGCTGCTCTACGAAAATAGAGATACGGTAAAAAGGCATTAAATTAGTAAGTTATATACGTGGCAGTAATATGACGTTGTTCATCGTACGTAGATAATAGGGTATCCCTGTAAAATTTTATGGCTTTAATGATAGTCTCAGTAACATAGTTCTCGAGCATAAAAAATACAATGTTCCTGATAAACTCTTATACCTAATAGCCGGTCCTTAAAAATACTCTATGGCAATATTAAAAAGACAGATGTTTTCAAACCTTTAAAACAAATTAATCCACGTGTTTATTACTTTTGAAAATTATAACAATGATGATCATTCATTAATTCTTTAAAAAAGTACGGTAGGTACCTATTGTTTTCTTTCCTTGTCATAAATATTGCGCAAGATCGAGCGCAATTGAGAGCTCTTGTTTCCTCCCTATGCCCCTGAGTGGGGTGTAAAAAGGAGATTTTATCGATTGATTGATAGTTTTCTTAACAAGATACATATTGTTTGCTTCACACGTTGCCGAAGCCCTTTCAGCTAACGTGATCAGCAGGAAAGTGGACTGTGAATGGATTGCAATGCACTTACCCCAAATCCAATGTTCTCCAAATATGTATGATCGAATCCCTTGTTTTCTGGCAGCACTCCACTTTGTTAAACTAATATTAAATAAATGTGGATGCACACAATGTAAATGTAAGTTGATGAGATATGTCCGATGTGTTCTACACTTCCGTATTTGTAGCGGCGATAAAAAGCGGTTTGTTCCGTGTGTGTGTTCCCGAGATGCGGTAAGTAGCAACTACTGAAATGCACTGCAAGGAAGGGCCCAAAAAGGAATAGGTAACAATACATGCCCTGCAATGCGAATCACGGATTGTGACATTTGACCCATGTACCCATACATAATTATGTAGGTACCTATATAATATAACATGTTCAATTAATAATATTGAACACATATTATACATATGTATAGGTAGGTCTCGTTTCAATATCTTCTGATCGTGTAGTGAAATCAAAAGAGAATAACAGCAAAAATATGAAGAAGGTTCTAAATTAATCAAGTTGGTTTGAAAATGAGAAAGGGCATACAGAAATGAGCTTGCGATTTGTCTAAATTCAAAATTTTCCAAGAGCACACAAAAATACTTCGAAACGTTTTGAATGGAACAATGTGTATAAAGCCTAAGCGTTGTTTTTTGTAAATAAATGAAATTTCATGCAGTAAACTAAGCTCTTTAATTTTATCTAGGCAACCAGTCCCATCTCATCTAAAACAGACCAACGCACATAAAAAAATAAATCCAACTGGACTTGGGTTTCTTGGTTATGAATCTGGCGAATTAGTAAACCAGGTAAATAAAGTCGGTTTATCTCCATTAAATTTGGTTCCAGTTATTTCAATTAATCCTGTGTTTTCTGCTTTGCTTATGTCTAATTAGCTTGTCCAAATCGTTTGCTATCACTATGGTTTGATAACTTAAAATAATAATCTCATCTAATCCGATAAACGATTAATGTAACACTTGCTAAGCTTATCATATATTTAACAACCGCGGAGTATGCAGCAATAATTTGAGATGTAAGAAAATCTTTTAAAGTAAGGTTTTTCAGGTAGTAAAAAGTGCAATATTACCCTCAGGATTAAACAATGTAGGTCACAAGGAAGGTTGCACCGCTGTGTTTACGTTTTATTATTTTTGAAACTCTAATGCATTTTTGATGTACGACAGTTGTTGTTGTTGCAACGTTTTGTTATGATTACCCGAAGCAATGTTGTAGTTCGTAATAAAAGCAAAATCAGCTCATTTTAAAATTATTCGCTTAACCTCAATACGGGATATAAAGGTCACACGTGAACAGATGGCTTGCGTGGTACATTATACAGGATTCCCTAGTTGCCTTGCTCCATTTTACCTGCATGCAGGTTATAACATATTTTTTATCGTCATTTAAATGAGAGTTTTTATTTGTTAATTTACTATGTATCGGGCAAGAAAACTAGAAGGGTGTAAAAAATTTATATTTTAATGCTCGTGATTTTTTTCAAGTTTTTTTTTCTGCTTTGTTAGCATTGAAGCGAATTTTTTTATTTATTAATTTTTATTATTAATTAATTAATGTAATTTTGAAATCAAATTTTCGTTTGACACAAACTATCAGTTGTTTAATAGTGCGATTGACGGAATATGGATGAAATATTTGTGGTTTAAAACAGATGCATCGGTCGAAATGACAGTGGTTAAAAGTAAGTTTTATCATTCTTTTAAATTTTTTAATCAATATTCATAGTTAGACAACGAGTCAACGTCTGTCGGGAAAGCTAGTACGTTCTAAAAATCTTATAGCAATCTTTGCTTCTTCAGTTATATTTCATATAGGTTATTAATGGACCCGTTTGCGTCGCCACTTTAACCTTTTCGGACATCGATTGACAACTCCGTCCAATACAATGCATGTTTTCTTTTTCTTCTATTATTGTTTAGGGATTTTGATGTAGGTATCTGTGAAACATAATTTTTTTCTGTTTATTTTTATAGGTTTCATAATGGATTTAGTTTTAACTTAAACGTAATTTTTTTTTATTTTATGCTAACGCTGCATTGCTTGTTTTATTTGTGAGAAATATATACAGACTGTTCCAAAATGTAGGACTGAGCGGAATTTCAGATATAGATTAACTCAAGGGCTATCCAAATACCTCAATATATTATGTAAAGGGGTTTTTAGTCTAGATTTATATATTTTTTGTCAAACGCTTACTTACAAAATATCAATGATTAGAGAGACACCAATTTTTGAGATAGGTACACATTTTTTTTTATATAAAATAACTGAAAAGTATACCAAGCAGATACAAAAATAATTACCAGTCTATCTGATATCATAATAATACAACACTTTATTGGGTAAAAATAAACATAATAATTAACCAAAATTGGCAGGCTTATTGCCTAGGGAAATTTCTTCCAACCAACCTCAATCATATATCATGATTGCAACAAAAAATTTTGAATGTCAAAATAAAGTAAGAAAACTAACAAGACTATTTAAAAAAAATCACATATTATGTACATATTTTATCTTCTACCTATTTTGAAAAACTTGTAAATTTATTTAACTACTAGCTTTTCCGACAGACGTTGTCCTGTGGTCCTAAATACGAATATTGAATTCGAATTTGTATGGCGATGAATTAATTATCATTTGACCAATGCGATTCCGAACGATGCGTCTGTTTTAAACCATGCATATTCCATCCGCATTCTGTCAATCGCAGCAATTGACAATTTCTGTCAAAAACTGGAATAAAAATTATAAAGTAAAAAGTACAAATTTTTTATTTTTTTTCTGTCAAAATTAAGCATTGCTCACCATTACAGAGTAATCCTTTGCGGTGAGCAATGTAATAAGGTTGTCTACGTAGAGTTTTCTTTAATTTTCTAATTAGCCATGCATTTTACTTAATTTTTTTCTTCTAAAAGGACATTCTCCTGACAAAACCCTACACGACAATTTTTTTTTAGCGAAATCGGTCTAGCCGTTTAGGCGTGATGCGATGACATCGGGAAATAGCTCTCCAATTTTATATATAAAATGTATCGAGAAAATTGAGTGTAATTAAGAATTTGATACAGTTTTTTTGCAGTGAAAATGATGCTTCAAGTCTATAATAATCTTACTTTATATTAATTAATCCCGGATTTGTAAGTCAACACCTGAAAATATATCGTGAACAAAAGTTTAATTTTAATTCTAAACCAAATAACCACAGTTATATAATAAGAATTATTATTAATTTTCAATCCAAATAATACAGAATAGTAGGATGTTTTGTATAAAATCTTTTTGAAATTGTGTAAGCTCTTTAATTCGTGTCGGAAGTAGGGCTTAAAAGCAAACTGTAACGCAAAACCAAATGCTTTATTCCTTAATTTAGCGAGAATTATTCAGAGCTAAGAGGTTTATTATTTGTAGCTTTAAAATACGACTAATGAAGTAGAAATTAAAAACTAGTCATCAAGTCTGAGATGAAAATGTTGTCCTGTATATAGTAATGAAAAGATTGAATTTCAAAATACACTCACAACACGTGTTTAAGTTTATACCCAGTGTCTTACACAAAGGGTTTAGTGTTTAAAGACCTGTGAGTGTTTCCATTCTATGAGCCTCTGTTTAAGAAACATTGAAAACGACGTCAAAGATTACGGAACTGAGATTGAGAACTCTTACTGTATCATTGGAATAGAAAAACAGAACTAGAAGGGTGATGAAGAGAGTTCCAGCCTAAAATCTTGGAACGCTAAAAAAAATCATTGAACTACTTGCTTTACAAAGGTCAGAAAAGGTGTATGAAATAAATGGTCCTGGACTCCATCACGGAAGCTGGGTGTCTCCCCTGTGGTGGCGCAAGATCGGTATGCACATGCACAATGCAGAGGTCTTATTGCCTTAATGTGCTCATAAGTGGGGTTTAAAGGGAAAATGAATGAAAGGGAGAGGAGATGTTGTTCATTATGGTGGAAGTGGTAGGCCTACATCTAGGGCGCTGACGTATAGCGTCTTCCGTGATGAGGTGTTATCCTTTTTCGTTAAGTTTATTGTAGGCCGCGTCCAAACTGGAACGCGATACCGCGATCATGCGATGAGCGTGGTTGAACGATCATCGAAATCGTGCGATTACATTCATTAGAGCGTGTGTAAGGAATCTATTCCCATAGGTACATTAATAAAAGTATGATACATAATTTATTCGTCTTTAAGAGTTCTTGCTCAGATAAACATAATATGAAGAGCCTAGAGGTTAGTATTTCGTAAATATTAATTCCCATAGCAAACAAAGAAACAACCATAAACGTTATACGTGATGGTAGTACTGATAGCTTAAAGTAAAGCAATACTGTACGTTTATAATAATATTGTTCCGTAATAATTAGCTTCCTCCATTTGTCGTAAAAGTTTTATATCAAACGAGGACACTGCTGGGGCTTCTCGTTCAACTATTACAGCCTTCCGAGCGCGCAGCCTTGTAGCACCGAGCCTCTTATAAAAATATACGAGTATTCCCTTAAAACAAACTCGTAATTTGGAACAAAACAAAATGTTTAATTCGAATTGAATAGTTCCAACTTTCTCCCTTTATACATTTGTCAGCGATGTTATTAGGAATTGCATTCATAAAGTAAATAATTTGCAATGAAATAATGTCACTATTTGGCCAATTCATGCGGCGCAAAGACATGAACTGCGTCACATATGTTTATCTGCTGAAGAAAGATAAGAATGGAAATCGAGATTATAAACTATGATGTAAACCAAAGATTGAGACTAGAAAAAAAATCAAAACGAATCTTAATAAATAGTACAATTTCAATGGTGTGTAGTTATCAAGAAGAAATAATCTCTCTTTAAAAATATTTGACGGCACCTAGAAACATCTTAGTTCCCACAGAATAGTTAGGGATAGACTCTTTAAAAGGACTCTCAAAATTAAAATAATCAAACGCATGTCTGATTGTCATTATAAAGACAATATTGAATTATACAAATTTCTTGTTGTTCTTAGCTTTGCCCAACCATTCCGTGGGAGTGATCTATATCGTGAATTTCGTGATCCACCCAATCCGAACTACCTTTACGCCCTACTAAGGGGCATAGGGAGACAACAAGAGCACTACATTTCATTTTTAACACATGTCCATGTGTAATGGGTAGAAATTGTATGCATACGCTGGATGCATTGGTACCATCTTATACCCAAAATTCTCCTGAGGCACTTAATTTCAGGTTTGGCTTTGGTCAGATGCCAGGACTCACACCCATACAGGCGAATGGGCAATACACACGCATCAAACATTTCGTCTCGACACTAAACGCCGACGCTTTCCATATTATTTTAGTCACTTGCCATACCGATACGTATCGGGAGCTCAGCCCCGAGGTCACCAGTGGTTGTAATGGTTGCTCTTCTTCTTCGTGAACGTCACGAACCTGTCATAAAATTAGTCTTGCGATAAGAATTTGTACAACTGTGTAGGTACTTAGTTGACCATGCACTATGCAGCCTCTGTACTGTGTTTTGCGGAAACCCTTTTTACCCTGAAAGCTAGTATTATGTGTACGGATCTTTAGTTTCCACAATAATGGATCTGCAGTGAAAAGTTGCGTCTGAACTATTTTGTTATTAGCTTTCTAAAAAAAATCTTCTCCACGATAAAATATAGTTACCTTTGTTTATTATTTGGAATATTAAGAAAATAGCATTTGATGTAGGTATGCATAATAACAGCAGTAGATAGAATATTATTAAAAAAATATTCAAATATACGCGCTTTTGTAGAAAAATATGGTGGTGTTTTTGTAGAAATCATTATAGGGTAGGGGATGGTGTTGCTGTGTGCCAGAAAGGTTCGCAATTTTCTGAATCATCGACCCGTTACAAATCAATTACAACACTTTGGTATCCTTTGGTATGGAAAAAGCGAACCATACTTGTTTATAATATTGTATTAAAAAACCGGGGTTATTCCGTGACGAACGGTTCATTATCACGAATGAATCGTTCAAACGAATAGAATGATGAAAGATTCAGTTAGAGTTCGTTCATCGCCACAAAGTTTCTTACATAGGTTGAGATTGCAAGACTTCTTTATACACCTTAGAGAAAGACACCGTATCCAATCTTCCAACCCTGTTTTTAAGTATGTGACGTTCTTCTTCATCTTCAAAAGTCTCCTTCGCTCGCTGGCATTCGACATTCTTTACAAATATCATGTTCTCTACTTAATACTGGTTTGAAAAATCTGTGCCCGATGCACCAGTTCATAGAGTCGTTGGTAGTGTGTTGTAATTATTTTAGCAGAAAGCCTGCCGGGTAACAGGCAGAAAACAGAAAAAAAAATGTTTACAATTCGACATTTTTTCCCAAAGCAACAGTCGTATGTAGGAACCTCTAATAAAGTATTACACATTTCGTCGAAAAATTAGATACGCGGAATCAAATTTTTATTTGTCAAATCAACAAATATATACTTTCAGAGCAATAATAAGTATGAAAAATATTTCATTTTTTAACGCAAGTAAATCTATTTGAAAATAAACAAATAAAATAAATTAAAAATCTACACGTTTTTTAATGAAAGTAAATCTAGGCTCACCCAAAGTGGACACAAAATAAACATTCTTATGACTAGGAGTTTCGGAGATTTAAACATTACCACCTAATGGTGAACGTTGTTAACGTAAAGTGATCACACTAAGCCAGCCTTCAAAATTACAGTAGAATACGGTCGTAAGCCCGTAGTGGTTTGTTCCATTTGAAAATCGAACATCAGTAATAATAATAATGAACCTAATTGAATATTAAAAAAAAATAATAATAAAAGTAATGAAGTGTTCATTTTCGACATTAGTTGTTACATTTTTGACAAAATAAATACGCTTTTGACATCTTTCACAGTAAACAAAGAATGTGTCGTGAAAGATGAAGATGGTCAGCTACGGATATCGAACCTACGACCTTCAGATTGAGAATCGCTAGCTGTGCTTCTTATTTTTTTGTAAGAGTTTTGTGTTCAATGTAGTATTTTATTTCTTAAGAGAATTAACGATTCAATGTTCGCTAACGATTCATTCAATTTAGAAGAAAACATGTTCGCTAAAACGAATCAGTTTAAGCCACGAACACTTTTATAAAATATTCAATAATATTTTTTATAAACGTATCTATCTATACTTTAATAAAAATATACAGAATTGTGATGACGTGGATAATGTGAGGGTTGTTAAAATAGAAAGAGGTTATTAATACCCTTGACAAATACGCCAAGTTTACCAACATGCTCGATATAGTATTATGAATTTACTGGGGTTCATTTTCCATATCAGATTCAATTTTCTCAAATAGATTTTTGAGAAACTAATTATGATGTAAACATTTTGCAAGGTTAATAAGTAAACACAGAGATTTTGAATGAATTAGGAATGCCGTCTTATAGCACGACGATCACTACGGGTTCGTATCATAAAATGTTCACGACAGATGTAGTTCAATCCAGAAATTAAACAGAAAAAACAACCAGAGAATCCATAAGGAACTTCTTATGGTCTTCATGGACTTGGAAAAGGCATTCGACAGAGTACCTCGTGATTTGATTTTGAACGGGCCACAAGCAAATATAAATGATTGAATCTGTGAAGAGTACTCGGGTTCGGTATATTGGTTTTTGGATTGTTTTGTGAAGAATTTCTGCTTCTTGTCTGCTTCTTTAGCTTGATTTGAGCTTTGTTGTTTGGCAGACCTTAAAAGTAAATTCATCAATATTGCATAAAGACTTATGTTTTGAATCACATCAGTGTTTGCATAAAATCTTCGTATTCTTAAACATACCTCGTTTAAAAATATATCAGTTGACACTTGAGCCCCCACGCCCACAAACAAAGGGTGTTGTTTTGATATAAGGAATAAAGAGGCAACAAATAAAGTCCCGTAAGGTGTTGTCTATTTATTCAAGGGAGCACATGGTTTTGTACTTAGCGCACAAGTCTGGCAAGTATTTTAATCCAAACGACGAAATTTCGGAAACTTGGCAAGTTGTTTCAAAATAACACTTTTCGAGTGTGAAGGTAATATATATGTTAGAAAGCACTGGCAATTAGGAAAACTATGCTGCATGGCTAAAATATTCCTGTACTTTGATAATTATTCAAATACAGTTAGAAGCTACATACTAAATAGCTAAATCCCAGTCTATGGTGAGAATGTCTAGAAACTATGTTTATTCAAATAATTAGGTTTACCGTATGATCAATATAAAAAATAGTTCGTAAGCTATAATCAACTGAGATACACGCTAACAGCGCAAATTTTAACCAATATAAAACTGAAAAGTACTTAATTTTATCAACGAAAAATATAAGAAATCACCTTTGTAGTTTGCACAATTTTTAAACGCATGCTCGTTTTTCTACTTATTTCTTTAGTGAGTCAAGGTAATGGCTTAAAAATCAAAGATCATATTTAAAAAAAAACATTCACATTCGATACAACGTACATCAGAAAAATATGGGAATGATACCACCGTGTCTCAAACGCTGAAGCACCTGACGCGGACCCACCTCGATGGGAGAGGGTGGACGTGGCTGGAGGATTTGTTAAGGATAATGAATGTCTGTTTGATGAAAACACCGCAATTATTAGCGCGCGTTAGCGGCATTAGAGTCTCATGCTGTGTTCAATTTCTTTAAACAAACAAAAAACAACTTTTTTCTTTTCTTTTCAGTATATTCAAACCTGTCAGATTTGGACATACTGCCGGAGGAGGTAATTGACACTGTAAAAGGTGGAGCTCGGATGAAAAGTGAGGTTAGAAAAGAGAAAATAAAACAGAGAAGAATATTAATTGAAGACAAATCTAACACAAATTGTAGCAAATTAACCATAAAACTTCCAGGACGACCGTCTTAAAGACGGAGGATAGCAGGCAGTCAACTGCTCAATATGTAACAACTAAAGACTCTAAAAATTCGTTAATGATGTTCGATTTTTAAATGGAACAAACCACTACGGGCTTCAACCATCTTCTACTGTTATTTTGAAGGCTGGCTTAGTGTGATCACTTTACGTTAACAACGTTCGCCATTGGGTCTCAAATCTCCGAAACTCCTAATCATGAGGATTCTTGACATGTTCAACATGTCGAGAATTCTCATGTATACAACAAGTACTTAGATATTTAATAATTAATGAAATATAGAAATAAATTATTGAGAACAAGAGAGCAACCAAATTTAACGACTGCAACTGCTGTCATATATTTGGCGCCAGGATATGAATATATCCATATTTGTTAATGTCTCATATTTATTGGCTATTGGCTTTGTTGGTGCACAACGTTCTAATTATGTCTAGACTCCTGCTCAATATATGATTGATAGTACAGAAGCAACAAAAGGTTAGCAAGCTTTTCACACTTAAAAAAAAACGTTATTTTATACAGTATGCTAATGAGATGCGGGCCGCGAACTTTGACACCATCCCGCGCTAAGTAGAGGAATAAAGTATAATCCAATTATTGAAGAGGCAAACAAAACAAGAGTAAGAAGGAACAAAGTTACAACAACAACATTTCACCCGCGATATAAGAAGAGGAATTAATTTGTAGGCAATTATTTAGGATTGGGACGTTTCGACGCTGCTGTTAATTAACTTTCTCAACTAATTCAAAGTCGCGTTAACATAATGGAATTACCCTCACCGCTGGCTGTGTCGTGTTATGGGTTCAGATGACGGTTGTTCTGAGATTTAGCTTAGAGATAGCATTAGCATTACTTGGTGTAATCAGCAGATGATCTAGGAGGGGGGCCGATTAATGAAAACAACCGCATTTCTTTTTGTTTTGTAGGAAGACATTTTGTGGAAGTCTAGGACATAACTCATCTAAGAATTAAAACCCAGAAGGCAATTGGAAACGCGGTAGACTCTTCCAAACGATAAAAAGGGTCTACGCAGCCGACTTCGACAGTACTTGTAGAGTCCATATGCTCCAAGGAGGGGACGTGGACAAAGAACAAGAAACTTGTAAGAATGAGGTGTTTGGAAGTTTAGAGGTTCGATCAGAGATTATCATACAGTAAGTAAGAAATGTGGAGCTAAAGCCGACAAACTCCTTCAATCGCAACGTGAGATTTCCTTGATATAAACAATTACATATTTGGATTTGGGTTTCCTTAAAACTTCCAGATTGTCTCATTAATCTGGACCCTCAACAAAACGACCCGTTCTTGAGCCCCAGACTTTTAAAACGATTACTGCTCTGGCTGTAATTTTCCTGTACCTTTATGTTTTATTAATTAATTGTTTAGTATTATTATACAAGCACATGGCCTAAGTTATAATAATTATGTTCACGCAAAGAATAAGCGTTTTTGATACGAATTACGAATCCAAAGATATAGATTTTTAAAATGCATCATGAAATATTACAAAACTTTACTAACTTTCAAATCAATTTCTGATAAAACCAACGGTTTTCTAGAGAAAAGTTTACAAAACAATGTTCTAACAAAGTTTATGCCCAAAAGAATTTCCTAAGAGTTCTTCCCTTTTTCTTTCTGAAACACAATTTTATTTGCAATGTTGTTATTGTCTACATTCTATTTTAAATCTTCTTCAAACGGAAAACTTTCACCAATTGGGGAAATCACCCGGAACATCTAAGTAAAAACATTTATTTATTGATATAACTCTTGTGATAATAATAATAAGAGTATCTGCACAGACATAACGATGTGGCTAAAATAGTTCATCAAAAACTTGCCTTGAAATATGGTTTGCTCGATCTTGAAGTACCTTATTATAGGTACACCCCAATTTCGGTAATGCAAAACAGTAATACAAAGTTGTATTGGGATATACCAATACAAACTGACCGAACGATTAACGCAAATCGTCCGGACATTGTATTGGTTGATCGTAGGAACGGGATAACGTATCTCGTGGATATCACTATACCGTATGACGAAAATTTGAAAAAAGCCGAGCAGGATAAGATAATTAAATATCTTGATCTTGCTCACGAAATCAAGGATATGTGGCATACACCAACCACCCACATAATACCTATAGTGATATCGACGAATGGAGTTATTCCTAAGTCTCTTAAAGACAATCTAGGGAAACTTGGCATCTGTTGTGGTCTCAGATATGCCATCCAAAAGGCAGTTCTGTTGTCCTCATGTAGGATGTTAAGAAGGTTCCTTTCTCTATAGTTCGAAGATCTCTCATGATTACATTACATCGTGATGTATCATGAGAGATAATACCGATATTTTTATATTTAGTATATAGCATTGTATTTAATTTTAATTTATTTTTATTAATTTTTTTTTACAATGATGTATACTTCATATGATATATTGTGATTTAATGAATAAATGATTTGAAATAATAATAATAATAATAAATTTTTTATTTAATCCAAAATATAAACAATACAATATGTCAAAATATAAGTACAATTAATATAAAAATGCTGCTAATTTACTGAACAATATGACCACTGCCCCTCTAATAGAGCTAGGCTCGAGTAGAGAGGGGCGTGGCCACCTTCATGACATCAAAACAGTGCATAAAAACTCAGCTGCATGTACATTAATGCGACAATAATAATATTTAACACAAAACACATATTTTATAATAAAGACCCCCAATACGAAAGAAAATAGTACCTACAGAATAAAATAGTATACTATGATAAAATACCACTTTTTTTATTTTCTGACATATAAACTTGACAATTGTTATTTACTACTAGTTTTCCCGACAGACGTTGTCCTGTAGTCCTTACTATGAATATTAATTTCGAATTTGTAATTTATAGAAAAATACGTTTACTCGTACTGGTCGGACTCTCAATGTGATAGCAAATGCCCAATCACAGACCTTTTAAAAACCTGCTGGGAAGAATTATATAAGTTGACGTCCTTAAAAAAACATTAAAATGTGTATATGATTTTTTTTATATAATAACTTCTCTTTATTCACCAAAATAATAACAATACAAGTCCTGTTAAGGCTTTTACAAGCCTTGTCAACAGGTTCTTTACACAATTATTACAAATTACAAAAATAATTCGATTGTTTGATAAATTTATATAAAACAAAAGATAGATACAAACAAAACCAATCATACATGTTATTATACCATTAGGCAGATTGTATAATACATTTACACATTATATTGCACGCCAAACATTACCAAATAATTCTTATTTTTTTATCTTCGAAAATGCACGGCAAATGCCTCCACAAAACAACAAGCAATCCAACAAATACCCCCATCAGCTATACAAAACACAAAAAAGCATCAAACCAACAAACATCCTCATCAGTCATACAAAAAAATACAAAACAAAGCATTCAACCAACAAAAATCCTCGTCAGTCATATCAAAATATAATATAAAACGAAGTATTAAACAATAAAGATTATCATCAGTCATACAAAAATAAAATATAAAACAAAGCATTAAACCAATAAATATCCTCATCAGTCATACAAAAATAAAATATAAAACAAAGTATTAAAACTAGTAAATATCATCATCAATCATAAAAAAAATAATATAAAACATAAAACAAACTATTTAGATAATAAATATCCCTATCAGTCATAAAAAACAAAATATAAAACAAAGCAATAAATATCCTCATCAGACATAATATATAAAAAAAAAATATATAAAACAAAGTATAAAATCAACAAATATACTCTATAAAAAATATATATATAAAACAAAGTATAAAATCAACAAATATACTCTTCAATCATACAAAAAAACAAAACGAAATAAGTACAAAGAATCTATATAGGTACTCTTCATGACTATTTTTTAATTATTTACTTTAAAATAAAATCAATCACACATGTTACTCACCAAACCCCACAACCAGCACGACCATATCTCACACTGCATCAATAATATCCATATTACTCACAATCCACTGTCTCATAAGAATCTTCATCTCACCTAGTCTTTGGGTATCTTTAATATTCTGAGGTAGCATATTTAATACTTTGGGAATCAGATATTCTAGGGTTCGCATACCATACTTATTATTTACTTTAGGAATTACCAATCCCTCATTCTGCGTGAATCTAGTATTATGGTTGTGTATCAATCTATTTCGATATCTAATGTCCAAAATATCAGGTAGTAAAAATTTGTTCAAAAATATTCCCTTAGCAGTCATTATATTGCAATCTGTATATGTATCTCTTGCATTGAAATGTCTACCTGGAACAGACTTGTAATTGGCAACTATTTTAACAAGTATGTCTTGGACACTCTGTACTCTGTTTAGATTAGTTTTTGTTGTGTTTCCCCAAGCGGAGATTCCATATCGTATCAAAGACTCCGCCAACGAAAAATATATGGTTTTTGTTATACAATCAGGTACAAAATATTTTACCCTATGAAGTTGTCCCGCAACCGATCTCAACCTACTACACAGCTTACTAACATGTTCGTCCCATTTAAAATGATTATCAATTAATACACCTAAATACTTATATGTTTTTACCTGTTCAATATTTTTACAGTTACAATCATTTCTAATACCAATGTGAATACAGTCATAATCATGCGAAACTATGCGAGGGCTAGATGCAACAGTGTGTGGAGTCCTTATATATAACAATTTCGTCTTTTCTGCATTTATTCTAAGACCATAATCATGTGACCATTTAATCAGAGCATTGTAATCATCTTGCAGTAATTTACATGCATCATCTATGTTTTCGTGCGCCATCACTAGTGCAGTATCGTCAGCATACATAAAATGCCGAACATTTCTAAAAAGATTCTTGATCATGGAGACATAAATCAAATACAATATTGGTCCCATTATAGATCCCTGTGGCACACCCGATTTAATGTATTTAACATCGCTATATGTATTGTTTATTTTCACTATGCATCTTCGATCACTTAAATAATTTCTGAAAAACATCAACAATTTACCCGTTATCCCAATTAATTCTAGATACTCTAATAATTTTTCATGATTGATGGTGTCAAAGGCCTTAGAGTAGTCTATAAAAATAACAAGAACATGTTTTCTTTTATCCAATGCGTCATTCACTAAGTTTCCAAAATTTTGTAGAAGTGTCTCAGTTCCCTTATTTTCTTGATATCCGTACTGTGATGGATCCACAATATTATTTCTTTCTATGTATTTTTTCAGTTGGTTACACACATATTTCTCAAGAATTTTCTCAATCGCTGGTAAAATGCTGATTGGCCGATAATTATTATAATCATAGTGTTTTCCACCCTTATAAATTGGTCTTAATATTGCTGTTTTTAATTCTTCTGGTATGCATCCTTCTTCTATAATTTTGTTGATAAGATGGGCAATAATGGGAGCCAGCCTACCAACATTATTTTTCAAATCATGCATTCTAATGTTATCTATACCCGGTGATTTGGAGTCTTTCATGTTTTTAATAATGTCTGCAATATCGGCGACAGTTGCAGATCGATAGAGCATAGAGGTATTATCAGCCATATTAACAAGATTCATCGTTTTATGATCACAAATGTGCAGACTCTGGTACACTTTATCAGAAAAGTTTTCATTAAACTTCTCCAGTACTGTTTCCAATTGATTGTTTTTCAAGAGATATTTTTGTATCACTTCATCACAACTATTTTTTGTTTTTCTTCCTAAGACAAAATTTATTTTATTCCAAGTCCTCTTTATATCACCAAAACAGCCATTAAATTTATCCCTATAGAAGTTTGTTTTAGCATTCAATATAAGTTTATTAAGTTTATTTCTATATCTCTTATATTCAATTTCATATGTTTGATTAGAGGGGGTATTTTTCCATTTTTTAAATAATGCATCTCTTTTTTTAACTTCTGTTAGTAAATCATCTGTCATCCATGAGTTCATTGGACATGGTCTCTTTTTAACATGTTTCTTTTCTGTAATTGTGCATCTGCTATAAATTTCTTTAAAGGTTTTTTTAATCATATTATATAACGCACTAACTGAGTTCTCAACCAACATGCCACTCCAGTCCACCTCCTGAATCAGACGAAAACATTTATTTTCAGAGATCACACAATTACAATTCACCTCCAAGTCATGCAGTTGATGTTTTGATTTTTTGGTTTCAAAAGTTACCCTGATAGCGACCATATAATGGTCGGCTATTGCACATTCACCTACACAAGTTATCAAATCATCAGCAGACTGAACTTTTTTGCCAACCCTTCTCACGAAAATATGATCAATACATGATATTGTTTTTCTTCCTGCTACCATCACTTCTCTCGTGATGTCATTTATACCTTTTACAAACTTATTGTTAATCAGCATATTTTCATAATTCATTACAGCACTCTCCTGATCAGACAACAAGTTGATATTTATATCTCCCATTATTAACACATTCTCATTGTCTTTCATTTTACTAGTGAGTATATTATTTAGTTCATTTACATAATGATTTTTATTCAAATCAGGAGGTCTATATATAGCCAACAAAAAGAAATGGAAATCGTCAAATGTTATCTTACCACACACTATTTCACAAAATTCACTATTACACTCAATTTGTTCAAATTCAAAAACAGATTTAATAAAAACCATTACACCACCACCATGTCTATTTGTTCTGCAGAAACAATGCGATTCAAATCCTTCTATTCTATACAAATCTTTACTAGTATAATCAGTTGATGTTTCTGTCAATACTAGCAAATCTATATTATCCATGCAGTCCTTCAACTGTATTATTAAATGATCCCAATATTTATTAATCGATCTTATGTTAATGTGCACAGCTGTAATATCTCCATGTTTACATGGGTTCAATCGTGAGATCCAGTCTTGCAAATTTTCCTCTCTCGTGTATGATACTTCCAGATCCAAATCGATGAAGTCCTGATCCATAATTAATTGTTACTTTTACGCTCAATATATTTTAATAGTTGATTTTTTGTTTAGCCAAGCCTTCCATTCTCATGTACACAGAGCAATTTTTGCTAGTTGATCTATGTGCTGCATTATATTTAGTTCTATAATTGGTATTACTAATTGTACAATTTTTACAAATTGCCACCTTCGCTACGTTGGGACATTCTGCAAACATGATCTTTGAATAAATGAACTTTGAGCGTAGTTAGTACTACATCTAGGCATTCTGAATATTGGTGGCGATCTTGTGGATCTTGAAGGACAATTAAAACTTATTCCCCCAAGAAGATCGCCGGAGTCGACAAGTCCGTTAATGATCTTGAAAAAATACACTAGGTCTGTTACAGTTCGTCTGTTTTCTATAGTCAATATGTTATGGTAACGTGTTAAAATTAATTTTTGATCTAAAGTTAAGATGTTTTAATAGTTTGTTCTGTACTTGTTCGACCCTGTTGATGTTAGTAACGTACTGGGGGTTCCATACAACAGTGGCGAAATCCAAGAGTTATAAGTGTTCGCACTTACCCGACTTTAATTTATATTAGAGATAATGTGCTTATAGTATGCTGCTGTCATCAATGGTCATGTTCCATACGATTTAAATTAATAATATAATGCATTGTCAACCGTCACCTCATTTTCAGCTATTCTTAATGTTCAAAGTAACTAGCTACTAGAGACGTTGGTTTAAAATCGATCGTAAAAATGGATTGCTGTATACTAGCCATAACAATAATATCTCTTCGTTTAATCTAATACTACCTTAAAAAAAAAACGCTTTTAGCTTAAGTCTCTTGTTAATGTCTTCGTTAATTATAATATTATTGTCATTAATTTTTGTAAAAGTTTGTCTATATTATTTCCTTAAATTCAGTTTAGTGAACATTCGCTATTATTCCCTATTCGATACACTTTATAGAGTGTACATACGTGGTTTGATCGAAGATAGTTAACGTTATGTAACAAATAATTATGTGAAACGGCCGAAGAATCTATAGAGTTTTAGAATGTTGTATCTCGTACGTCATAAAGTGACATGACAAACTGTCATCACGATATTACGGCAAAGTAGCGCCGTCACTTGTCGTATAAGCGCCGCCACATACATTAACGTTTGCGGGAAATCACGACAAGCGATATCGCGTTATTACGATGGATTGGCAGCTGGTATGTACATAACTACTAGAGTGCGGATGTTGTCACATACAAGTGTTGTCAGCTGCATGCAATTTGAAACCAGGTGCGAAGTTCCTATGGTGGGAACTAGACTTACGGAATTAAATTAGAGATGAAACGGATAGCATTTTAGCCGGATACCGGATGCCGGATATTCGGCAAACTAAGCAGCCGAATACCGGATAACCTGCCACCGGATATCCGGCGTATGTTTTTGGTTGGTTGGTGCATCTATATGGGATCATTGGGAACATTGTCGAAAAAACTATCAAACGCATTAGCTAGTCTGGATTAGTGCGGTATGATCATGTTTTATTTCCTATTTTTCCTATCATTAGAGCGTTTAGATTTTTAACTTTTACACTCGGAACTATGGTCGTAGCCAGGATGGCATTAGTGCAGAGGTTCCCAATCTGTTTAGGTTTACGGCTCCCTTGATATCACATACCAATTGGACTGACTCCGTTACCGAAGTTATTTTTTACGAAGACCCGCTTGCTACCTCTATAATATAAAGAAATAAGTATTAATTCTTATGATTTTTGTTACTTGGCGCCCATATATGTATATATACAATGTATATTCTCTCAATCGGTTGACGTGAAGCTGTTTTGAGCCCTTTACACTCAAAACAGCTTTAATATTGTTCTTTTATCTTTAGTGTGTTTTTTTTCTTTTCATATCTGAATCTGCATGTTGGAAATTATGTACGCCTATAGTGTTTTTATTGTGTGCACCTATTATATTTTATTGTTTGCTTTTGTATAATTTGACGATTCCAAGTGCCAAACTAATGGCCTAAGGATGATAAAAAAGAATAAAGAATAAAGAATATAATTTACCCCTATTGCAGTATGTTTACTAATATGTAGTTATAGAATTTTGCTTGTGATTACAAGGTGTATTTATTTTCTTATGTGACACTTACTAAATAAGTCAATTAGTTATCCAAACATATATGTTTTACTATCCGGTATCCGGCCGGATAGGTGCTAGTTATCCGGCATTCGGCCGGATTGCATTTATGCCGCCGGATAGGCCGGATACCGGATAGTCGTCGGATATCCGTTTCATCTCTAAATTAAATCAATAGTTGCAGGTTGAGCCCATAGGTATATACAAAAATTATACCGATCTTATTTAATACTATAACCTGGCGACAGACAGGCGTAGAAAAGGGTCATTAATAATAATTAATTATTTGATCGCCCTATAAATCAGTTGAATCGTCCCTTAAGGATCACAATTTTGCTTTACATACGTTGGGAACTGCGTGTTGAGGATAATAACTATATTTTTTTGTATGGCAATATTTTAATCTATGGTATATTCATTTCCTTTTTGTCTGTATCCTTCACTGAGTAAAAACTATTAGATAACTTTTTTGGATGAGCAGAACCGAAAATTGGTTCCTCCATTCAACAGTCACGTGACTGAAGATAAATTATTAACAAAGATTCATTTTACTTTCATCCACAAGCACAAGATATCACAACAAAGCTCATAGGTACTTCCTTTAACTAATTATATGATTAAAACATAAAATTCCTCTGTGTTAACGATAATAAACATAAAAAATCGCATGTCACACACCGCTACCGACAAATGTCACAGTTTGTACGAGATAAACAGCAGTCACGTGGTACTTGTTGGAACCATGCGCAGTAGCACATTATTTCTTTAGTATTATTTTTCTTCTCAAAGGTATTCTGTATTCATTCCAACATTCTATAATCTGTGACTTAAGAAACTTGTATAATTGTGAAAAATGTAAACATTGTAATCAGTTAATTTTACCTAATAATATTTAACTAAATTAAGTGTTAGTGTTTTAGTAAAATTTACAGTTATGGGTAATTATTAAGTTCCCGGGCTAATTGGATTTTTTACGATTTTTTATATTTATTTATTTATTACAGTAAAAAATAAACACCACTCATCATAACAGCTTTCGCCTTTGCGATGAGTGATGACAAAACAAACAATAAAATAAAACAAAAATCATATTATAAATAGATAAAAACTAGAAAACAATAAATAATTACCTATTAATAGTAATAAATTTATATAATTAATAATAAAAATATACACACATAAAATAACAAATAAATATAAAAATGCATTGAGGCATCATAAAATAAAAACAATTTCGCCAAAACAAAATTACATTTTGCATGGTTGCAACACCGCGTCCGATAGAACGCACTGTGTAGTGTGTAAGTAGTGAGTGTGCATCGCAGTACCAAACATAAACCATCGATACATCGACGATCCACGCCCGGCACCGCGATACAAGTCAGTGCGTATTATATGAATTAAGTCATGATAAAAAAAACAATTTTAGCCAAATGAAAAAAAATATATACATAAAGTTTTTTTTTTTTTGCATCCTGTAAAATTTACTTGCATTAAAATTAAATAGACAACAAATCAAAAAATAAAATCAACAACTCAACTTCACGCACGGCTACATGCAATAGACTACTAATTTAATAAAAGTTGAATCATTTGGGTAAATTGATTATAACCTACATGAAATATATCGATATGTTCAGACAAATAATTAAGGATTTGGATGGATCTAGCGACTGGAGAATTAGCAAGTATGTTGGTTCTGCTTCGAGGGGGGTAGAAAAGAATATGACGTCGAGATCTAGTATAGGAGTCTGGAATGTAAAATTTCAATTCTTGCAGAATATCAGGGTTGTGAATTATTCCGTGTAACAATTTAAAAAAGTGTCTACATAAATATTCGTCCCTACGTTTCTGCAATGTAGACATTCCCAAACATCCCAATACAAAAAGTGATGGAAATAGATATGGATAATACCCGTATGCAACTCTATAAAGATGTCTAGCGAATCTCTTTTGGATCTTTTCAATCATTTGTATATATGAAGCTTCATACGGTGCCCATATTATAGACGCGGATTCTAAAATAGACCGTACAAGGGACTCGTAGAGCAACACCAAAGTATTCGGACTTTTAAAATGCATAGTATTGCGGAGTACGAAACCCAACATTTTATAAGCCTTCGCTGAAGTCACACATATATGTTCTTTAAATGTCAAATCGGTTTTAAATATTACTCCCAAATCTTTGGTTTCAGTCAGTCGAGATAATTTTGTGTCTTCCATATTATATTCTGCTAACAAAGGGCTGCGTGCTCTAGAAAAGGACATAACATGACACTTTGGAGGACTAAAAAATAATTTATTTTTACGTGACCAAGTCAACAAAGAATCAATATCCTCTTGCAACGCTGCTACATCGTCCTGACACCCTATTTCTCTGAAAAGTTTGAGATCATCCGCATACAATAAATATTTGGAATGTTTGATGTTAATTCCAATGTCATTAATGAATAATGTAAACAACAGAGGGCCCAGATTAGACCCTTGCGGTACTCCAGAATACGTATAGTACATTTTTGAACTACAGTTATGAATTGAGACATACTGCTGCCTATTACACAAATAACTAGCCATATATTCTATAAGATAATTCGACAGTCCGTAATCATTTAATTTAGTTATTAATATATCATGATCGACTTTGTCAAAGGCCTTTTCGAAATCTGTATAGACAGCATCAACTTGCATTCGATTGTCCATGTTTTGCGTTACATACGTACTAAAACATAATAAATTTGTAACCGTGGATCTTGTAGGCCTGAAACCATGTTGCTCATTTACAATAAGATGATTCATACTATTCCATATTCGTTTATGAATGATAATTTCCAACAATTTTTCTGGAGCAGACAAAATAGCAACCGGCCTATAATTTTTAACATCGGATTTATCACCCTTTTTGTGAATGGGACTGACTTTGCTAACTTTCCACATTTTGGGAAATACTTTTGATTCAATCGACAAATTGAATATAAAAAGTAAAATCATTTTAAGTTCTTCACTCGCTTCTTTGATTATATACGCAGGTATTGAATCAGGGCCCGACGAACGTTTTGGCTTTAGTTTAGAGAAACTGTAATTGATTTCATCAAGTGTTATGTTAGGAATACTACTATCTGCTACCATATTGGAGGGTCGAATGTGGTGGAAAACGGGTTTCAATTGAGGTGGAGTGGGATTGTATACAGATGAAAAATAT
The DNA here is from genome assembly GCA_963576905.1 of Mystacides longicornis. Classification (NCBI taxonomy): domain Eukaryota; kingdom Metazoa; phylum Arthropoda; class Insecta; order Trichoptera; family Leptoceridae; genus Mystacides; species Mystacides longicornis. The sequence continues at coordinate 34,764,210 of OY756423.1, forward strand.
TCAGAAAAGATATCAGATATTTGTTGGGATTCTGAACATAAGGTATCATTATATATCATATCGCGCGGTAATCTGGAATCACCCTTCTTACTTGCTATAAAATTCCAAAAAAGTTTTGGATTCTCGCATATTTGTGCTTCTGCACGACTGATATGTCGCTCATAGCACTTGCGTAAATCCCCCTTTATTGACCTGCGCAAGTCGCAAAATTTTGCATATGCTAAATTTGATCCCGTTTGTTTCCACAATTTATGAATAAAATGTTTTTTCTTAATGATCCGTATCAATTGAATGGAAAACCACTCTGGATAACCATCACGAACATTAATGTCTATATTTTTACAACAATCATCAAACATGCGGTACAGTTTATCATAAAAGCAATCTACAGCCTCGTCAACATTAGAACATTCATATAAATCATTCCAAGGATCATTTGTGATCATATTTTTGACTAATGAAATGTTTTCGTTTTTGAAATTCCACCTTGAATTATTCATTGTTTTACCTGTAGAATCACAATAATATTTTCGTGATGATAGTGACATAGATATCTCTAAAGAAGGATGGTGAAGATCCTCAGTTACCAAAGGTTGATCATGTTTTTTAACAATTAAGCACTCGGGGCTCAGATTCGTATAAATTAAATCTAAAATTCTGTTATAATAATTTTGAACATTGTTCAATTGTGAAAAACCAAATAGTTTTACGAAAAAGTTATGTTCGTCCTTTGGATAATTATTAGATGCTAAATTAAAATCACCAAATATGACTATTTGTTTTTCTCTGATGTTTCTGTTTGCCATCTCTAAATTTCTATAAAAGCTACAGAATGTTTCCTCATCAGAATTCGGTGGAAAATATACTACACACACTAATAATATTGTATGTCAAAAGTAAGTTTGACCCACAGATTTTCACCGTCAGTTTCCAGACTCTCCATTCGCTGTGCAGCACGTAGATGTTTGCTTTGAATCGCCAGGGCCACGCCACCTCCTCTGGACATGCGATCCTTACGAAATACCGTGTATCTGCCATCAAATATTTCTGCATCCATGACACCATCCGTAAGCCAAGTTTCAGTGAGAGCCAAAATATGTATGTCTTGAGATAAAAGATTACAAATAAATTCATGGGTCTTCGTGTTCAGTCCTCGTACGTTTGAATACACACAGTTGAGAGAAATTTTATTGTTCAGGTTGTGTAATGGTGGCGGTTTGAGGTCGTCTCCGAAAAGTCCATTCATTGATTCTCGTGTTAAGAGGCCATCTTCCAGGTTCCATCCATATGTTAAACTCAGATGCTGGTAGCGAGATCTTAAATGAAGCATGGTGTCCCTTGGTAATAATTTTTTCCACCTCAACATTAACGTCAGGCTCTTTCTTCTTCATATATGTTAATATTTGGTTCTCTGTTGAAACACATATCAAATTTATATGCAGATTGGTAAATAAGCTTGTTATGGATTTATTTGATAACATTTTCAACCAATTTTAAATAAAAAAATCAATTTTAAAAGTTGCCCATTTTCTCATACAAACTTTTATTTGCATGGAGTGACATTATATTTTTTGATTTTTAAATCGGTGTTTTTGTTTGCAAAATGAAGATATTGCTGGCCATTGTCGTTTAGTTGGTCAATTTGGATAGATTAGGGGATGTGATAATATCCTCAAATCATAACACTACGAAAAGTTTATGTTAGGTTAAAGTTGAAACGTAGTTATAAGGGAGGTTTTGGGGGGTGGAATCACAATTATTTTCTTGAATATAATGTTACTTAGTGACATAACAAATATCGACTTACACACGAAAATTCACGGATGGTGTCATTTTGTATGAAAAATATTATTGAGAACAACCATATTTAAAGACGGCAACTGCTGTCATGTATTTGACGCCAGAATATGAATATAATATCAAATGTAAATAAAATTACTTGAATTCAAAATCGTTTCGGTGGAGCATGGTTGACAAGATCTGCTTCGTCATGTTTCATCTCGTCCTTCAAGATGAAGAGGCATATGGCTGAGATTGATTGCGTCTAATCTAACTCGCGGATTAATAATTGTCACTCGATGTAAACTGTTAACTAGGTAGATGTATTAGGCTTGACTGACATTGTGAAGGCGGCAATTGAAGGGTTCAAAGATATTGATCTTTCGAAACGAATCGGTTTCGTTGAAAAGATTCATTTCATTTTTTTTTCCACTAGAAACTTTAACCCGAGAATCGAAGAAATTGGCTGACTAAAAAAAATTGCCTCAGGCAAAGCAAACATTCGGTTTAAATATATAGTGTGTTCTGGTATTATCCAAATTACACAACCTTTACAGCGGGCCTGTTCGATGTTCGTTGCATTTTTATCTTATGCCCCTACCACACGCTCCGTCTTCCCTGTGGTCTTGCCTGCGCAAGCCTGGCTTGTCAGGTAAGACGGAGCGTGCGGTGTACTGTTTTATACCAACCACACGCTCCGTCTTACCTGACAAGCCAGGCTTGCGCAGGCAAGACCACAGGTAAGACGGAGCGTGTGGTAGGGGCATTAGTAAGCTTGGTATCCACGGTCATGATTCTTAAATTATATTACCTATATAAAATTTATTATATTTTGAAAACACCTATTCAAAACTATTAAATGAAAAAGTACGTGTGTGAGTTTGTTCCATTTGATCATTTCAAATTTAAATTCTCAAAAACGAATAATTCTCCAAACTTCTACCTTTTGTTGAATAGTAAGTAGGCAGATGGAAAACATAGATAAAAAAAACTTATTTCTTTTACGAATTAAACTAATTGTATTTCCAGAAGAGTTTAGGCCCAAGAGTATAATTATTAAAATATTTTCTTCGCGGTTTAGTTATTTCCCCCCGTTTTTTTTCTTTCTTGGGATTGGAGAAAATTATTTTATATTTTTTTTTCCTTCGTTTTTTTTTTTAGATATTTTTCTAGGGACTATTTAAAACTAACGAGCTTACCTTAAAAAAACCGC
>OY756424.1:3000000-3155000 GCA_963576905.1 Mystacides longicornis
ACTTCATCTTGTCTTCTTATATATATAAAATTTTTCTATTTTCGGATGTCATCGCATCACGCCTAAACGGCTGGACCGATTTCGCTAATTCTTTTTTTGTCGTGTAGGCTTTTATCAGGAGAATGTCCTTTTAGAAGAAAAATATTTAAAAAAAAAGCATGGAAAATTAGAAAATTAAAGAAAACTCTACGTAGACAACCTTATTAGTACTATTTACCTTATCATTTTTATTCCAATTTTAAAATTTTGACAGAAATTGTCCATTAGTGCGATTGACAGAATGCGGATGGAATATACATGGTTTAAAACAGACGTATCGGTCGGAATTACATTGGTCAAATGATAATTAATTCATCACCGTACAAATTCGAATTCAATATTCATAGATAGGAACACAGGACAACGTCTGTCGGGAAAGCTAGTTGCTAGTAAGTACAATGAGGCGACAAAAAAAAACATTTGGACAGTAGAAAGGGCGGACTTCTCTCGAAGGACCAAAGGCCAACCCAGTAATGAACAGTCGAGATTATATATTTTTCTTCGAGTTTTCAGATCGGGGAACAAATTCTATTCAATTACAAAAAGAAAAACAATACTTAAGAAACTCGCAACGATACTGAAATAAAACAAAATTACATAAAATAAATAGTAAATTTACCTGAACGAATATCTAACAACTAAAAACTCTAAATTCATTACTGATGTTCGATCTTTAAATGGAACAAACCACTACGGGCTTACGACCGTCTTCTACTGTTATTTCGAAGGCTGGCTTAGTGTGATCACTTTACGTTAACAACGTTCGCCATAGGTGGTAATGTTTAAGTCTCCGAAACTCCCAATCATGAGAATTCTCAACATGTTCAACATGTCGAAAAATCTCATGTATGCAACAAGTAGATATTTAATAATTAATGAAATAAAGAGATAAAAGTTGGAAATTATTGAGAACAAGAGAGCAACCAAATTTAAAGACTGCGACTGCGTAAATTTACCTGGTTTGATTTACCGGATTAGATCAATCTAAATTTAGTTTTTATCTCAAATGTATATGCATATTTAGAAAAAAAAATCCATTTCAATATTAAAATAAGCTCTGCAAATCTGCAAAGTTCTTAGCGGATTTATGTATGTTCAAACATAATGCAATAGATATCTCTTTTTTACACCCCACTCAGGCGCATATGGAGGCAACAAGAGCTCTCCAATGTTATCTAATGTTTTTATGTTCAAAAGCTTCATCAAATTGTTAAGTAGGTACCAAAATTGATATTTTTTCTTTAGACACAAACTTGTCATATGGGTGGTTAAAGACAGTGTTTTTAAATGATTTGTGGTTACTAACTGTACGATCAATAAAAAAACTAAAATATTGTTATTTGAATCCTTGAAATTATGTACGAGTATGATTGTGCACATTAAAAGGGACAGGGAATTTAATTCCCCTTAACTATAGGTTGTTCATTATTAACTATTTTCAGATAATCAACTCACTGCTTGAAATTAGTTAAAAGTGTCACGATGCGATGCTGAAGACATTGACACCACGCGTGATGATTGATCGAAATTCAGCTCACATGTAATGCAGTTGTTAGTTCTTAACTGATTCAACAAAATCATATCGAAGGTTTTGTAAGGATCGTGACGTACATACAACACACTGATCGTCCACCAGAGACAAAGACGATTGCAGCGGCCTTTGCAGACGTTTCCTTCTTTATTCATTGTTCTGTGTGGTACACACGGAGGATCCCTTCCTTGTGCCAACTGAATTAACACTCGCTAAAGCCTAGTTTACACTAGGTCGAGTAGCAATAATTAAATAGCTAAATAACACGCTACTCGACAGTCCCTTCCATACAAAATGTGTCGTGTTACTCACTTTACTTCCGTGACTACCGTCCGATAAAACTTAGAATACGGGTACAGTCCCTTTTGACATTTTATGCTGGCGTGAAGTAACAAATTTTGTATGAAAACATGTTTAGCGCTCCTACTGAATTCTTCGGATCGCTCCGCAGCTCATTCAAAATTCCCGTGACTTTCTCACTTACGTTAGTGAACATTAGTGAGTAATATTCGGAATAGAGGTACAGAGGACGAGTTTATCTAAAACAGTGATGTCTAAAACCTACATCGTGTTGCGGGCTTATCATTTTAAAAACCCTCCAAGTGCTCTCGAATATAATAGAGTGGATAATTTTTGGTCAGTAGCGGGCAATTTAGCTACTACTCGATCAGTGTGAACTAGACTTTACAGATCAAACAATGAAAATGACGCACGAGAGAATAATTATTTACGATTTTACTCACGGCACGCCAACATTTTAATATTCAACGTATACATTGTTATTCTTATCTGAAAGATTCACCCAATTCCTTGTTTGTTAACGTTGTTGATTTATATGGTGAAAGGACCATGCATCATGGCTTTCTATATTATACTTTAAAGAAATCCAATTCTCCCTTGGGGGCATAGGGAGGCAACAAGACAAAAGCTCTTCATCGCGCTCAGTTTAGCGTAGTTTCCTCAGCTCTGCCTCGAAGGAATGGAACACGGTATGAGAGAGTCTACCTAGTCTTTGAGACCCTGATGATGGGAGAAAAAGCTGCGCTCTTCTCAGCCAACTAGCATTCCACGTTCTTAACACGTGTCCCAACCAAGTCCTTCTCCCCTTCATAATTTCCTCCCATTAGGGTCCTGAAGACGAAGAAGACCCCCATCTCACACCGTGTTTCCTTCCTTCCAAGGGAAGAGTTTTAACATGGTGTGGGTCACATGTGTAAACAAACTGACATGTATAAAAATAATAAAAATGGTGAATAATGAAGTAGCTGCTGAGGTTTTGCCTATCAATAATTTTTATCATTAACGTGTGTTATTTATCTCCTTATCTGGTTTACTGAAATAATTAATTATTTGTGTGTCAATTGTGTTTTATTAATTTCTTTTTGCCTTCCAATCGATCTGATAAGATTGTGCCATTGATTTAATCATAAAATATACGTAATTTAATCATCATTATTATAATATGTGCAGAGACAGTTAGATAATGTCTCAATTTAGTTTATGAAAATACGTAGATATTTAGTATTTTTTTTTAACGAATCTGTGCTCACTCAAAGTGAACACAAATACACTCCTTGACTCATAATGATAATAAAAAACACAACAGTTGTGTTTTTTATTATCATTATGGAAAAGTACCACAAAGTTGATAAAAATACTTTAAATAAACTCCTTGACTCTTTCACAGTAAGCTACTTAAAGGTTGTGTCTTGAAAGAGGAAGATGGTCGGCACCTGGGATCGAACCCAGGATCTCCGCACAGTAAGAAAGCCGGCGTCGTATCTGCCAGGCTACCAACCACAACCTATGTATGCTTTTTTCTTGGTTATTCTTTTTTTATTTCATTAAGTAAGTATAGTTTTTTTATAGTCTTTAAAACTAATAATGTGTATTGTCGTCACTTGTTCAAGCTAAAGTTCCAAATAAAGATATCAATTTTTAAAAGTTAAAGCGAATTAGTTTTGGAAAAAATCTTCCTCTTCTTTCATAGACCCATTTTAATCTATGTGGGTAATTGAAATCTTCTTAACCGGAAACCGTTTATAAAATACAGATCTACAGTAAGAGGGAGAAGAAAATAAAAAAAATATCATACTTACCTACTTTTGGTTTTCATTTATTTTCTCATCCGGGTTAACCTCCTTTTTTTCTAATAATAGTTCACCTCACTCACAGTTATTAAACAATAGCAGGCAAACATTGAAATAAATAAATACAACTTTGCGCTATTCTCGTCAACTTTGCCAGCAATGAATATCTCGAAAAAAATTTGCACATTTTTTTTGTATACATTATTATGAAACATAATAAAAAGCTAGGTACCTCAACTACCTTATTTTAATTTACTGACCAAAAACCATTCAAATATTTTTTTAAGTAAATATTGTTTCTAATTTAAACAAACTTACAGTAAAATATTACAACGTTTCTATTGAATAAGTAGGTAAATTATCGACCATTTCAATTTCCATTATTTATTAGATACTACTATTATAGCTTTCCCGACAGACGTTGTCCTGTGTTCCCAAGTATGAATATTGAATTCGAATTTGTATATAAGGATAAGCTTTTTACCTTTTAACCAATGTAATTAAAATCGATGCATATGTTTCAAACCATATATTTTCCATCGACGTTCTGTCAATTGCACCTACTATCAAACAACTGACATTTCCTGTCAAACTTTAATTTAATTTCAATTTTTCAAATTTGGAACAAAATCTATATTGTTAAAAACACAAGAAGGTTTACTTAGAGTTTTCTTTAATTTTCTAATTTTCCACGCAATTTCTTTATTTTTTCTTTCATAAGAACCTTCTCCTGATAAAAGTCTACATGACAAAAAAAGAATTAGCGAAATTGGTCCAGCCGTTTAGGCGTGATGCGATGACATCGGGAAATAGCTCTCCATTTTTATATAAGTAGTAATAGATAGATGTAGACTTTCTGGCATTCTACTGTGCTATTAAATTGAAGTAAGTATAGGTTGTTACTTTAAGAGTCAACTAATAGGGAACCTCTATAAAAGAGGAAGAAGAAATTAAAAAAAATCGAATTTATAGGTAGGTATATCGATAAATTTTCGTAACTCTTTCTCACATTACGTTTGATCAAGTTTCAACAATACCCATTACATTCATCTTAATATATATAAATCTCGTGTCACAATGTTTGTCCTCAATCCGACTCCTAAACCACTTAACCGATTATAATAAAATTCGCACACCATGTGCAGTTCGATCCAACTTGAGAGATAGGATAGTTTAAATCTCAAATTATAGTCGCAATTTTAATTTATTGCTAATTATTTGTCTGTTATTATGCTATTTGACAGTCACAATTATCTGTTAACTCCAAATGATTCTAACAGATGTCGATACCTTTCGACTGGGTTGAGTAAGTAATCAATAGATGGCGCTGCTATGGTAAATCTACCAACGTGTCATATAAGCTACATTTTAACAGCATAATTACCACGTGTTGTTGACGCTATAAATTTAATTAAATTTATAGTATGCTATAAAATATTTTGAAAAAGTTAGGGATCTGTATGAAAACTAAATTATTTTTAAGTATCTATCTACCCGTGCGAAGCTGGGGCGGACCTCTAGTTTTATTATAAAAATAAATCAACACTTTTTATACAAAGGTTTCAGTATAGCCGGCGGAACTTATTGTCTGATGCAATTTTTCCAGTCAACCGGTAATATTGTTCATTTTAAATATCAAAATAATATCCTTCACGTGATGGGAAATGCCTCATGGTATGCTTTGAAGAGTGTTTGTCCGCATTGCAAGATATCCGCCATCACCACCATTGTTTCTTGATGAAAATCAAAGCTGAAGAAAGAATAAGGGTTGCACAAAGAACTACCAGCATCACAATCAAAGGGGTTTGGTTTCTTGGCTGAAGGTTCACGTCGTTGGTATCATGAAACTCATCAGGCAGGACCACTTTGAAAGACAATACAGAAGTGGTGTCTATGGTTTGGTTGATTCCTTCAATCTTTGTCCTTGACGGGTCTTCCTGACTGTCCTCAGCGTTTCTCCTGGTGCGTACGAGTCCTCCGTGCTGACATCTGGGTGTTTTGCAGTCCGCTGGGTCTAAGCAAGCTACCATCCTTACACTTAGACGTATTTCTTCTCCGCTTCTCATTCCTTCAAACATTGCCGCCCTAAAAATATAAAAAAATCTACAATTATTTCCTAAAAACTACCATTCTCCCACCACAACAGCATCAAACTAAATCAAACTTGAAAATTGGTAAAAAATATAACTAAAGTAAATTTTGATTCAATATGACAAATTTTCAGTTTAATATTATTTTTTACCAAATTAGGATTGCGTCACATGGTAATAATGAATATTTTTTTATACCTAGTTATACTACATCCATTAGTATAATTCTTACTAGCACTCATTTACTAGATATCTTCTTATAAGGAAATCCTTATTGTCCCATCAAATCATATCAAAGCAGTTCGCAGGACATAACACTCACGCAATGATAAACAACACACATAATAAGCACGAAAATATCGGGTAGACCGGTAGAATATTTGACAAAATATTTTTTTTATCGTATCTACATAATAATTGACAAGTTCGTCCTTAACTTGGAATTATCGTTGAAACACTCTAAACCTAAATCCACATGAAATATTCTACATACTTACAAATATCTATGATGATACCAATGTTTCATATAAGTACTTATTATTATTCATTCGATATTCGTTGCTATGACAATGAAAGTGTCCGCGGGATATATTTTATTGGCGAAAACATATTGTGTGTGATAGGTACTATGTAGATTAGAAGTTCCAACGTACAATGGTTTGCACAAGAGCTTTTTAGCATGATATCCTAAAACCTCAATGAAATTTGCTGGCCTAATTCTCCATGAATAGTAGTTTTTAGCCGACCTCGGTAGCCTAGTTATACCTACTGGCGTGGACTTCAGATCACAAGGTCCCGGGTTCGATTCCCGGTCGTGTTAGAGTTTTTCTGGGGTTGGCCTGTCTCAGATTGGACGGGCCCGGTTGACTGGAAAAAAATGCCTCAGGCAATAAGTTCCGCCGGATATACGGACATTTTGTATAGAAAAGTGTTATATTTATTTATTTATTTTTAAGATAACTATAGAAAAAATAGTTATGTGATAATTTTCTCCTAAGCCCTTGAAAGTTTGTGGAAAAATTTAGCTTGGATGAAAATTTTTAGAAAAGATTTTTGAACAAAAGCTATCAGATGCTGACTGACAAAGATTGGGATCACTATCGACCTTTCTCAAAAAATAAAATCATAATCGTAAAATCAATCGTGTAACCACAGTTAGTTGTCTATTTGTAATCCGGATTTTATTTGAAATTTACAAAATCGTAAATGACTTTTGAACCACCCAATATCGCTACACATACACGGGAGTTAAATCTATATGTATAGACACCGTATATACTTGTATACCACAATACAGCCTATAAGCGATTTCAATTAAGAGTGTTACTCAAAAATAGATATATTATGCAGTGTAATTATCATATTATTAGGTCGTAGGTAAGTACTTACCGTTCTATCAACAAGACATCTTTATACCATTTCTTATCTATACGGCGTGTTTAATTAGGTAATTATGTTTAATTAACAATAAAACGAAACAAAACGGTAATTAGCTTGTTCTTGTCTAATTAACATCTGTTTGGGGCGTAATTCTGTTGACATTTTGTTATGCAAATATTTGAGAACATCTACAATAGTAACGAAATTGTCCCAAGTAGGTACTGCAATGCGCCAAGAAAGGCCAGCGTCGGTCATAATTATTAGAGAATGGGAGTTCATACAATGGTGAACAGTTCATCACGTCTTGAATGACTCTTACAAGATGTTCATTTCACTCTTGTTGGTTACTTCATCTTATGGTCTTGCAGAAGATTACACCTTTAAAACTGTTAATAATAGTTTCACCTCGGATTTCTTATAATGGATAATAATAGTGTCAGCGATGAAATAAGAAAGAGAATCACATCCTCTAACCGGGCCTACTTTGGACTTCAAAAGCTCCTTAAATCCAAACTGCTGTCCAGGAAGTCTAAAATACATATGTACAAAACCACAATTCGTTCGGTCTTGACGTATTCTTCTGAAATCTGGGCCACTGAAAAAGCGAGACCAGGACAAACTGGACGTTTTAGAGAGAGAGATCCCACACCGGATGTATGGACCAGTCAAAGACGGAGATCACAAGCGAATTAGATACAACCATGAGATTTAGGTATGAAATGTACAAAGATATTCAAGTCTCCACATTCGTAATGATAGGGCGGCTCTGTTGGTTGGATTGGGACATGTATCGCGAGCAGATCAACACTCTGTGCTAAACATGATCTTCTGCACGAGAGGAGCATACGAAAACCAAAGCTACGATGGCTGGATGGCGCTGAGAAGGATCTGGGGCTTTTGGGGGTTGGAGACTGGCGCACAGTGGCGGCGGATAGGGTTGCTTGGAGAAGTTTGCTAAGGGAGGCCGAGACCCACTCAGGGTTGTAGCGCCGCAGAAGTATTTATGGTATTGCAGAGCTTAGTTGAAGAAGTTGTATGTAATGTAATCTTACTGGTCTAGTATTTTTTTTATTTATTGTGAACTGTGGGCTGAAATGTCTTACCTTATGAACAAGCTATGTCCTAGGGGGTCGATAGATTTTGCTTCTCTCGGACAGAGCGCCTTAGCTCTGGGCTGTCTGCAGCCGTCTGCCCCAAGGAGTGGCAGGGCTGCTCCGTTGGAACCGCTCAAGGTGACTGTGCTCATCCTGGAGGCCAACCAGCCTGAAGAAAAAAAGCTTGCTTAGCTATTTAAATAATCTCAAAAATGCGTAGAAATAAAAAGACAGACATACATAGTAAAAGAGAATTCTAAATTATTGAATGGAGGTTAAAGGATCTCAATTTTAATTTCCGAATAAAATGTACCTACCCATAAAACCAACAGCAAAACCTGTCGGACAACATACATAGGAAAGTGGTATCTATAATATTAATAATAGGTAAGTGTTTGATTGTTCTATAAATCGGTTATCGGTTAGCGCACTTGAGGTGATATTTTGGTCACAAAACGGCGCCCTAAAAATCTCATTATTATTAGTATTATCATTACATTTCCCCTCAAAGTCATAAAGGGTACCAATTTCACTTTATCAGATTGGAATTGAATAGTTCAGTTAGTTAAGGATACTTTTTGATTATTTTTTTTTTCTGAAACGTCTCTCAAATTTTTCTCGACCCGTAACTCGTAAAATCAATATTTGTTTTTTTTTTAAATATGAATCTGTGTTCACTCAAAGTGAACACAAATACACTCTTTGACTCTTTCACGGTAAGCTACCTAAAGCTTGTGTCGGGAAAGAGGAAGATGGTCGGCACCTGGGATCGAACCCACGACCTCCGCACGAAATATTACGAAAGCCGACGTCGTAACTGCCAGGCTACCAACCACTTCGTTTATAACGAATATGTAACAACTAATTAATGACTCTAATAGTTCATTGCTGATGTTCGATTTTTAAATGGAACAAACCACTACGGGCTTACGAACGTCTTCTACTGTTATTTCGAACGCTGGCCTAGTGTGATCACTTTACTTTAACAACGTTCGCCATTAGGTGGTAATGTTGAAGTCTCCGAAACTCCTTATTATGAGAATTCTCGACATGTTCGAAAAATCCCATGTATATACAACAAGTAGATATTTAATAATTAATGAAATATAGGGATAAAAGTTGGAAATTATTGAGAACAAGAGAGCAACCAAATTTAAAGACTGCGACTGCTGTCATGTATTTAGCGCCAGGATATGAATATATCAATTTTTGTTAATGTCTCATCTTTGTTGCCTATTGGCTATTGGCTTTGTTGGTGCACAACGTTCGAATTATTATGTCTAGATTCTCGTGACCGTTTTTCAGGACTAGATCTTAACGAATAAGTATGTAACAACTAATGACGCTAACAATTCATTACTGATGTTCGATTTTTAAATGGAACAAACCACTACGGGCTTACGACCATCTTCTACTGTTATTTCGAAGACTGGCTTTGTGTGATCACTTTACGCTAACAACACACATAGCAACAACTTCGTTTATAGTTTATACGGTTAGCGTTAAAAACGGCTTATGAATGTTATGTTTAGTTCGTATATTTTTTGTGAATAACCTTGCAAGGTCTTCGTTTTTATAATCACGCTAAAGGAACATTACTTATTATTTTAAAAATACCAAGTTGTTCAGTGTCAAAATTATCAAAATGGTACATAATTACAGATTTTATTTCATTACCGAAGTTTCTCTTTTGGAACAATATGAAAATAAAAACACGTTTGGTTGCATAGCTCGCGTAGATAATCATACAATTATTTAAATAATTGCCTTATAGGTGGAATTATACAATTTTGTATTGTCAGTTGAAAGAGATAATTAGAGCACAATTACATACAGTTGTTCGAGTATTTTCGGATTTATAGTAGTTTCACTAGCTTTTTAAACCCGTCCTTATAGTTGCGATCTTATCACATCTCATGCAGTTCATTCCGATACCATTTAATTTTAAAAGTGTAGAGAATTACTTCCAACTAATACACGGCGTAACATCAATAGTGGATAACCCGAAGCAGGGAAGACGAGGACATCAATACATAGCGATTTTACCCCCATGTATGTTCAGCGATATTGGGTGGTTCAAAAGCTATTTACGTTTTTCGTGAATCTATAATATAAAAGAAAGTCCGGTTAGTGCGAATACTTATAAATCGCAATCGGCTGAACGTATTTTTATGATTCTTGGTTTATTGAATTTTTTTCCGCTCCGGATAATATAATAACTATTAAAAAATACGTGGTTGATAGACTAGCGGTTACAACGCCGACTTTCGTACTGTTTCATGTGGAGGTCGTGGGTTCGATCCCAGGTGCCGACCATCTTTCTCTTTCACGACACAAGCTACTGTGAAAGAGAGATTGAAGAACACAGATTCATTTTCTAAAAAAAAAAACGAAAAATGGATGGAAAATAATATGATACACAATATTAAAATAAGTATGGAACGGAGTTCCTAACAAAAAACGACATTTGTTAAAAATTCCATAATAACACCATGTTTATTTTAGGTACCATTGTGTTTCAAAACAAAATTTATACGTAGATTTTTGATAGAATTCCTTTCAAGTTTTCAGAAATAATTTTATAACATTCAAACAAATTTGTGTATAGGTAAATTACAAATACGAAATCAAATTTCACAGTTAGGATTACAGGACAACGTCTGTCGAAAAATTCTAGTTTTGAATAAAATCCGGATTTCATTCTAAAATACACAATTATTGTTGCCAAACTTTTTAATGATCATGATTTTTTAGAATAATTAAATTTGATAGTGGTCTTAATGCTATTTTATACTATTATTGTAACTCAGCACCCGATAGCTTTTGTTTAAAAAATATTTTTTAAAATTTTTAATCCGATCAAAATTTTTCCACAAAATTTCAAGGGTTGCAAGAGCTATGTATACCGTGATACTATATTTCCATGCAACATGTTCATGACTAAAACAATATTATTTAATACAAGCTTTAAGATATAAAAAAATGTGTATTTGTTTTCCAGGGGTTTTGCACGGCTCTGCGCAGAATAATATCTGAATCTAACATAACGGTTGTATTTTCGGTGTGATGTTTCCACATACAAAGATACTTTTTCGAATTATAATGTAAGACGCAGGCCGTGCTGGTCTGAAGGACGGATAGATTATATCAAATTGTAACACGTCCTACTTGATAGGAGTACCGTTTTATTCTCACCTAACTATGAACGCCTAGCATGGAATATTCTGAAAAAAACGGGCCAATCATATAATCAACCGCTCTATCATTATCGAAAAAGTCCTTGCAAAGGTTTGTCTTGTTAATACAGTTTAAGCATTATGATAATAATATATCTACTGGAATTTTCCTAATTACTACTTTGTTTAAGTTTCAGTATTTTACTAAAGGGTCATTATAACGTTAAAAATATTTTTTTTAGGTAAATGAGACAAATTTCAATCATTTTTAAGATTAATCTTCACATTTTACCCCATCGTATGTTTTTATAAATATTGAATTTTGGAGTTATGTACCTATTGGGAAAAACTTGAGAGAGGTTCCAGATGAAAGAAACTTACTCAAAGAGCATTCTAAACTAGCGAAATTATTTAATCAACGTTCGTCCTAAAATAAAACCCTAAATTTCAGTTTTGTATGTTAAGTAGTCGCGGAATCACGAACAAAAGTCTACGAAGTAAAAGTTCCAAAAACAGGTGTTTACGTGCAACACACCCTTAAGTCTCAAATATTTGACTAGATCTAAACTTGAATTTTTCGTGAATAAGCCTGCAGACAAGTTATAACAAATCACAGAACAACGTCACTATTCAAATTTGAATTTTTTAACCCGATTGTCCATTTATATAGGAACTAGTGGTCAGCCAGTACTCGAAATTTGACCATAACTACTAACTAATCTAGATACATTATTAAAATTGCTTTGTCAAAAACTGAGCGGGCGCTATTACACAATTTTCTTTTAAAAATAATGACATGGGTACGTCAAAATTGAAATGTTGATATATTCAAATTATTTTTCTATGGTTATTTAATACAAAAAAAAATATTTATCTATTCTCAATTTGACCACAGATAAACAAAAGATCTGTGTCAAAAATAATGTCAAATATATCGAAGTGTGTGTGAGTATGAAATACGTAACATTACAGTAGTGGGCATACTGTTTTTTTATTGATTAAATCTATTTTATGCATAATTTAAAAAATATTAGTATTCGCCACCCTTTTTCTATATAAATTATAAGTGTGCGAAATTTCATACTCCTCCGTCCGCGCAATTTTCGTAAATGTTGGTCACAAAGTTTTTCCTTCACGTATTAACATATAGATAAGAGAGAGCAAGCGTACTTACTTACCATCTTGGGGCTCAATTTGAGCTTTCAACATGAGCATCTCTCCCAAAGGGACCCTGGCTCCTCTAGGCAGAGATTCCGAGTGGTCCCCTCTGGCCCCTCTCCTGTACAGGTTCATCTGGGTCTTCAGACCTCCTCGAGTCCCTCCCCTAGCCACTTCGCTAGACCTGGCTGATCTGAAAATCAACAAATTATTTCTACCAATTAATTATTTTACAAGTCCCGTAACGGTAGGTTCGTACCACTGTACGAATCAATTTCAAAAGTTATGAGATCAGGCACACTATTGTCGAATGTCGATCGATGGGTTTTCTACTAGAGTTTTTATGATTACTTTAAGAAAACACGCGAAAGACAATTTTTTGTGACTTAGTTTGAAGTATTTCGTTTTTTATGACTTTCGTATGTTTTCTTAACGAACTCATAAAAATTCTTTTAGAAAACCCATCGATCGACATCCGAGAATATTGTTCCTGATCTCATAACTTTGACATGTTGAACATGGCGAGAATTCTTATGATTAAGAGTTTCAGAGACTTAAACATTATCACCTAATGGCGAACGTCGTTAACGTAAAGTGATCATACTAAGCCAGCCTTCGAAGTAACAGTAGAAGACGTCAACCCGGAGTGGTTTGTTCCATTTGAAAATCGAACATCAGTAATGAATTGTTAAGAGTCATTATTAACCCAGCTATCTTTTATATTATAGATAATAATATCATCTAATGCTTCGACATTATACATATCAATTATAATTGTCTTTTCTGATAGACATTAAGTATATATAGTAAGTAAACGTATATTATACACAATTTCTTTCATTTTATGATATCCGTAACTTGTCGACTTATAAAACAACAGTTTATTAATAACATTACATAGTCAATATGCTAATTCGTTCTGTCGGCGATACAATTACCCTCATACTTTATTCATAACAAAAACTGTACTTAGACACCCAGTAGATCTACATTTATATACTAACAACAGCAATCATCACGTGAGATTTGTTTTAGTTTAGATCTGCTTAAGAAAGCAAGCACATGTCATATAATTCTTTTTTCTTATTCTTCTTCTAGATCTTGTGACTTGTGATCTGTTGTGGTTTCTACTAGAGTTTTTATGATTACTTTAAGAAAACACGCGAAAGACAATTTTTTGTGACTTAGTTTGAAGTATTTCGTTTTTTATGACTTTCGTATGTTTTCTTAACGAACTCATAAAAATTCTTTTAGAAAACCCATCGATCGACATCCGAGAATATTGTTCCTGATCTCATAACTTTGACATGTTGAACATGGCGAGAATTCTTATGATTAAGAGTTTCAGAGACTTAAACATTATCACCTAATGGCGAACGTCGTTAACGTAAAGTGATCATACTAAGCCAGCCTTCGAAGTAACAGTAGAAGACGTCAACCCGGAGTGGTTTGTTCCATTTGAAAATCGAACATCAGTAATGAATTGTTAAGAGTCATTATTAACCCAGCTATCTTTTATATTATAGATAATAATATCATCTAATGCTTCGACATTATACATATCAATTATAATTGTCTTTTCTGATAGACATTAAGTATATATAGTAAGTAAACGTATATTATACACAATTTCTTTCATTTTATGATATCCGTAACTTGTCGACTTATAAAACAACAGTTTATTAATAACATTACATAGTCAATATGCTAATTCGTTCTGTCGGCGATACAATTACCCTCATACTTTATTCATAACAAAAACTGTACTTAGACACCCAGTAGATCTACATTTATATACTAACAACAGCAATCATCACGTGAGATTTGTTTTAGTTTAGATCTGCTTAAGAAAGCAAGCACATGTCATATAATTCTTTTTTCTTATTCTTCTTCTAGATCTTGTGACTTGTGATCTGTTGTGGTGTGTTACTCTTGAAACTCAATCCCGATGTTAATGTCGACCGTCCATACTTTTAATACATAATATAAATCCTTATTTATACCATTTTATTCGTAAAGCAATGCAAAATCTATGTGTGATAGCGACATTAAGATTGATATTGGATCGGTATTGTGATTGAAATGCAGATTAAACGCCCAGCCCCCGTACCTATAGACAATTCCAATTGGCGTTCGACTACAAACGAAGATTTCACCAATGGTTAGTGCGTTAAAAATTAACTGTCCACTGGAACATATTATAAACAATTATTTAAACCAAACAATGACACTTATATAAAAGTACAAAAAGTGGACGGTTAATTTTCTTCCTACTCTGCATTGTCGAATAATTCGTTTGTAGTCGATCGCCAATTTGAATTTGCCAAAGCCTAATATTGGTAAGAACGCCATGGTACCTTTCGCATAAACAAACGAAACTTTTTCGTTTTCTGTAGATCCCGCAGCGACAGTTGTTGTACGTAGGAACTTCTGATCTAGTATCATGTAGGTAGGTATTTCGTCAATCCACAATAATGTTTATTATTGAGAAACCATTTTTGTCAGAAATTTGTTCAAGTTTTCATAAAGAATTTTAATGAAAATATAAACACGGACAGAATGAATAGGTACAGCATTGCATGTAGGTTCTGGCAATGCCACTAAATTTATGTTAACTTAACAAAAATAAAAATTCAGCTATGTTACATTATACCTAATACAATATTTTATTTATAAATCTAAGGCGGGATGAAGTTCGACGGGACAGCTAGTATGAAATATAACACTATTTCGAGAAGTTAAAATATCTTCAAATAATAGTCTTTAGAGAAATTTTTGATGACTAGATGTAGGAGTACGTGTAAGTTTGCCAGATAAATCTGTCTACATTTAAAGAGGAAACTGTGATCGATAATACAGTTCCCGGTTTAGTTGTTTTTCAATATTGAAACGAGTAATGAAGGTCACCGTGTTATGAAGATTGCAATCATTATAAATAAACCGTTAATGGTTGTGCACAAAAAATGCATGATGGGATCTCCACAATACATCTCGTTATCGCTTCTAACAGCTGATTTATGTATACTAGTGGTCGACTAGTGCTCGAAATTCGACCAGAACTTTTTTAAGATTATAAGTTTGAACATTATTAAGGTCTCTAAGTCAAAGACTGAGGGAGCGCTATTTCAAAATTTTCTTTCAAAAACAATTAATGACATGGATATTGGATACGTCAAATGAAGTTTTGATAAGTTTTTTTTCTATTATTATTACAGACAAAAAATATTAATGTATTCTCAATTTGACCGCAGATAAACAAAATAATATAATATGCGTCTGGGTCAATGTCAGATACATCGAAATGTGTGTATCAAATACATAACATTACAGTAGGTAGGTAGTGTTTGCAATGTTTTTTATTGATTAAATGTTTTTTAAGATTTCGTATCGTATAACTGTATAAAAATGCGTACTTACTTAATATGTACCAAAAATCAAGCCCTTTTATCTATCAGAAAAACTTAGCTACCCTTTAGTTTTTTGTTAAGACCTTCACCTTGTTGGTGTTCCTGGCCAGTCTCAAGTAACTATGAGACACATAAATAAATCAATCTTGTTTCTCAATAGCATTATCATCATTTTCGCCGTTTCAACTGATGGCTCATACAAAAGGCTCGGCAGACTTACCCTTTAGTTATCTAGCTCATTGATAAAAATAAATTCATAAACACTCACTTACATCAAATTGTCAACATTGACAGATAAGTGTTTGGTGTGCGCGGCAATCCTGTCCTGAGTTCTGCACTGCAGTGTCAATACGGCATCTTCAGCCAGCTTCATCTTGGGTATGGTCGGAAATCGGAGTTTGACACACAGGTGCACCAAATCTTTGCTAACTGAACAATCCTTCACAGCACACTCTTTGAACTTAGCCTTGGGTATGTTTATCCTGAATCTTGCGTTTAGCCGTGGTTGAACCACTTCGCTCTTCACAACGCAAGCCGAAGCATCAGAAGGTAGTACATCTTCAAAAACTGGCATATTCCCGTTCGGTGTTCTCACAGTAATCGTTGACTGGAATCTGCCGTCGCTAGGGGTGTCAAAACATCGCATATCCGTTACCTCAATTTGCTGATTATTTCTTTGTCTAACTGACCCTTCATCTGGGTCATCAAAATTGTTTGAATTCGCCCCTTTCGCTCCGTAATATGGTGCGTCGTAAAGTCCGTTTGGTGGGAAAGGATTTGCTGGTGGCAAATATTGGTTGGTTGGAGGTTCAGGATATGGCTCGTCTTTTTCGAAAGGTGGCAAAAGTCCGTCTAAAGGTACATCAGGGGTGTCGTAATTATATCCAGGAATAGCAACATCCAAAGGATAGTCGTTTTGTGGTCTGTTTATAAACTCTTCATCCGTTGGTTTAGAAGTTGCGTAATCAGGATACGGATCCGCTGGTGGAGGCAGATACTGCGGAGGGGGTACAGGAGGTGGTTCGTAATAGTAGAGAGTATTCGGGAAAGAAAACTTTGGATGTCTTCCGGCGTGAGTTACATTGTTTTGAACTACACCATCCGCGGATTTGGTGACCTCGTTGCTGTATCCGTCCGGTGCATTGATCACTACGGCGTCTGCATAACTATTGTAACCATCACCGGGATCACGAGGAGCCCACAAATCATTGTTTTTGGATACGTGCACTAAATTTGTGTCGCGCGGTACATAGCCGTACGACGTGTCTTTGGGAACAAGAAGACCGCCGAAAACTGACGAGGATTTCACAAAGATGAACACCACGAGACTAAAAGACATAACTGATGTCTTTCGCAAATAACACGAGTTTCTTCTAAACAAGTGACCTTTAGAATGGAGCTGTTGCGAGGAGAAGAAATGGTTTTATAAAAACTGCCGGGCGATATTAATATGTGTCGGGATTGTCACCATTGGCCTTCTTCGTGATTGTACATTTTGGTATTACCATACAATGAAAGCTACTAGACATGTAACTCATACTAGGCGAAGTTGTCCCCGACATAAAACATCAAAAAAGATTTTTACCAGTTGAAAAAAATCAAGAAATTAATCGGCCATCACAATATAATGTGGTTAGTAGCCTATTAGCATTTTAGCACACTGGAGGCTTGGGTTCGAAACCTGTGCCGGTAATCGTCCCTTTTTTACGACACAAACTTGTTTATTGTACTAGATGGGGAAATTATGTAAGTACTTCGTATTCATTTTGACACCGTTGTTTTTCGAGTGTTTACTCAAATATACAGTTATAGATTTTGCCTTGTTATTTGCCATTATCCTTTCTCATTAACCATAATATCATTGTCAGAAGGGTAGGTATTCTCGGTGTTAATTCTTGCTCGTTGTTATATGCTCGGTGTCAATGTCAGCGATCAAGAGAGAATGCTCTATTTCTGGCTCTGGATCTATATTTGTTTTGTGTAAACGCACACTCAGTTGCTGCCATTGTATGATCAGGTAAGTTCAAGGAATTTTCCATCGAGTCATCAAATTTCATTTCCCCAATGGATCGCCAAATTGGAAGAAAACAATCTTTAAAAAGTCAAAAAGTTAATTGCGCTCCAGGATTTGGAAGGTCACTAATCCCCTCAAAATTACCCATTGATTTATAAGATTCATTCCCAATACTTATGGCAAATGGTCTAGCAATATGCAATTTGCCGAAAAAAAAAAAAAACGTAATATGGACACACAACTCTACCACGAAACGCTATTAATTTGACAGATGACATTTTTCATCGCGCCATTAACGATCCTACATCCGATATTGTTTCACTTGGTCATTTTTTGAAACATATTGTTATTAATGTATCGTGATAAATTTGATCCCAATTCATTTTGGTTCCACCGTAACATTGAAATTTGGTACCTAATTAATGATTCGGTGTTTTGCGACTACTTGCTACCCGAACTTACATTTGGGTCACTCATAAAGTTGTGCTAAGCTATGTTTAACCCTCAACATGCGAATTTAGTTTTATTTAAGTTTTTGTTTATGGTTAATTGAAACTAGAGTATAATCATTACACAATATTCTACAAACCATTACTTATCTCTTTCTCGACAAGATCTTAATTTGAAAAGCTGTCGACATTGTATTTTACCGACCTCGGTTCGGTAGCCTAGTTGTACTAGCGTGAACTTCAGATCCGAGGTCCCGGGTTCGATTCCCGGTCGGGTCAGAGTTTTTCTAAGTGTTTTTTCACTTGAAATTTCTACCCGGGGTTGGCCTGTCTCAGATTGGACGGGACCGGTTGACTGGAAAAAATTGCCTCAGGCAATAAGTTCCGCCGGCTATACTGACACATTTGTATTGAAAAGTGTTATATTATTATTATTTTTGTTAACTACTTATTTTGTTCACAGATTCTTTCTATTTCACAATTTTCTTTAAAAAATATTAACATGAATACCTCAAATTTGAAATGTTGATAATAAGAAGTGGTTGGTAGACTAGCGGTTACAACGTCGGCTTTCGTACTGTTTGGTACGGACGTCGTGGTTCGATCCCAGGTGCCGACCATCTTCCTCTTTCACGACACAAGCTTTAAATATTCGTTATAACGCTGAAAAGAAATAATTGTTAAGTAGTTAAATGAGACAAATTTCAATTATTATAAAGGTTAATCTTCTTATTGTCCGCATCTTACGTTTCTAAAAATATTAATTTTATTGAGTTAGGTACCTATAGATCGAGAAAAAATTTGAGTGACATTCCATAAAAAAGTAGGTACCTACCTACTCAAAAGTCATCCTAGGCCATCTAATTAATTATAATTTTAACCCTTATGTTTCCAATATTTACTATAGAAGTTCTAAATTTAAACTTTTTCGTGAATTACAGTGCTGAACTAGCACATTTTTACGGATGTTCCAAATGTTATATTATAATTTGATCCGACGACGGCAGAAGGGTTAAACAGTGATGTGTTAAAACTCGACGTCCGTAAGATATGTCACGGCGGATTCCCAAGTAGGAGGCACACCTCTTATCTCCTCTGTGGACAGCTTCCTCTCGGGTTTAATGACAGCCATAGAGATGTGTGGTCGAGTGGGACTAAGTATGAGATGTTATGTGAATCTGTCAAATAGCCTCACTTGAGCTCCTACCTATACAGGATGTCCCAGAAAGTACGACTTAGCGAAAGTCCAGTGATAGAACACCTTTAGGGCTGTCCAAGTACCTCAATATAATTTTTTCTGTATAATTGATGTATTCTGAGTAAGGGAAAATTATCCTAGCACACGTAAATGAACGATTACTGTTACTGTAGTAGTTCCATCGATAGATCCAGTGTCGCTTGACGCAAGTAACGAAAGATCTACAGAGATAATCACAATAAGAGATGATAAAGAATTGCGATTAGAAATTAGGGCTGCCTCTTCTTGGTGTTTGACTCGGAGTCTACGATTGAAATAGTGGGTCATTTGGCTTCGGGTCAAGCCAAGTTTAACGTCGGGTCAGGTGGTATATATTATGGTTTTCGGTGTATAGGTTAACGCCGTATTTCCGGGTCAGGTTGGACGGAAAGGACAACGGTTCATTACAAAACATAAAAATTTTGAGTAAATAATAATAATTCTGTATAACACTTTTCTATACAATTTTGAATTATTTTTAGATGAAAATTTCGCATGAATTTTTAACCATATCCGAGTACTGCCACTTTTATTAATATATAAGATAATTTTAATTCAGATTATATTGTAATTGTATTGTTATATGATTTTACATTGTTGACCATTGATTTTCTTATATTTGTTTTAGAATTAATTGTTGCCTAGATTAATGACATAGCTTACTATTTTTATTATATTTTTATTGTAATTTGTTACGTTGTTACTCATTACTATGTAATTACACTAATTACTATGCAAAAGGCGTTTACGCCATTTGTGTTTGAATAAATAAATAAACAAGTGACAACCCTATCACCAATCCTGTTCGTTGTGCCATCGTTTAATTGACGCAATTAAATTCGTCAGATAAAACAATAAATCATTGTTAATCTTGTACTGTACAGTGTACATTATATTTCTGTACGTACACACTGAAACAATGCAGGTCATTTAATATTTCATCATAACGTTTTCTCGTGACCCGCCATGGTTTATTGAGTTGAAATCCAGCTGTGAGCACTAAACGACTCCAGTCCTTTCTGTCCTCCGCTGTCTGTGTCTCTATAAAATATCTACTTCGAAATAATAGCATCTTTTAGAATCCCGGAAGGGAGTGAAAAGTCTAAAATATACCTGAGCAGGTCTCTAATACATCCCCACTTGAATCCATATACCCGACCAACGATTTTTTGGCTCATAATAATATAATAGTAGAAGTATTTAGTGTTATTGGGACAAACACGTTGTTGCTAGACATTTGATTTCTTCCATTTTTCTTTTGATTTATAATTACTTATGAAAGTTAAAAAAAGGTTTAACTTTATTATTTAAGCTATCAAAAACGAATTTTGAGTAGGTATCTACCTATCCACATATATACATACCTAATTATTATTTTTAAAAAAATCAAGTGTTTTTGTGACGACTGTTTTATAATTTTCGTCTTGTATTGGTGATACTTATCTGACCGAACGGATATTTTTAGGGTAAGATTTTGATATTAAACTTAAGTACTCTCGAAGATGTCGAAGACCCTCTCATACCATGTTCCGTTTCTTGGAGGCAGAGCTGAGGGAGTTGGACATGGTGTGGAAGGAGATCATAAGCATCGCCCAAGATCGAGCGCAATGCGGAACTTTATTGCCTCCCTACGCCAGTGGTCGGCAAGGTTATTAGCCAAAGAGCCAAATATGCAAATTAAAACGATAAAAAAAAAATTAAGAGCCAAATCTGTACATATATACCTATACATATTGTTTGTAACATTTCATTTATAATAATGCGTAAGAATTATTTTAATATCGAAAGGTATCTATATTTTTCTTGAAATACTACATTTTACGACCGTACATACTATTACATGGCTTTTTCGTCCACGGCTGGATAATATTAGCGGCCGGGCAAGCCCGTAGGATATTTTTGTGCCAAAGCCACACTCAAGAGTCAAAGAGCCGCATGCGGCTCCGGAGCCGCTCTTTGCCGAGCTCTGCCGTACGCCTCCTGAGTGGGGTTCAAAGAAAGATTGACTTGACTAAGTTATTATGTTCTTTATTTATTAGTTATTTAGACAAATGTATCTGTATAATTTAATACAGATACATATTTTGTTAGTAAATGGTGAGAAAATTTTAGCTACAACCAAATTTTATTCCTTCCTTCCTTCCTACTCAGCCTGTCAGGCCTATGTCCACTACTGGACATAGACCTCCTCCAGACTCTCCCACGTCCCCCGATCTTGTGCAACCTGCATCCACTGCGAGCCAACGGTTCTTAGAATGTCGTCCCTCCATCGAAGCTGTGGACGGCCAGGGTTTCTATTTGTAGTCCTAGGGCGCCAGCACAGGAGGGGTTTTGTCCATTTATCTTCCAATCGAGCGACATGACCGGCCCATCGCCATTTTAACGCTGCCACTCGTTCGACAATGTCCGACACTCCTGTTCTAGCTCTTAGTATGGTATTTATAATTCTATCCCTAAGACTTATACCCAGCTTTGCTCATTGAGCTACCCTTAATTTCTCGGCACTTCTTTGGGTTAATGTGATGTGATGGTACCCATAAGTAAGTACTGGTAAGACACAAGCATCATCTATAGACCTTCCGCAGCAGCTACTAATCAATAGATGGCACTAGGATATTAACTACATAATATATCCATTTTATTTTTGGCCTATTGGCTAGATCTTACAGAACCAACTATTTGATGCGATCATTCAATAAATCAGCGCGTTCGATTTTTAAAAAGCGTTTTTTTTTGTTACAAAATTTAAACCACCGCACATTTGAATATGTCGAAGATTCCCTAAATTTGAAACTTCGGGGATTTCGATGACTTTGACCGCGTAAAATGGCGAATGTTGGTATTGTAAAGTGCTCACACTAAGCCAGCCTTCAAAACACCAGTGGAAGATGGCCCTTCGGTGAATTATTCTCACCTGACCCAGAATTAAAAACGATCAAACTCAGAATTCCATTTTCAGATGTCAGATTGTACGTTCGATATTGAAAAAAATAAATTAACTGACTGTTTCAGGCTAGGAATCACATCACAATATGGCTGTGGATATATCTAGTCTCACCCGCAGACTGAGCGTCCCTGCCAGTGCCCAGCGGTATGGCAGCTTGCTGACTTTGGGGGGCACTAACGGTATTCCTGGTGCACGCAGACTGAGCACCTTCGTCCCAGAAGCCGTCTCCAGAAGACTCTCCAACGTCTCTGTGTCTTTGGGTCTCAGCAAGCTACCCCAACAAGAGTCAGTAGTGGAACAAGGTTAGTTAAATATCGATAGAAATCTTATGTAAGGATATCCTATTGGGATATCCCATATATTCTACATATCGTGAATGTCTGGATTGCCCTAATGTTCCAGAAATTCCTTGAGACATCCCGACGGAGTATCCCCTTTTTTATAAAGAAGGTTATGGAACCATATGCGTTTTCTGTCACAGCGACCAAATAAGATCTATTGTGAATTCCTTCAATTCATTCATGGAACCCTGCCTCTTATTGTACCTCGTCTCTAGAGGCCTCTTGCAGAGTGACAGTCCTTCTTTCTGGCTCCTGCCCTCCGCATGAAGTCTCCTAAATCGTCTTTTCGATGCCCTCAGGATACCTATCTCCCAGTGTTGCAAGAATTGCTTTTGGCCATGTGACCGTATGTGCCCATTGACAACTGTTGCTGGAGAACCCTTTATATCCACCACATCAGAGATGCCAGGTAGGTACATACTCCATGGCCAGAGAGCTACTGGAATAAAAGTCCACCCCAACAGATCCCTGCATGTAGGAGTAATGCAAAAGTCACCCAGAGGTTGCCTGGTTTCAGGGAGCCACCGTTAGTGAACGGTATGGTCTCGAGACAGAAGCTGTGCTCACTCAAAGTGAACACTAATATACACCCTTGAATTTTTCACAGAAAGCTACTTAAAGGTGAAAATGTTTGTTCCATCTCTTTTCGTTCTCGTGACAATCATCAGCAAAGTTGACGAGAACAACGCGATTAGTTACTTCTGCGTCCTTCCTTTCTACCCGCAGTTGAACAAAACATATTATGAACATTGTAAACTATAAAATACAATTTTAATTAATGTCTTGTGCTGTCTGGATTATGATCAGTGATCATTGATCACAGATTAAGTGTCCACAAGTGAAGACAGTTTCAGTTCAGATTTTGTATTATGGCTGATTTTCACAGGCTTCGTTGCTAAGTGCTTAGTACTTTTCACTAAGCCTCAATATTACAAGTGAGAAGTAACCGTTTACACGTTGGAGCCACTAGAAGTTATTAGTGACCAGACATTCGAAAAGGAACGACCGTGTACAACTTGTCACTAGCTAACTTGTCGAGTTGTTTACACAAGGTCAATAAGCGACAACCCGCGGGTCAGGTATCGACTTATCGCTTAGTAAATAGGATCGATTTCCATTCACTTGCACTACTCACAAACACTAATAATATCTAAGCACTAATCTCACAGTTTACACATTGAGGTTTAGTATTAGAGACAAGTACTAAGCACTTAGCTACGAAGCCCGTGTAAACCAGCCATAATTACATTACATTTTTTTCTTTACAGGAAAAGCATTATGTGCCCTCTATATGCGGAGCCGAATTCGAGTTGCAGGTCCTTTTGGTATCGGTGTAAACTCACGCGCATACAGTTGCGTCAAACTAGTCACCCCATGGTCTGGTTCCCGTATAGTCTTCCCAAGATTATCACAGCTTGGCAGGTATCTGGAGCGGTTACGGCCCCGACTTTACACAACCATAGGCCGTTACGGAGCACCTGGACCTAATGGAGTGGCCCCAGCAATGGATCCAGCAGACATTGTTTATTCTGTGGGAATGGAACTCTTCAAAGAGGATATCACATGGGGAAAGGTAATCACAATCATAGTATACTAGTATGGATCACCCATCAAACATGGTCAAATCAAACATGATTCTATCTAACCCATCCTTGAAACACCCTTAGTACCTACATTCCTTTTTTTATTTAAATCTGTCCATTCGTCAATGTGGATTTCGAAAACGACCAATCTACACAGAGGAAATATTACCTATCTAGATAATATTATTTTATACAATGTGTCATCTCGACACTTGATCAAACTTAAAATACGAATGATAGACGAAAATTTATCGATGAAAATACGATTTTTTTGGAAAAGCTCTTCTTATATCAATCAATACTCCCTTTTTTGACCCACTATAAGAGACATAGGAAAGTAAAAAGAGCTCTCCACAGCGCTCAATCTCGTACAGTTTCGATGATTCTTCCTACACCATATCCAGATACCTCAGCTCTGAAAACGGTATGAGAGAGTTTTTCTCGTCTTCGAAACCCTGATGGGAAGAAGAACAGCGCTCTTCTCGACCAACAACTGTCATTTGGTATCCTTAACACATGTCCTAGCCATGTTCACCTTCTCTCCACAGAGAGTAGGTATATGTGTTCTGTGCTCTCCACAATGGTGGAAGTAATGGCCCTGCGCTGGGTATTCCGGCGTATAGCGTCATTCGTGATGCGGTGGGACTCTTCTTAGGCGCTTTGTTTCAAAGGCGGAAACCCTTTGCGCCTGGACTTTGGTCAGGAGCCAGGACACCTATTACTAAGATTAAGTTACAAACACACAGATTTTATATTACTTATTATTACATTATTCCTTTATAGGGCCACTAAATTTCTTAGTTTGAAAAATATATACATACTTTGTGTTGTTTTCAGATTGTATCAATATTTGCTGTTTGCGGTGCTTTAGCAAGTGAACCCAGAGGCAATCCAGACCTAGTCAGTATTATAGAAGCATTTGCAGTATTAATAAAAGGTCCTTTGGCATCTTGGTTAGAAGAAAATGGTGGATGGGTATGTATCTTATTTTCATACCCCGTATTTCAACCTTTCACTTTAGTTACTAGCTAAATTTTTCTATAAATGAAGAAGCAAATTTTTACTATTAGCTCAGAATATTCCTGTCTACTGCTGAAAAATGATTTGCCATCATGGTTTGTCTAAACTTATGTGTAATATACACAGTAGGATGATATAAAAATGAATCTGCGCTCATTCAAAGAGTGAACACAAAAACACTATTTGACTCTTTCACAATAAGCTACTTAAAAGTTGTGTTGTAAAGAGGAAGATGATCAATAAAAGTCACTTCAAATTTGTTTGATCAAGTGTCCAGATTCCATTCAATGTATACCATATTATTGTGTCCTTAATATATTTCCAAACACCCTGTAAATATGTCTAATTTGTTTTTGAATTATTGTTTCAGTACGGCTTGGTAGATCACTGTCAGCCAGCAGAGACGGAATCTCCTCAAGAGGCTTCGTATCCAGCGTCCCACCTCGTTTTAGTCTTTTTACTTCTACCATTTATTTTACTGGTCATATGGTATTTTGGTGTACCAACAAATCTTTTAAAATAACAGTAAAATAGGTTGTTGTGTTCATAACTTTAATTGTTTATAGAAAAAAATTGTACAGATTCATATTATTATTATGAAATTTTTTAACAAGAAACCATATTTTGGTTGGGTCGAATAGTGATTGATGAATATTTATGTTGAGTGCAAGTCTGAATTAATTCTCAGCATGAAAAACTGTTTGCTACATAAAAAAAAATCATAATTAGGAAGTTTGTCAGTGATACAATATTTTCGTTAAAACACTCTTAAATGTTTCGTACAAACGACTAAGGGAAATGTTTTCATACTTATAATTCGTTGGTTTCTATGACAATCAATCAGCGGGTGTCCATGGAAAATATTGAAATACCTGGAGCTATTGCTATGGGAAGAAATGTTAAATTTTCACAGTTCTCAACTTGGCAAAGAAAAATTGGGACCGATTGGGATATTGAAAATTGGGACGATATAACTGATGTACCTAATGTTAAAACAAATATGTATACTTGTCAAATGTTGCTACTTGCCCACGATTGACCACAGCTCCTATTTGACCAGCATGGTCCAGCTTTGTCCATATAGTGTAGCCATAGCTTTAAAACAATCAATTATATTCTTCTGTGCCTGTCATTCGACAGGTTTTGCTGCTAGTGTTTCTAGGTCTAACTTGATAATATTCCATATCAAAATGAAAAAAAAAATGTTGCCTTGATAATTATTATTATGTTTAAGAAATTATTCAAGTAGTATATTTTTTGTATGTTAAAAATAACATACAAAAATCTACTTAAAAAAGTAGATATTATATTGTTAAGATATAATGTAAAACTAGACCTGTATAAATTTTTTTATTACTTAAGTATATAATTTAAATTATTTAAACAAATTTCATTAAAAAAAATCTGAATATTTTCAACGTTGTAACCATTATTTTGTATTAAAAATTCGTTGGAAGTATATTTTCGCATTAAATTGGCAACACCAAAAAATCAGTCGAAAATGAAATAATTAGGTACCTAGGGTACCTACCTTTGAGAAGAAATAGGTAATATTTGTAATTAGTGGTACCTACCTACATTTTTTTTCAATTCATCCTGATTTTTGTTATTTATTTTATTAACAAAATTTACAATGCTAAATACTGAGCATACAGTGTACTTACATAGATACACGTCAAGTTACTCAAATTATACCATTTGATCCAAAAAACCAGAGTAATAATTTAATGGATTGAGAGTTTCTGTTAGAAAGTTTGCCAATCAGTATTTCGTTAAAAAATATAAGATGTCCCATATTTTCTCTAGTCCTAAATGTATTGTAAATTACCTATTAATGTAGAAAAAAAATGTGTGATTAATGTGGGGTTATTAACCATCGAAATAATAATAAACAATGTTGGTAGTAATTTTTGTTCTGTAAATATAATATTAAAATAATATGATTTTGTTTCATTATATTCCTATCACCCATACTTTTTTTTAATTTTCTTTTATATACCTAGTGGAGATTTTTTTTTACTTATATGCAGAGAACTGACGTCCACTCCCCCCCCCCCCCTATATAAATTGAAAAAAAAAACAGCCCGAAAATAAAAAAAAAATATTTCAAAATGAAATAGTAAAAAAATAAGCCTATAGGTCAATCAATCAATCAAATCTCCCTTTGAACTCCACTTAGGAGCATAGGGAGGCAACAAGAGCTCTCCATTGCGCTCGATCTTGCGCAATGCTTATGACCTCCTCCCACACCAAGTCCATTTCCCTCAGCTCTGCCTCGAAGGAACGGAACACGGTATGAGAGGGTCTTCCACGTCTTCGAGACCCTGATGGGAGGAAAAACAGCGCTTTCCTCGGCCAACTGTCATTCGGCATCCTCAACACATGTCCCAGCCATGCCCATCTCCTCTCCGTAATGGTGGAAGTGATGGGCCTGCGCTGGGTGCGCCGACGTCGTTTTTACTCTGAGTTTTATGTATTTATTCTTCAAGTATATACGCAGTCTATTTCCTTCAAATCAATCTCATTTGAAAGCCAGAGAGTCTAGTTATCTAAAAATAAATGAACAAAAGTCACACATTAAATGGTAACTTAGTAAAAAAATAATATATTTTTGACTGAAATAAAAATTAATACTATTTTATGTTTTTTTTTTATGTTACGCTTAAATAAGGTTGTTGAAGAAGATTTTTTTTTGTATGTTTTATTAAATATCAAAGAAAAACCAACTAAAGTTTCGAAGTGGTCGGTTACAACGCCGGCTTTCGTACTGCGGACATCGTGGTTCGATCCTAGGTGCCGACCATCTTCCTCTCTCACGACACAAGCTTTCAGTAGCTTACTGTGAAAGAGTCAAGGAGTGTATTTGTGTTCACTTTGAGTGAGCACAGATTTATTTTTAAAAGAAAAAAAAAAAAAAATAAAACAAAAAATAATCCAATTGTCGATTTGTTGAAGAGAAATTATTTCTCGAGACAGATCGGCAGTATCAAGCCAAGATACGTGCGATTTGTATGGCCAGGTCTACATTTTAAACGGTTTTTCAAAATTTGACGACAAAAAACACCAACTTAGATGCTTCGCAGCATATATGTTCCAGATATGGATTTACTCAGAATTCGGAGGAGAACATTTAGTGTGTCAGGGTGTGTGTGTGTGTGTGTGTTCCCCCCCCCCCCCTTATAACTTTTGATTCGCTTGATGTACAGATCCTAAAATTTCAGAAAATATTTAATACTTTAAGCCTATACAAAACTTGTATACTCAGAATTTTTTAATTTCCTTTCAGTCAGGGGTAATCAACCTTTGAATTTTTACAATTTTTTTTCGTATATCTCGAAAACTATAAAAGCTAGAACCCTTAAAATGTGTATGTATATAGAAAAATACAATATCTCAAATGAAATTTAATGAAAAAGTTCCAGGGTTTCTCAAACTTTTTTTATAAAGAAAAATATTTTTTTATGACAAATTTACGAGTTTCAATGCCTATATTTCAGAATTTTAAAAATATATCGAAAAACGCCGAAACACATCAACTAGATAATTTAATTTTCAATAAAAAATACATACATTATATCAGTACATCTCAAACTTTTCTTAACAATTTTTGTAAAAATTTAATTTATTGACGATATCGTTTCATACAATGAACAATTGAACATACCGACTCAGGCCATCGACAGTTGGATCTCATGTATAGATGCAACTAGTAATTAGTAGATTGAGTGTCATCCAACTGTCGATTTGTTGAAGAGAAATTATTTCTCGAGACAGATCGGCAGTATCAAGCCAAGATACGTGTGAGATTTGTATGGCCAGGTCTAGATTTTAAACGGTTTTTCAAACTTTGACGACAAAAAACACCAACTTAGAGGCTTCGCAGCATATATGTTCCATATATGGATTTACTCAGAATTCGGAGGAGAAAATTTAGTGTGTCTGTGTGTGAGGGTGTGTGTGTGTGTGTCCCCCTTATAACTTTTGATTCGCTTGATGCACATATCCTAAAATTTCAGAAAATATTTAATTTCTTTCAGTCAGGGGTAATCAACCTTTGAATTTTTACTTAATTTTTGCATATACCTCGAAAACTATAAAAGCTAGAACCCTAAAAATGTGTATGTATATAGAAAAATCTCAAATTGAATTTAATGAAAAATATTTTTTATGACAAATTTACGAGTTACAAAGCCTATATTTCAGAATTTTAATAAAATATAGAAAAACGCCGAAACATATCAATTAGATAAATTAATTTTCAATAAAAAATATGTACATTATATCAGTACATCTCAAACTTTTCTTAAAAAATTTTGTAAAAATTTAATTTATTGACGACATCGTTTCATACAATGAACATACCGACTCAGGCCATCGACAGTTGGATCTCATGTTTACATGCAACTAGTATATTATGGTTGAGAGATGAAGCATTTGGTTACTATTTAAGTATTTATACTTTATAAAGAGATTGATGTGGTTATAATAAATAAATTAACACTTTTCTATAAGAAGGTATCAGCATAGCCGGCGGAACTTATTGCCTGTAGCATTTTTTTCCAGTCGATTGTCAACCGGTCCGGATTGTCCCGTCCAATCTGAGACAGGTCAACCCCGGGTAAAAATTTCAAGTGAAAAAAACACAGAAAAACTCTGACCCGGTTATGGTTTGTGAGTGAGATTACCCATTTAGTTTGTTCTTTATAGTAAATTAAGAAGATAAGCGGGTCCTAGATTAATATACTGTTAATAAGCGGGTTAAAACTGGTGGAGACCAAGAAAGAATAGCCATCACACTTGCCGCACCATCATCTTGAGAATGCATTGCCATGTAAAAGAAGAAGAAGAAGTGATCATAAGCCAAAAATGGTCCAAATAAATATTATAGAAACTGTAATTTAAATATTAAAAAATAATAATCGATTTCAAAACATTGGCATCAAAAAGTCGATTATGTTTAAAATATAATAATATACCGATTAGTTGTTATAATGATATTATTGTTGATAGTTTCGGCCGAGGGTGCTTGGTAGTAGTTCACTTATGTAAAAATAAATAAGGAGTCTACGAATTATTTTATTTCCATAAACATGGAAATAAAATAATTCGTAGTAGCACATACTGAAGACTCCTTATTTATGATATTATTGTCTATGAAAATAAAACATTGCAATTGTTTATGGTATCAAAGAAAAAAGAAAAATCAAAGAAAATGTTGTTAGGCAGGTGAATGGCCTTTAAATGAAAAAAAAATTGCCGATGGAAACAAATTAATAGAAGAATGCAACATTTTATTAATATGAGAGCGTGTTAATGGCAAAATTAAACTCATTTTGATATTAAATTGGTAGGACAATTGTTTTTTTGGCTTATGAAAAGCCTTAAAGATGTGTTTTAGTGTCTCGAAAATGACTGTCGTCAATATACCTTAGTCCGTCATTACTCTAGTGTTGTCTGTTTTTCGTACATGTCATTTGGCTTTTAGCAAATAACTGTTGTGGAAAGTTAAGTTTTAAGTGTGATGGTGGATTATTTAATAATACATCGTATAAATTTTACAGATATACGAAAAAAGATGTCAAGTTTACTAATATACTATTAATTTACATGAGTAAGATCTACAACAGTGCCTGTGTTCAACTAGATCTTTTCTAGGCAAAAATATTAAGCGATAATATAGCTATGATGAAAAGCTCTTTACCAAAAAAAGAGAGCAAAATGAGGATTCGGGCGTTCCCGGTAAGATAATTGCTCTGTAACTAAGATAATAAAAGATGTCGTGTGTGATTTTTTGTCGAGACATGATTGGAACTAGTTTTTCCCCCAAATAAATGATCATTCTTTCTTGCTTTATCAATTCGAAGAACTTCATGTTTTTATATTTTATCATATTTACAAATAACTTGTGTCCCAGTTTTAGAAGATATGGTATAACAATTCACAATGATTGACCTTGGTTTTTTTGTTACAAAGATTGTTTTTGAATAGCAAAATTATACTCTTTCAATATCTTGTTATTCATTATTATTAAAGGATTGAAATTAATTAATTGACAATAAAATGTCATGTCAGTTCCAATGAACATCTTATAAATTATAACTATTATGATTTAAATGACATTTTACTAATGTTGTTTTGCTATATTCATAAAATCAAACAAAAATGAACTAATGCTAACTACAGATCACTTTTTACAGAAAATATATTAACGATATTATGACCCTTATAACAAACTATAGATTATTTTTTTTAATATAAATAAAATTACTATAGATAGATAGGAAAAAGTAGTAGATAGTGGTAGCCACTTTGTTTTTCTAACCAATAATTTAATTTTTTCACAAATACTCAGTCGTTTCCTGTAATTGAGTGAAATCCATAAATCTTTATCGTAAACTTATGAAACCCATTGTAAAATATCTTTTATGTGGAACTTGTTTAATCTTTTATTTTTGTCAGGGGTGCTTATGGTGCGAGGTAATAAATTTTCTGTGGTTATTCCAAATTCGAAAAATTCAAATGCTAGTTTTTTTAATACCATCAAATAATTTGAAATCCACCGTGTAATAACAAAATTTATAATATGTAACTTAATATAATAATTAAAAAATGAACAAATCAAGTTTGGATAAAATGTTCCATCTTACGGTTGTAAGGAAATTTATAAATTCTCTCATGGCAAGTTACTTTATGTTCTGTATTTCTTTTTATCTATGATTGGAGTTCTTATTTTAAAACAAACGTCCAAAGAAAAGTGTTTTTCACTGAAAAATAAACAAAGAAATTTCTGCAAGTTTGACAAGGACAGTGTACATGAGGTCTAAATTGATTGCCGTTGCAATTATTGTATGTGTGTTACGATGAATAATTTAAATTTGTGACAATTAAAGCAGAATGATCACAAAAAGAAATCAAATAGTGTAAGAATTCAAAGACTTGATTAGATTTGGTCCCTAAATTAAGTGACATGTGATTGACATTCCATACAGGCAATATCTTTGCCAATATTGATTGCAAACCCTTATTTTGACTGATTCTATTTGGGGGTTAAATTATTGAATGTACATTGTACATATTGTATCAATTATTGTTTGCAATCAAGACTTGTTGTTTAAAAAGAAAAAAAAACTTCCATTAATAATTAAATTGCAGAAATGAATGTTATTAAAATGTAGTTCTTCAATGGTGACAACCAGTGATATTGAAGTATTAGAATTATTATTAAAAGCCCTAATTATTGTGGAAAATTCCAGATGACTATGGATGATAAGTATGTGGAGAATATCTGGTTGTTATTAAAAAATGCAATACAAGAAATACAAAAGAAGAACAACTCAGGTCTGTCCTTTGAGGAGTTGTACCGGAATGCCTACACCATGGTACTTCACAAACACGGAGAGAGACTCTACACGGGACTAAAGGAAGTTGTCACACACCACTTAGAACATAAAGTACGTATACACAATATTAAATTTCTTCCTCTTCTTTAGCATTACGGTAACGATTGGTATGTATCCAGCCATTCGCTCTTTCACTCCACGCAGGTCATTCGCAAATTGTTGACGTATATATTTCACATTTTATGTTGTGTTTATGGTTGTATGAGTTCAGTGCAAGTTTCTTTTTGCATAAAAGACAAAATATTCTGGTTATGGTGCGGTTAAGTGATTTCCCCATTCTGAGTTATTTAACCATAAATAATTGTCTTGGATTTGTTTCAGGTTAGAGAGGAAGTCCTCAGATCTCTCCACAACAACTTCCTGCAAACACTAAATGCGGCGTGGACCGACCACCAGACCAGTATGGTGATGATCAGGGACATTCTCATGTACATGGACAGGGTCTATGTGCAGCAGAATGAAGTGGACAATGTTTACGATCTGGGACTCATCATTTTCAGGGATCAGGTTCGTTGAGAGACATTTATATTTTCAGATATTTAACAAATAGATTTTAACCACTTGGTTGAAAATGAAATGTTAATTTAAAATTTGAACTGATATAAGCTTATGAATTTTTTCTGCTGGTGTTTCAAAGACTGGCATAGGACCGATTTTATAAACGAGTGACCAAATATCCGAAAGTTTATAGATAATTAACTAACTGATGACCGTCCATAAGAAAACTACACCGATGACAGTATTATAAAACAATTTTTTATCGGTTGCTATAGTTCCAAAACAGTTCTACAGATTTTGACAGCATGCCACACTATAAAATGTTACCGAAATTTGACTAAATGATCGTTAGGAGATGAAAAAAAGACCAAATGGTTCAAATTTGAGTTTATTTGTCTGACGTTTAACGGATGTTTATAAAATTGGCCCTAAGCGTGGTCACTTTTATGCTTACAAATCCATCATGAAACATGTGGACATTGAAAGTTAACAAAATCCTTTTGTTTAACCCTCAGGTGGTTCGTCATGGGTGTATCCGAGACCACTTACGCATGACGCTCTTAGAACAAGTGGCGCGGGAGAGGAGGGGTGAGGTTGCTGACAGATTAGCCGTTCGTTCCGCTTGCCAAATGCTCATGTTGTTGGGTATCAAATCGAGACAGGTCTACGAAGAGGATTTTGAAAAACCATTTCTACTGCAATCTGCCGAGTTTTATAGGGTGAGTTCATTTTACATTTTTACTAAAGGCTGTACATAACAGAAAGTCAAAAAAGGACGAATCCGACTAGGTACACCCTAATTTGTGAGACGAAGAAAAGCATTTCTTTATACCAAATTTACTATGTGTTATTGCGGAATTATAACCTATTTGTATTTTATGGAGATTTAAAAAAAAAGTACCTAATAAAAATATCACGGGTAAAATTATACAAGAAAATGCAACACCCTTTTATTCAACACAGACAAACGTTGCAAACCTAGACCCATGGGACAGTAAACGACATTCTTTTCATAAATGCATTCTTTCATAATAATTTCGGAATGTTCAAACATTTTCTTAAAATAGTGTAAATATTTTAATTAATTTAACATACTTCGTATATGGGTCTCTACTACACTCTACTACACCGCCATCTCTTGAAAAAAAAAAATAAAGTTGAACTTTGAACTTCTTCTCCCCTCGGAATAAAATATTGTTGTGTTATTAGCTGAATTCAATTCCGTGTTTTATTTCATTTATCAAAAATAGTTTTGTATAAGGATTGTTATTTTTGTAATTTCCTTACTTTAGATGCTTAAAATTAACATCATCACAACAGTTTTTATTCTGGGGTGAGTCGAAGTTCGACATTTTAAAATACATAACTTACCATTACAGATTTCTCCTTTGGGAATACTTTATATTTTGTAATATTCAGATGAATTTTTTTTACAATGAACTTGCTAGACCAAGATTTGATTTACCTAATAGGATTTTTTTTGTTTTTGGTAGACTTATGTAAAAGAGTGGTGTGGTTTATAATTGTATTGTTTTAATTCAGATGGAATCTCAAAAATTCTTGGCGGAGAACAGTGCGGCGGTGTACATAGCCAGAGTGGAAGCGAGGATAGCGGAGGAAGCGGAGAGAGCGAGATTGTATCTAGATGACAGCACGGAGCCGGAAGTTGTGAAAGTGTTGGAGTGTGAACTAATTAAATATCATATGAAAACCATTGTAGAGGTAAACAGAACTTGTCTAATATGTATTCAGAATCAAAAATTGATATCCTTAACCTTAGAATATATTTCAGAAAAGGTTTCTTAAAGATCTGCGAAAAGAGATTTTTAATGAGATAATTGTTTTCAAGGTTTATGCTTATTTCTCCCTCGAGGCTCTACTCAGAATAGATTTTCCTGCATATTGTATGCTTTATACGAGTTAGTTGTCACCATCTTTCCCTTATATGTTAATGTATGAATATTGTTGTAGATGGAAAACAGTGGTGTAGTTCATATGCTGCGGAATACAAAGACTGCGGAGCTGAACTGCATGTACCGTCTGCTGGGACGAGTGGCGGGGGGGCTGCGCGCCATCTCCGAAGCAGTCTCCGCACATCTCAGAGAGAGGGGCCGCGCTCTGGTGCAAGACCACCAGGACGGGACCAATGCCATTACCTACGTTCAGGTAACACCACACACACACTGCATACCTCTGTACCTTTAATTATTAAACATTCTCCAATCTTTATTTCTAACTTATGTTTTTCTGATTGTTTTAGAATCTGCTGGATCTGAAAGACATATTCGATCACTTCCTCCACAATTCGTTTAGCAATGACAAATTGTTCAAACACATGATAGCCTCGGATTTTGAATATTTCCTTAATCTGAATCCGAAGTCCCCAGAATATTTGTCACTGTTTATTGATGATAAACTAAAGAAAGGTGTCAAGGGGGTATGTTATTTTTTTACTTCAGATTAGCAATTAATTCACCCCATTCTGCTCAGAGCATTACAAAACACCCGCAAGACTCACTCATCCGCAAAAGAAGCTGTGCGCTTGGAAGGTCACTACTGAACTCTGTGAAGGCACGACTACTTGCACCGAGACAAATTGTGAGCTACATGACTCACATCGGCTTTTTGAGCGATTTGTAACGTTGAAGGATATCACAATAGACCTATTCTGGTCGCAGGGCATTTTTATTGGAATCTAGCTGTCCCAACAGAAAATTCTCCTGACAATAGCAACCACAGCAAAAAAAATATTAGAAAAATACAAGAATAGATTGTACGAGTATTTGAAGAATAATAATTGATTGTGCAAGTTAGATTTAAGCACATTAGCGATCCATTTATATCTATACTAGTGGTTGACCAGTGCTCGAAATTTGACCATAATTTATTTAAATTATAAGTTTGAACATTATTAAGGTTCCATTTTCAAAGATTGAGCGAGCGCTATTTCAAATTTTTCTTTCAAAAACAACAATGACATGAATACGTCAAATTTGAAATGTTGATATGTACAAAGTTTTTTCTATTATTATTATTAAAGACAAACAATATTATTCTATGGTCACCTTATATCCCGCCATTCATTTTACATTTGTTTCTATGGAGAGTGTGATCTTTATAAGGCAGTGTGTGTAACATTATATATATATATATGTATAACATTACAGTAGTGTTTTTTTTTATTGATTTTATCTTTTTTTATGCATAATTTAAAAAAAAATATTAGCATTCTCCACTCCTCTATATTAACTAAAAGTGTGCGTAATTTCATACTCCTCCGTCCGCGCAATTTTCGTAAAAATAGTCACAAAGTTTTTCCTTCATGTATTAATATATAGATTAATCACTGTGTGTTATTATCCGGAGTTATTTAATGGAATAATTCCTGTTTTAAGATGAGTGAACAAGAGATCGAAGCAGTGTTGGATAAGACGATGGTGTTGTTCCGTTTCCTCCAAGAGAAAGACGTCTTTGAGAGGTATTACAAGCAGCACCTGGCCAAGAGATTGCTGCTCAACAAATCTGTTTCTGATGATAGTGAAAAGAATATGATTTCCAAGTTAAAGGTCTGTATTTATTCTTGATCCAATTTTTTGTTTTTTATATTTCCTCCTCTAGAGAATTGGATTCTAATTAATTAGTGACTATTTCAGACTGAGTGTGGATGTCAGTTCACATCGAAACTGGAAGGAATGTTCAAGGATATGACCGTGTCTAACACTATCATGGAAGAATTCAAAGATCACATCAACTCTTCTGGGGTGAGTTTTGCCAGCTTATATATTTATTAACTTTGTTGTGGAAAATCTGACAGGCGGTAAGACCTAGCATGGGAAAACAAAATTGTTATTCTTGTAATTTCTTCATATTTTCTTACTGTTTTAAAAACACCCTGATTTTTTATGAATATTTTGAAACCAAAATGCACAAAATCGGTCCAGCCATTGTTGAGTTTTAGCAAGACACGCACGTATAATAATTTTCATACTATTATAAAATGGGTGAACTGTTAACAAACGCAAGTTTGATTTACTGTATATTTTATACTCCTCGATAGCATCGTAACAACATTGTAAACATGTATTTGACGTAATACCAGGGGAACCCTTTACATTCTCCTGGTATTGAAAAATATCTTTCATTGTGATTTTCTTGGATTCTTTGTAACTATTGCCTGTTATTTTTTTTGTTACCTGATTGCATGTTTATTGTAAAGAAATTAATGAACCCAAGTGTCTCGCAAGAGACCTAAGGGGGATGAAGTAAAATAAAAAAAACAAAAATAAAAAAAAATAAATATAGGATTTCGATTAATTTTAATAAAATTAACGAATTAAATTAATATATATGTATACTGGAAATAAAATACGCACTAAGCGCCAAAAACGAAAAAAATGAGTTGAGTATGAGGAAATGTTTTATAAACCATTGCCAATAACCTAAATATTGCACTTAGTCCATATCGATGATCTAAAGGCGTAAAAAAACAGATCCAAAAATCATCATAGTACTATGTCTGTATGGGGGTAAAATCAGTTTTATTAGATTATCTCAAAATGAATTTTTTGGCGTTTAGTGCGTATTTTATTTCCACTATACATATGTTTTTATCCTGGTCACAGAAATTGGTTTCTTTGTTTTCTATGTGCTGAGGAAACTAGTCAGAATATTAAACTTGTG
This sequence comes from Mystacides longicornis, assembly GCA_963576905.1. Classification (NCBI taxonomy): domain Eukaryota; kingdom Metazoa; phylum Arthropoda; class Insecta; order Trichoptera; family Leptoceridae; genus Mystacides; species Mystacides longicornis. The sequence goes on from OY756424.1 coordinate 3,038,135, forward strand.
GAAAAAATACAAATAAATTGTTTTATTTAAATTTCTTAATTTGATTTATTTCTTATGGAAGCCCTTATATTAGCAAAAACAGCTTGGTGTGGGTGTCAATTCAGATTGTTGCTATTTCGATATTTCGTAGCGTTGCTTACAGTGTCTTTATTACTTACAGACGAGTCTTCATGGGGTGGATCTCTCTGTAAGGGTTTTGACGACAGGATTCTGGCCAACACAGTCCGCAACTCCTAACTGCAATATACCTGCGGCACCTAGAAATGCATTTGATGCTTTTAGAAGGTAAATAATCATATAATGTGTTTAATATGAAAACATGTTGCAATTCAATTTATTCCTGATGTATTTTTAATTATTGTATATTTTGTAGATTCTACTTGGCCAAACATTCTGGCAGACAGCTGACACTGCAGCCCCAACTGGGTAACGCTGATCTCAACGCTATTTTCCGTGGCCCAGTGGCTTCTAGTTCTAGCACATCAAACACTACTAAAGATACCAACAGCAATGGAGCCGGGCCATCAAGCAGCACGACTACTGGCAGTACTCCACCCCCAATAGCGGCAACGTCCTCCCAACCAGTACCCAGGAAGCACATCATCCAAGTGTCCACCTTCCAAATGTGTATATTAATGCTATTTAATAATAGAGACAGACTAACTTATGAGGAGATTCAGAACGAGACAGATATTCCAGAAAAGGAATTAGTGCGAGCGTTGCAATCTTTAGCCTTAGGGAAACCTGCCCAGAGGGTTCTTTTAAAGCATCCCAAAACCAAGGAGATAGAGCCGGCGCATCTCTTCTACGTTAACGATTCCTTTACATCCAAATTGCACAGGTACGTGAGTCACTACACTCAATTTTATTCCGTCTCGTAGTATGTAGATGTACAAAATAACCTAACCTTATCTTTTTGCAGAGTTAAAATTCAGACTGTGGCTGCCAAAGGAGAATCGGAGCCGGAGAGGCGTGAAACAAGAAACAAAGTAGACGAAGATAGGAAACACGAAATAGAAGCTGCCATTGTGCGCATTATGAAGGCCAGAAAGAAGATGACTGTGAGTATCGTCTCATTTAGACTCTGCTCCTATCCAAAACCTTTATATCGTATTTGGTTACAGCTGCGGATAAAAATTTGTTTCGAATATCCGACGGTCACTTCCCTACTGCTATGCTAATAACCATTTCAAATCTTATATATTTGGTTTCAAATCTTTCAAGTTGTAGTTTCAGGTCTTTACAGAACTTACCGTAATGCATTTAGGCATCCTGTTGTCATACGGATTCCTCTCCTGAATACATTCATTAGTTGGATATAGTTAGCCTTGACAAATATTAACCATCTCACTGTTCTTAAATGGATTATTCTGTTGTTTCAGCATAACGTGTTAGTGGCCGAAGTGACGGAGCAACTGAAAGTTCGGTTCCTGCCGCATCCCGTCACTATCAAAAAGAGAATCGAAGGTTTAATCGAGAGGGAATATCTGGCTCGCACGCCCGACGACAGAAAACTCTACACATATGTTGCTTAATTTAAATTATTACGAAAATACTAATGTTATCATCACTCTGAAGGCAGGATGTGGTGTGCTGGAGGCTCCTCTCCGTTTTGGCACTCTCAGCCGGGCGTCTGCGGGGTCTTGGCCAACACACAACTAAACTAAATAAATAATATAACAAGGAATGACAGAGACTATTATATAATAAAATCCATAGATCTGTTTTATTAGTGAATGTGAGACTTTCAGGATTTGTATTGTATTATATTTTATTGTGAAGGTGTAATAAAAACAAAAACATTTGAAACGGTAAATACCAACCTCTCGACAAGAGGCGTACAGTTTGGTGTGGTTATCAACCTCCGAATGCATTTATTATTGCTGCAATCAAATATTGTTTTTGTTGTATTAGTAATAAACCGATGGTTCCCTCTAAAGTGTCTCGTTTGATTGTTTTGTCTGTTGTCTGTGCGTTCTGCATCCCTCGTCTGTACATAATATTACCAACATTAATTTTCTACCGGTTCCCGCTATAAAGATAACGAAACGTCCTATCCTCACTTTACATTTCAATACGTTCACATTCACTTTTCTGAATTCTTACAATTATATTATTAGGAGTCGAAATATTCCTGGTACTTAGGTATGTTCATTTTCTTTTTTTTTTGAAACAGAAATTTGTAATTTGAAAAAGAACGCGTGTGTTTGGGCAGATGTAAAAGATGGCAGATATTGTGAATAAATAACAAAAATATTGCTATAAATATCCAATTCATGATTATTATTGTGGTAAATATATATAATAATAATAATATTGATTTATAATTAAAAGTATGATATTGAAAAAACAAACTGTTATGAACATTAATGTAATATAATAGGTAATGATTAAAAAATTATATATATATATATATATACAAACACACTATAAAAATTTGTTATTTATAATATTATTGTACGCTCCCGGATGTAAGAATGTGAACATATGCTGTAGTTCCATGTTCTAGATTGGTAATTTGTCAAGGTCTTTTTAACTAACTTAATTTAACCGTTGTGGAGTCTGCGTTGAGTGTTTGATACTTCTACCTCAACACGGCTTCATAAAATTTTTGTTTTTCACTTCTTTTTCAAAATGGATCGATGTACGAATTCTGTATAAGCTTAGATTAAATATACTTTCAGTAAACTACCAAATTTCTCTTGCCAACATTAATACTTGAATGTGATCCACTAAGTACTAATATATATTGAAGACTTGATATAGCGTTAAAAAAACATTCATTAGCCCTTAGTGGATCACATTTAACATCAACGAAAAAGCTCTATGGTTTTTTTCCGTTATATTAGTTTTGGTTATTTGTAATATACAATTAGTGTACAAGTGTTTACTATATGATAATAACCCTTATGCCAACGATCCGTTTGAATATTTTTATTTTCCCTTTGGATTTTATCATCAAATATTTGATCTATTGACAAATCTCATGAATAAATATTTTTAAATAATTTAAACATGTATTAATCTACCTTTTTTCCGTTATGCTTCTAGTTATATATACAACAAACAGATAAGTTTAAAAGTAGAGTTTTGTAACAAAAATAATATGGAATTTACCTGTAAAGTCAATTTGAATATCTGGAGCCAGAAGAATCGTGACGCATCTGGCAGACAGGAACTCTTTTTTCCATATTTTCTCGTTGTTTAATCCTGAGCTTATACTAATATTTCAAAACCTATATTATCCAAATGGGTCCAGCAATTCTCGAGTTTTTGGGAGACACACGCACAGCTTATCATTTTTATATATAAGATTACTATCAGATGATGAAGTGTGGGTTAGAAAACTATAATATTTTATTCTCAATAATTTTGATGTGGAAAGTTTTATAGACTACATTTGAAATAGAGTTTGTAATATCTGTTAAGACAAATAAAATACCTTCACAAGTTTTTGATCTTAAGGAAAATTACTATTAGAGAGCTGAATTCACAAGGTCTTGGAGATCATTCTCAAATTCTACTTACGAAGAGTGTATGGTGTTGGCAGAGACCTTAATAACTTTCTAGCTCAGCATCAAACCCGAATGTTAAACCAATTACATACCTGGATTATTATAAGATTTCAGAGGCGCTATAAGAAATAAGCTAGCGACAATCTACCATAAAGCAGGGAAATGTAAGAAAATAAATTTATGTTTATTTTTCTCATTTTTCAAAATGTCCCTTTGTTGGGTGTTTGGATTCTTCGAAATTAAAAAAAAAACAGATTTGTACGGAAAATAAACTTTATAAAATAAAAAATATTATCATTTTATAGAGACATAAACTAATTTAATCAACGACTAGATTATGCTTTTATAATAGCTTTTCCTGTATTATCTCCCCTCAGCATACCAATAAACGCGTCAAACATATTGTCAAAGCCTTTGGTAACAGTTTCTTCATACTTGAGCTTGCCTTCTTTGATCCACTTCATATTTTGCTCAATGCCCTCGTTCCATCTGTCGGCCCACCTGCTCACAATGAATCCTTCCATTTTCAGTTCGTCAAACACAAATTTTGGTTGTAAAATTGCAACTGAAACACAAAAGTACTAATGAGATGCTTGCGTGGTTTACTATTTGAAAATAATATTTCTGAAATATGTACAATGAAAAAAGAATGTAGTATAAATGCAGTAGAGATGAGAGCTCTAGGAAGAATATGTGGATAGACTGTGGGATATGGAAAGGAATTATTATTATTGATTAGCCTTCCACTCATTTTTCAGTGATTTGGAAAGGAAATGAGAGTGTTTTTGGATAGAAAAAAGTGGACGTCTGCTATATCTGCCTACCCTTTAAAGTAAATGAGTAAAAACAATTGTGAGTTTTACCTTTTGGCAACTGTGAAATATCGTCATTGTACGCTGATATGGAGCCACAAACAGATATTCTTCCAAAACGATTCATTTTGTTGATTATTATTGAGCTCAGCTCGCCTCCAACCTACACAAAACACACAATAATTATAGGAGCAATAATCTAAAAATAGAGGTTTTTAATATAACTTTGTATTATTGTAATATTTCATCTTACGTTATCGAAATAGCAATCGACGCCATTTGGAGCAGCTTCTGTGAGGGCTTGTTTAACATTAACCGTTTTATAATTGAAGGCATAATCAAATCCAAGGGATTCTTTCAGCCATTTGCATTTGCTGTCTGAGCCAGCAAATCCTATCACTCGGCAACCTAAAATTGAACAAAAAAGTTGTTAACTTAGCATTGTTGCCAATAATTTTATATCTGTAGTAACGAAGAAAGTCAAATCTTTATATCGCCTGCTGAGAACAACAAACTCCAAAATTCTATTTTGAAAGAAACGCTTTTGAACATTTGGCATTATTTTCAATTAATTGCAAATTGTAACTTAATTTTTAAGCTATTTTAATTTTTGACATCATACAATTTTACGATGCAATCATATCTAATATCAAGATACAATTAATGCGAATTCCTTCCACTATCACATATACCACTAAGCAATATTCTGGAATTGCTTATTGCAGTGCTTAAATCTTAGAAAAAGAAAATCGTCCTCCAATGGAAAGGATATGAACAAGCTTTTTGCCACTTCTCTACAATAAAGATGGTAAAAAAACAGACATATAATAAATAATAATAAATTCACTTGTATGATATTTCTTCACGTAGTAGCAATATTTTCATGCATTGAGTAGGAACAATATTTTCCACTGACATCTGTTATTAATTGTCATAAAAACTATTGAAGAAATTTTTAATTATGAAAGATATTTCCCGCAGGATTGGTTTTGTCATTTGAAAAATATGTATCAATGTTTCATTGGAAATATCGAGTTACAAACGAACTTCCCAATCATATACATAAGGATGGTGTTATTCAAGCTAATCTTTAAAATTGTCATTTCTAATCAAGCAAGTATTTGAAATAACATGATTTTTGATTAAATAATAATTGAAGGTGATAAAAAATCAGTCGGAATGAACTGATATAAATCCAAGATAATAATTAACTATTGTAAAACTTATATGTTTCAAGGCTGAAATAAAACTAATTGAGATAATGATTTGTTTTTCACCAACTAAATCAATATGAGCTATATAATGCTTTTACCTTTGATCTTAGCAATCTGCCCCACATGGGAACCAACTGCCCCGGCTGCCCCAGTTACCACCACAGTTTCACCCTCTTTAGGTTGGCACAGTTCTAGTAAACCAAAATATGCCGTATTTCTAAATAACAAACAATTTGTAGCGATATTAGTAGGAATACAGCTGAAATAAACACGGTGGATCCTCTCATAATTTGGCACCAGGATATGAATATATCCATTTTTGTTAAAAAGTTGTTTGGTATAAAAATATAATTTTATACCTGTATAGCTATTATTGAATATATTTCCACCTTATTATGGTGAAGCTTTTATGTCTTTACATTAAGTATGGCTGTCTTCTAGAGGTTTTTCTTTGGGGACAGTTTTTCAAGAGTGTATACTTTGCACATATGCCTTTTATACTGTGTGAATACAAATTTGGGAAAATGGGTGAGCAGAACGAGCTTTAAACACAATCTAATGCACTGGCAAGGAAGTTACAGTTCGCAAGAAAATGTGAGAATAGATTTTCCCTCTCGTTATGCTAAATCTAGTTTGTTAAGAGAGCAATTTTTTTCACATTTCACTTTTGCTCGTTATGAGAGGTTCCGCTGTTTTTTTTTTTAAATTAAGAGACTATTATTTTGTTTAACATACCCAGGCATTCCTAATACTCCGAGTGCCAATGAAGGGGAGAGATTTCCAAGATCAGGCAACACGGCCGTTTTACCAAAAGACCAGGTCTTATTCTCGTTGGCACCACCGGCTACAGTGAAATCTCTCCATCCGAAACTCGAAACAACCAATTTACCAACGGGGAATGCTGGATTTTTACTTTCCACTATTCTGGAATAAAAAAAGAAAATTGATTTGGTTGTTGTTTTTTTGAGTTTCGCTAAAATGCACATACTTTTAGAATAATGATATTTCTAACCTGGCCACTTGGCTTCCGATCATATCAGTGTTTGGTGGGTACCTGATCATGTAAGCTCTCATGTATGGGTCCACACTCCAATATTCGGCTTTACACAGGTATTCTATAACATAAACATTAAGCATATACACTCTTTAAAACATATGTTGAGCAATTAATACTGAATTATTTATTTAATACTGTGGTGATCTGTTGTACTAATGTCCGGGAAGGTTTAAGCGGAGTATGAGTTCCATACCACTCCTTGGAGGGTGGTTGCAAGTAGAAAAGGTTAAAATGTAACAAACAATGCGTAAACCAGGAGTAAGTTGTTTTTTTATTCTGGGTTAGGTCGAAGTTCCACAGGTGGGTTAGCTAGTTTACCATAAACAAAATTAGAAACATTCGTACAACATATTGATTATCAAGCAGATAGAGTATACCAAACGGTATAGGGAAAGTAAAAGGGAAATAGGGTCCATGACACACCAGCAGAGATCAAATAATGTGTCTTAGTTTTTAAAAAGGAATTTGGAATATCAGTTAGTCTTGCGGGAGACAGCAGATTACTATTGAAAACGAGCACTGTGGTCAGAGACAATATGAAGCTCTGTGTGGAGGTATTGCAAGAAGACGGTCGTTGTTAGATTACAATGTAATGCTACAAATTGCTAGGTAGGTATTGGAATTTGTCTTTGTAGCAAAATGGAGAAGACTATGAATTCAGAGCTTTGTGAATGTGGAGATCATGTCTTTTAAGGTAATTGTACTAGTAGTGGACATTAGAAGATTTTTTTTTCTTAATTTTCTATATTATGGCTTTCTCATTCCATATTATATTGGTAAAAGTATATTTTCGTGTTCTTTAGTTCTTTGCGAAAATAGTACAATCCATATAAACATTAATAATTTATAAATTAATTTTTTTTACATTATTTTTTGAAGTGTCTGAAATGTTTGAATAGTGGACACTTAAAAATTAAGAATTTCTAGTAGTGGACACTCTAGTAGTGGACATCCGAAGTTAGAATAAAAAAGCGTTTTTTTTTTAATAAATACAAGTTTATTGTGACTCTGTTAAACAAGACATACACACAAAATCAAAATGTCCGTAGTAATCGCTACATTTCATGCAATACCACTTTGTACAAGCTATACATTTGACTCCATTTGTTGCGTTGCTCGAACATTCAGAACAAGTCTTGCTAGAAGATGGCTTTGTGACATCCATGACTGCACCAAAATGTTTATTTTTATTAATGACATCACCGCGAATATGTTTTTCTTCATGTATTTCCTCAACACTTTCTTCTTGGCATACAGATATGTCTTCAGCACTGCTACTTGATGGTATCCAAATTTCCTCGTCTTCGGATGTTGAAGAATACGTTTTATTACGACTGCAAAATTTCATTTTGGGTTTCTTGATGGGTTTCCTAGTCTTTGATATGACCCTCTTGGCTTTTTCTTCTGCTTTTCTTTTACGCTCATTTTCTTTTTCCTCTCTTTTTTTCAGTCTCTCTTCAGCTCGTTTTTTTTTCAGTTCTTCTGCATCTTTTTTCTTTTGTGCCTTATGCTCATGAAAATCTAACCACACCTTAGCGGTAACTACTGATGGTACTACCTCTTTTTTCCTTTTTTTGTCCTGTTTTTGATTTACTTCAGGCCAAAATAAAGATTTTTTAAATGGGCTAGGTACACCATTTAGGTTAGGTGTTGTATTTAGGTCGACCATACTATTTCTATCACTTTCTTTAACATTATTTTCTGCTATAATGGCCTGTGTTTTTAGTAGGCTAGCAACGTTTTCTTTGTCGTCACTCGATATTGTTATCTCTAATTCCTCAACAGTTTCAGAGTTTTTAGCCATTTTTGGTTGTGTTTTTTTGGGGCTGGGAATAATATCTATTTTATCACTTGATGTTTTTTGCAAGTCCTCACCATTTTTTACATCATTCTTAATTTTAATCCATAAATCATGTAGCGACTTATCTTCTACTTGTATCTCTGATTCGTCATTTTTAAAAATATCCATCTTGTCTTTACCAATGTACGATTCCATAATTTTTATGCATTCTTTCAAATCTTTCACAGATATTTTCTCCGGTTCTATTTTTTTAGCATCCACTGTTATAGCTGGAGCTGAAGGATCCCATGGCACTAACCCACATTTTTTAAAACCACTCTTTATTATATTAGGTGATACTTTTTTATCAAATACCTCTTTTAATAATGGTGCGAAATCTTTTTTTTTTAGAATTGGCTTTTCAATATTGTGTAATCGCCACTCGTGTACTTTGCTTCTCCAGTTTTCTTTTAGAGATCTAAATACCGAAACGTCCATCGGTTGGATTAGGTGGGTTGCATTAGGCAATAGAGCAATAATGATAATTCCGTTTTCCCGACAAAATCTGCTGGTATGTAAAGTGAGGTGGGATGTGTGTCCATCAATAAATAAAATGACTGGAAAAGTTATATTTTGTTTAACCAGCCATGGATAGAAAACATTCGTAATATATTCGTAAAATAATGCACCCGTCATCCACCCACTCTCTGATTTTCCCAACCCCCAATTTGCTGGTACACTACTTACTAATTCGTTAGGGATTCTCTCGTATTTGAAAATTACTAATGGTGGAGCCAATTCTCCTTCTGCGTTTGCATTTACCAATACAGTCAAGCATTCTTTTTCATCAGAGTTTACATGTTGGTAAACAGTTTTGTCTCCCTTTATAGCCAAAACTTTCATCCCCTTTGGATTCAAAAAGAAAGCAGTTTCATCTGCGTTAAATACCCTGTTTGGTTCCGTTAGTATATTATTTAATTGTTTATTTGATAAATATTCATAAACTTCATCGAACCATTTTCTCAATTTGTCATTTGTCACAAGTGCTCTTGAGATGGTGAGGTTTTGAGCTACTCTTGTAGCTATTGAGGGGTTCCTTTTCATGAATCCATTAAACCATGAACGACCAGGTCGATCATTTACGAATTCGTTTTTTCGTTTTAATTCTCTTATAAGTTGTTGAACACTATCTAATAATGTATCTTTTGTAACTGGAAATCCAGCTTCAGCAAGAGATGCTATCCATGTAACTAAAACGTTTTCTTCATTTGGAGATAGCGTTGGTGGTGGACCCATTTTCTTAAGTTTGTTATCATTTCCTTTTATGTATCTCCGCAAAGTTGTTCGGGGTACGCCATATTTTTTGGCAGCAGTTAAAAGAGGCACTCCCAAAGCAACATCTTTTGCTGCATTTTTTATCTGTTCCTTTTCATATGCCCACCATTTTCCTTGTTTTGATGACATTTTACTCTAAATAAAAAAAAGAACACAAGAGTAAGCATGTATAGGTACAAATAAATATAATGTTTATATAATAAATGTACACAGGTGACAATAATTATTAATTTAAACATTAAAATATTTTTTTTAGTAGTGGACAGTCGTTGCACTAGTAGTGGACACTATATGTCCACTACTAGTTTTTAACATCTGAACAACTCCACATAAAAATACGTGATATTTTATAAAGTATGCGACAAACTTTCATAAAAATATTACAAAAAATGGAAATATGTCAAAACACCAATAGTGGACACCAGGTGTCCACTATTAGAATTGTTGTATTTTTTTGTACTAGAAGTGGTCACCTAACCTATAACTAAAAGGGCATGCTAATTAATAAATAGCTCCCTTAAATATGATGGTACGATACTTATTCATCAATATTACTACAAAAATAGATGATTTAATGTGAAATATAATACAGAAAAATATGATTACTCACATGGTTTTCTAAATTAAAATGACAACAGCCACACGTGTATGAGAGCTCCGCGACATCAACCATTTGCTAACTTCATGTTGTAATGACGTTAGTCACTTGATTATAAAAATAGTTCTTGATATTAATAATAGATGGTGCTAGTTACCTACCCGCCAAATTCGAATTCATTTTTTGTTCTTATTGTCTTATTATAACAACCATAAGGCCGAAGTGTCCACCACTAGAGCAATGTCCACTACTGGTACAATTACCTTATGTACCTATTGTAAAACTATTTCAGAAATAAAATAAGTATAACAAAGATGAAAGAAATTGATCACATTAAAATCTACAAAATAAAATACTTAATTATTACTTACCTCCATCTTGTAAAGAAGGTAGTTCTTCCTCGACAACTGCAAAATCATTTCGTTTTGGTTCACCTTTGAAGTGTTTGACTAAAACATATTTCCTTGCTTTGACCATGTTTGATGCTGAGCTGTAGGCGCGACTGACTATATTTTTCAGACTCATCGTGTTACCTTAAACATGAATTATATATAATAGTCATCATTTATTAAATATAATACTATCTTATCTAAATAGATAAATTTTGACAAGATGATGATGATAAAAAGTAGACTATTGTTTCAATTTGTTACATTAAAATGTAATCAACTAGTTCAACATGAAACATGCCGAAAATATTCCAGAATAAATTCAAACCTATTTTCTTTCAATTCCTGAAAATTTAGAATTCATAATTTTCATTTCACCTTTTGGCTTAAATAAGTTGTTTTTCATTTATAGGTGTATGTACCTAGATAAAAAATAAAAACAAATAAACAAACAAGTAAGTTTAATATAAAAGAGGTTATATTACGTTTCCAAAACACAATTGAGTATAATAATAATAATACAAAGCCTTTATTGATAAAATATACAAATATAAAAATAACATGCTTACAAATAATTATTAACAACTAAAATATATACCTAAACAAGATACCTCCCGAAAGTATTTATTGTGTTAAAGAGTTAATGGGTAAAAAGAAAACTTATGTTACAAAAAGTTAACCGTCTTACATGAGCAATGGAAAACTTTCAGGTGTTTATCTTCCTGTTAAAAATGTTTTAATGGATACCTAACGAAACATGCAAACATCTTTGTAATATTTTTATCTTGTTATTGACATCAATTGACATAGTATTGGTCAATCTATATACTTACGTTATATACCTAGTATTCGTTCTTGTAACTATTATTATTATCAAAGTTCAAACAATAGCGCGAACTGGATTTACCGTAGGCCAGTTGAGGCCAATGCAGTTATTTCACTCACGTCTATTATTTTTGACCGAATGAAAGATATATTTTTAATAATCATTATAATAATAATATGACTTTTTTTCATTTTAATCTTAAAAAAATAACAATGATTTCAATGGTTATTACAGTAGTGAGTAGATGAGTGCAAAGGGTTAAAAAAATACATTAGATACATACCTACATTGTTAAATTCAGTTATAATTAGACCGCAATTACTTTCATCCAATGTATTAAATATGAAAAGTTTTATTTAAAGAAAAAATATTGGTTGGGCTGATAGTAAAAATGTAAGTTTTCGGACAAATCAGACAAAAAATACCTACCTACGTACATTATTTTGACATTTGTATTTTTTCTGTAAATTAACCAAGATTTTTTCATCTGGCAGCATTCCTGTTTTGACATCTGTCAGAAATAGCAAAAAGCAAATTGACACGAAATTGTTTGTGTTCGAGTAAGATTATTTCATATTTGCACTTTTACGTGTCAGAAGATTTAGTAGCGATATAAACATAATTATTGGGTTTTTAGTAGATATATAACCATGGAAAATTCTAGCAATAAACTTGACAAACCAAATAAACCGACGGCTGAGCAAATATTAGAAGATCTTAAAAATCCATTATTTTCAAATCCTCCTCGGAAGTTGATTGAAAACGGTCAAGAAACTCAATGGGCTAACTCCAATAACCTTCTCGTTTACAGGGACAAGATGATTGAACTATCAAATAAATTTACCGAGTCCACAGAGGTGTTATCAAGATTAGATGAAGAGTTACAGCTACGCACTAGTGAAATGAAAGACAAATTAAGTGAATGCCAAAGATAGTGTTCAATAGATAAATGATAACTTGTGATAGTGGCTACTCATAAATAAGGGATTCTTCTTCGCAAATGTAGCCCAGTTGCAAGAAAACTATTTTCAAACAAAATAATTAAGTTACTCCAGTTACATTGTGTCTACTAATACAGATTTCATTTCAAGAACTTCGACTACTTTAAATATTAAAATTCAGAGTTAATTTTACATTAGAAATACGTTTAAATTAAATGTACATACCTTAGTAGTTTATTTAAATAAATTGATAAGAAAAAACAATTATTTTCTCGTCTTAATTTGTAATAACTATGTCTAGGGACCTTTTAAAATTTTTATAGATGTACTCGTATCGTTTTGTTGTTTTTGGTGCAAACACTACAATAATCATGTCTGATTTGTGGAGGTTTAATTTAAACTTTAACCACTTCAGTCTTACAACCATTTTCTATCCTTAATTTGAAGGTTGGTTAAGTATGTTCATCTACACATACATTCGTGAAGTGTTTGAACAAGTGAAATCCTCATTGATTTACCAAAGCAATTAATGTCTAATAAAAAATGGAGATACGAGTTAAGATAGGTCACATTCCGACAGAAAAAGAAATTTAGCATCACTACTAATTCAGTCTGCGGCTTTACCATTAAAGATTGTTTCTTCATCTGCGCCACTGGTATAACTACCATGAAGTGAAAAAGATTATTGAAGAAAGGGACAAATTGTAATGTTTTCATTAAAAAGTTGTCAGTATATAAATACTTAAATTTTCTCCAGGTTGTAATGACAAGGATGCACACAATAAAAACTTGTCGTCAGCTTGTGCATTGGATAAAAATTATGTTCATAATTAGTAAATTGTGAACTCCTTGTTTATATGAAAGTGCCATTTAAAATTTCAATGATTTGGATTGTGGATTTCGATTGTGGTTAAGGATTTTCTGGAAAAAAACAATTCATAAAAATTTGTTCGCGGAAATAATTTAATTTACATTTATTTACATATAAGATTAAAATATTTTATTGTCATAAGAGACTTCCATTTCTCTTTAAAACATCTTCATTTAGAATTCCTAAAGAGCAGAGACACACCAGAGCTGCTCCTTGTTCCGCATATTTCTTGTTCTTCTCCCAAAACGTCGAGGCGTATTTCTTCCCTTCAAATGTTATAATTGTCCTAAACAATTTTTCTTCATTATCTGTATGATAAGTGGGTAATTTTAGACCTTTTTTCCCAGCCCAAACATGCAGTACTGTCTTAGGAAGTTCAAGATCGTTTGTAAAGTTTGCTCGTATAAAACACATCTGAAATATGTATAAAAATCAACATTAACTTATTGAATGTGCATTCTCGGTGGAAACACATCTGAAATATGTATAAAAAATAACATTAACGAATTGAATGTGCATTCTTGGTGGAATTATTTAAATTACCGTATGTATAAAAAAAACTCAATAGAATTTATCAGTTTTCCCTACGAAGAAACATTTTATAATAAAGAACTTTGACTTTTAGTTTGAGCCTTAAGGCTCCTTAAAACCCTAAAATAACAGGTACATCTTTAGGTAATTGAGGAAAATTCCAGTTACGCCTATTTTTTGTAACCTCAACCATGCTGTTCAAATATAAAGAACTTGAATATTGTCAACCTGCCAAATAAAACAACGGGAAAGGCTGGATTATCGGATTTTCATAATATACTGGGGATGTCTTATGGATATTGCACGTATCTCCACTGAGTACAAATATTATTAGAGAACTTTTGTGGATGCCCAGAACCAAAAATTGGTTCCTTTATGTAACAGTCTTCTATTTTACTTTCATCCACAAGCTCAACACAACAATACACATAACTAATTATACGATTAAAACAAAATTTTCTGTGTTTCTGCTTGGAGCATTCTCTACCAGTCAACCGGTCCCGTCCAATCTGAGACAGGATTCCAACCCCGAGTAGAAATTTCAAGTGAAAAAACAAATTGAAAATGTCTGACCCGACCGAGAATTGAACCCGGGACCTCTTGATCTGAAGTCAGAGCCTATGCCACTTGACTACCGAGGTCGGTACACAAGGCAATTCCTAGGACATCCCGAATGTCCCAGGATATTCATGAGATATCCTGTGCTGTCTGGGTAATTTATCTTTACCCCATTCCTATTATAGAAAGTGTGGATAAAAAAGTCTAGTATGAATGTATGTGGACTAACTCATTACACTGAAAAGCATTATGAACAAGCATTACCTTTAGCTGTGTTACTCCTTCTAGACAAGGTAATTTAATCCTTTTATTTGGAGGTCCCAGAAGCTCTGGAGCAACTTGCCACCGGCCCTGTATTCCTCGCGCTTGGTAATCAGCTTGCACCCTCGTACAATATTCTCCCAGATCCCATATGTTGCTGAAGGAAAAAAAAAAACCTATGTTACTTCTTTATAAGAACTTTTTTGTGGCCAATGTAATTTATTCTTCGAAGAAGAAATTAGAAGGAAGGAGAGGGAAGAAAGAGAAAAACACTGGAACATACTTCCCAGACTTGACAACCAAAGGGACTCCAGAAGAATCTAAACATATGTGAGCCAAGGTAAAATGGGTCTTTAAAACATAGTCAGGACGTCCCAAATTATTTTAATCACTTTTATACAGAAGGTTGTGGTTATGCACTTCAAAGTGCGCCACGGAACAACCATTTGTCCAAATGGAGTGATGTCACTCTAAAAAATGACCGTGAGTGGGGAAAACCAAATGACGATATGGAGTGATAGGGTGAGTCGGATAACCATCAGTCCAAAACTATGTCAATCACACCAAACGGATCGTCGATGGGGAAACTCGAGTGGGTGTGGCCCAATTTGTTACGTTACTTGATTGTCCGTGTTAGAAACTTGGTACATATTATCTGTCAAAATCCTTCCACCAGGGTACACATGTTGCTGTTTTTATTTTAATTATAGCAAAATATGTGTATTAACATATAGTGAAATTTCATCATAATGATTGAAAATAAAACTCAAGTTTCACATCTGTCAAAAATAGATGTCATCCAAATGAAACCATTGGAGTGATCATGAATGGAGGTCTTAAGTGTTTTCATTCAACTCACCATATCTGTAGTAGTGTTTGAGAGTCTAAAAATTTCCGTCCTCTCGGTGTGTCCTGCAGTTCTCTCAACATATTTTGAACACAGTATTTGGTGTTTGAAGGTGAATTGTCATAATCTACCGCCAACTTCAGATATTCAATGATGACATCATCCAGCGGCAGAAGTCCATCCTTCCTGAATATCGAGCAATTCCATTCTGCTGCTCGGGCTAACATTACACTTGAGCAACCGGTTGCTTCCTTGAATTTTGCTATATCACTATATTTTTCTATTTCTTTTGATCCACCGCTAAAAAGATGCAAAAAATTATGCAACTGCACCATCAGAATGTAAATATGTATTTTATTTAAAATTTTCTATCACATGAATCTGGGCCAAAGTGAACACAAATAAACTTTCTACCAATTAATCATAATAAGTACTTTTTGCTGAGCAAAAATATCTAAATTTTATGTCATATTTTCGTTTATGACGTTTTAAGAATGAGAAGAAGTGGCTGAGTAAATGTTTATGGACAATTACAATGACGAAATAAAAAAATATTAAAAGATTCAAAGGACAGACTTATCCCGAAGGATCTCTTCCAGCCAACCCATAAACCACGGAAAGTTGTAATATTACAAATCTAGCTTTTTTCGCAAAAATAATACCTAAGGCTTCTATTATATTATAGTACATATTTTCTTTAATCGATTTCTAAAAGTAATAAAATTACACTGTGTTAGCCTATTCTAGGTATCGAATGCCTGGCTTATAGGAAAGATAGTTTAGTCTATTCTAAGATTTGTATTGGTCGAGCACACACGAATACATAATAGGCTTAGTGGTTCAATGGCTGGCTTTCATTATGAAGGTTGTCAGTTCCAACCTTCGTGCTGAACATCTTTCTCTTTCACACCAACACAAGCTTTGCTTAGTATGAAAGATGTTAAAAGTGTATTTGTAATTCTCAATTTGATTCATTATTTAAAAAAATATACAATAGGAATATCTCTTTAAAACATACTTAGCAATTACTGGAATGTCAATATTCTCGGAGACATATTTGATAATGTCCGAATGAACAAAATGCTGAGGTCTCTCATCTTTGGTTCTTCCGTGTACGGCGATACTTGAAATCCCAGACGACACGAGATTATTCACAACTTCCAAGGTTTCCTCTTTAGTCCGATAGATTCTGATTTTGCAGGAGACGGGTATTTTCAAGTTATCGACTAACTTCTTCAGAATGGCTTTAGATTTTTCTTTCTGTGCAAGAAGGGCCACGCCCATTCCACCTTTGATAGAAAATTCCTTAGGGCAACCCATGTTTATATCAACGGCTGCAACATCATTTTCACTGCAAATTTTCAAATTTCATTGAACATAGGTATTGCAATATTTTTAATTTATCATCAGTAAGTAGCTAAATTACACAAATTGGTTTCAGAAGGAAGTTACCACTTTAGAAATGGGGTATATAACGTTCAAAATATAAATATGTAGACTGTTCTTTCGAAATAAACAAACTAAACAGAAAACATTAACTGAATAATATATCATATAACACAGTTTATATATTTGAAATGCCAAGACTTGTTTGAAACTTACACCATTTTCGCAACTTTAAGGGCTCTCTCAGGATCGCAGGTACCAATCTGTAGCACAACTTTTGATCTTTCCGTTGAACAAGTTCTAAATACAATGGTTCCATCTGTCTGATCAATAAAATCCACAGTATTCAATATATCTAAAATATACAATAGAATGTAGAATAGTCAGTCTTTAAGAATACGAAATATTTTAAACAAAATAAAAACAGCAAAATATACCATTGACTCTTCTGAGAGATCTGAGAAATTTCCAATCGATCAATTCTTCGGTGTACACAATGTCAGCTCCATACTTCAGAGCTAAAAGTCTCATGGGAAGAGTTCCTACTCGAACCATTGGAGCAAGAATATTCTTACCCACATAATTTAGTTTATCTTTTTCAATAATATTTTGCTCCATTATTATAAACGCGTATGTTTAAGTTATAAAAGAAAATGTTTTCCTATTCCGACATACATGCGTACTCCCGTTATGTCAAAATGGCGATGTTTTGACAGCTGTCAATGTCAATATTTTTTCTTTCTTTTTAAATCACAGTATAGCCAACTCGTTTTCTAATATGTAGCCTTGGATATAGGCTTGATTTTCATTCCGATTTTATATTTATCACAAAAATGTAAGTTCCCTTATTAAATATTACAACAGATGCTGCAAATAGGGCACTAGTATTCAGGCCAATCTAAATTTTACTACATAACTGGCAAAGTTAGTAGAGGGTGTTGGAATATATGCCTATGAACTGTCTTACAAACATCTAAAATACCAAGAGCAAAATCTATGTTTTTTTATGAAAATTATTCCATTCAATGTCTTTTTCAGTTTTTCATTAGAGAACTTCATCTTCTAGCTTTCATAACTTTTACTTCTCCTTCAGTCGGTACCTTTATTAGGATTTGATCATCACTCATTCGGCAGGCATATTCCAAGTAATCCACTTTTATAAGCTGTTCTGTGAGCTCGTTGTTTATTGATTGAAGCCCAAGATTTTAATATATTTATAAAAATACGTGCAGATCTATCAAATTTAAATACCAATAAAGAAAATCTTTCATACAAAGTCCAGAATGTATGATATTCTAATAATAAATATGTATCTAAATACTTAGATCTCATTAAGATCTAAAACACAATAATAAAATGTTAAGAGATTTAACGCAATATTCTATTTACATGAGTTCAATATCAATTAAGATGGCACGGCACTGTAACAAGCAAAATACTAAAAGGAAAGTGTTTAAAAATATTGCGTTTTTTGTCAACAATTATTTTTTTTTGTAATATTTTATTATTTTAGCACGTGATTTTTTTTGTACAATTTTAAAACTTTTAGGTACCTGAAGATTTAAAAAAATTCTTTAGAATTTTGTATAATCAATTTTTTCATTAGTTTCCTGGAATCCTGGATTCAAATTTCTAATAAAATCAGCTGGCGTTGGTAGCAAATAATTTGATGCGTTATAGGCAAGAACTTCTGATGACGAGGTCCAGCGTTCAATTCTCATTGAGGTCAGAAATTTTTAAAATGTTCACTTAATATTTCTATCCAGAGTTGGCCTGTTTCAGTTGAACAGCACCAGGACCCCTATTCTGTAGCAAGTGTAGGGTAGTCACTTTTTTCAAGTGACTACCCTACACTTGCTACAGAATAGGGGTACAGTTGTCTGGAAAAAATTGCCTCAGGCAATAAGGTCGGCTGACCATACTGAAAACTTTGCATATACAATGTTAATTTAGTTATTAGTTTTGAGATAAGGATGAATCTCAAGCTCAAATTGAGTAAAAAAAATAATTTAGTTTGTATATTGATATATTTAAAAAAATAAATATAAATTTTTTTACATTGTATATAAAACTTTCTGATATAATGAGTAAATATAATTTTTATCCAAATTGTATAAATATATTTTATTTTGTTAAGTCATTATGAGAGCTTAATAATATGTCAGTTCTTATATACGTAATTAATTAATAAGCGTTTTTACTGCAAAAATATTAAAGAAACACATTCCCACTACAAATAAACAATCGACAGGTGCCACAAAACTGTCTTGCAAATGATTTAAAAAGAAATGGTTGACAATTTGGCAAGCGGCCAACCCTATCCCCCAAGGATTGCCAAACAAATAAGAGATGTAAGTAAGTGATATGATGTTGACTCCTAGAATGTAATCCGTCAGTGGCGTGGGTCCTCGCTTGGTCAGATAAAGCAACACTGGAATAGCGGCCATGACAAGGTGGATGTAAGCTATGTCGGGAGGATAGCCGAGTATCAGGTAGAGGTATGTTACAACACATGGAAGAGACACGTTGCGAGTGAGGATGTGTGAAATTGCAAGGAATTTTCTTATAAACACACTGTTATGCATTGCGGGAATTGCTGAAAAACAAATACATACATACAAATGAAAGTGCTTGCATCAGGAACTAAAAGGGGTAAATCACGTAAAGATGTATTTACAAAAATAAAAACACAAAATGTGGTTTTATGAGTACTATTGCTACAGTCATACACAAGTGGTATATTAGCTAGGAATGGACAGGAAATGTAGATCTCATTTGGCAGATTCCAGCATCGTCTGTGCAACTAAACGGAATGAACAATGAAATGGTCGATCAATATAAGTAGCTTAGCACTACATCACAAAATTACTTGAGCAGGACACAGAAGTTGAAGTAAAATGAATTTAATTAAATGAGAGCCCTATTTTGCGATGATAACTCAAATCAAAACTTTGCCAGCGTCTCATTAAATGTTGTGTATAGCCAACTCTCCTTTATGGCTGTGAAACATGGGCTCTCGAGGTGAACTGGTTAGAGGCATTCAAGATGTGGCTACACAGCAGAATGCTTTGAAAACAAAAGTCTTAGAGAGAGCCAACCCCAGGAGAGTTTGCTGTCGCATAACAAAGTGAAGAAGGTTTACTATTTTTCATTCATGACATTCCCTAATGTCTATTTACTAACTGCGTATATTTTGGAAATACATTTCTTAAGTTCTATTTTAGAAATTTGACAAGAATTATGCACTATGAATATAAAGCGTTTTTTAAAATTATCTTTCTTATTTCATT
Organism: Mystacides longicornis; assembly: GCA_963576905.1. NCBI lineage: Eukaryota > Metazoa > Arthropoda > Insecta > Trichoptera > Leptoceridae > Mystacides > Mystacides longicornis. Next base: position 3,058,346 of record OY756424.1, read on the forward strand.
GCCAAATAATGGAGATCGAGCTTGAACAGGATAGGTAATGAGCCTGCCAACACTTTAGCAAGGTATGTCAAATACATTTCAACTCTTACAGAATCGATACCAGTGTAAAGTGAGACAGCAAAGACATCTACAGCCGCGATCTACGAAAGTATCTGACATTTCGAATCCCATACAAATTCCCATACTAATGAAATTGGGTTTTTTGTTGATTTTTTTTTTTTAACCATAAACAATGTTTTTAAGATGGTTTTCGCCCCTTTTTGTTTTCAGTACAATGATTAGCAATAATCCTATTTTTTTTGTTTCTCTAAGAAACAAATTTATTTTCTGGAACTGATTCCATACAAAATGTATGGAAGAGTGGAGCGCAAAGCTGTCAAATGACGTCACACTTTACATGCGTATACCAAGACTTCTTAACAACTTTCTTGACCCGACAGAAGTTAAAAAGGTCAAATCCTTAAGATAGAAGCAGGTCATCTCCAAGATTACACTTCTATTTTTTTATGGAGAGTAAACAATGGAAAAAAGTGTATTTACTAAGTGAGCTAACAGGCAGTGCATTCAAATTCTAGATCTTAATAAATGAAATATTACAAAATTGGGATATTTTCATGCTGAACTATCAAAGTTTATTACCACAGTTATCCATCCTACACATTTTTATTGGTTTAACCAAAGAAAACGGTGATGAGCATTTAGAAGAAACGTGTTACAATAAAACAACCGGTATACCCATATTGTTATGAAATACAAATCTAAATTACCATATCGTATAAATCCAACAATTCCGTATAACAGCACATTTCCGAAAGTTCCTAAAGACACTGTGCTGCAAGAAGGAGAATACTTTAAAGCTAAAACAGAAGATCCAGAGAGCAATAAATGTGCAATACTCAATTGGGGGCTGTCTTTATCCATTTTATTTGTTTTTTTTACGTAAGTCGTAAGTGAAGTAGGAGTTCTAAATCTATTTTATGCTTTTATTATTTGTAACTTGTTATCATTGCACTATTTAATGAGTAAAGTAAAACTAGTAGAGAGCATATCGTTATTTCTGTTGGTAAAAATAAACAATCAAAACAGATTAACAGAATAATTGTATTCTGACAGCACAATAATTTTGTTTATTATTTTGTATGCTCACTGATTTTTGACATTACTCAATTGCTTTCTTTCAAGTGAGTATAACCTTTAAAATATCTTAACAGAAGAGCTATGCTTGGATATAAAGAATTATGTAGATTCACTAATTTGAGTATGTGTCAAACTATTAATATTGCTGGGTTGGTCATCTTGAATACGTGTTACCAAAGTAATAAAATTATTAGGGATGCATGTATACTAAAAATAATTTTTTGTTTCAGCAAGGCATCATAATATTATTTAAGATATAATATAAATAAACCTTAACTGTAAAACAAAAATTTAATATTGGGTATTTGTAATATATTGTGATAATATTACAGTATTATATATGCGGCGTTTAGTGTCGAGACGAAATGTAAACTGTTTGATGCGTGTGTGTTGCCCATTCTCCTGTATGGGTGTGAGTCCTGGCACCTGACTGTGGCCCAGGCACAAAAAGATCTGCATTCGAAACGAAGTGCCTCAGGAGAATTTTGGGTATAAGATGGTACCACCGCATCACGAACGACGCTATACGCCGGCGCACCCAGCCTGAGCCCATCACCTATACTATTATGTGGAGGAGATGGACATGGCTGGGACATGTGTTAAGGATGCCGAATGACAGTTGGCCGAGGAGAGCGCTGTTCTTCCTCCCATCAGGGTCCCGAGGACGAGGAAGACCCTCTCATACTGTGTTCCGCTCCTTCGAAGCAGAGCTGAGGAATCTGGACATGGTGTGGGAGGAGGTCATTAACGTTGCGCAATATCGAGCGCAATGGAGAGCTCTTGTTGCCTCCCTATGTCCCTAAGTGGGGTCTTAAGGGAGTTTGGATTTGGATTGGATTATATATTAGGTATTGGATTATATATTCAGGGTGGTAAATAGTATTACTGATGTATTTTGATTACATCCTGACCTGTGTTGCCACCTTTGTGAAATTTTTGACCTGGACACAATAAACTTAAAAAGGTCATTCCGAAAGGTATATGTTCACTAAAAAAGTCATTGAGTAAAGTCACGACCCGGATATTTAAGGTTTTGCCCGGACACCCCGACTGTCCGGGTCAAACACATACAAGTGCCAACACTGATCCTGAAATCTTGACCCATCTGGGCACGGCAGCTCACAGACGGCATAGTTCCTTTCGTAGATATAATATATGTACTTGGTTCCTTGGTAGAGTCCATATTATTCTCTTCATAATCCGTTTTATTTTGTGATGATTCTCACTAATGGCGTCAATGTGGTCAATATGCTCTAGTCTAGATGATGAAAAAAGAACAAAAAAGCTACCATCCAATAGACGTAAATATTTAGTTAATTATTTCACATAGCTTTTCGCTTTTTTTCTAGCACAGTGATTCAGTTCTGTAGCTGAATAAAATTTATTCAGTTGAGATTCAGTTCTAGCTGAATAAAATTTATTCAGCTAGAACTGAATATTTAATAATTTAATTGTGACTCAGTTCTAGTTGAATGAATTAGATATGTACGTATCAGAGACATGTTATAAATATAGACTTGCAATCAAGGTACGTATTCCTTTTATAAAAGTTAGTAATAAAAGAGGTAGGAATGGCTTTGGTCGCTTAGGTGGTAAAAATAAGTATGTCACTGAAAAGAAAAAATGATTCCGGATTGATCAATATTTTTTCTGAACAAGAAGCCTATATGCTAAGTTCCATGGTGTTTTTTTTTTGTTTCTTAGATGGAAAACACAGAGTTGAGCTTAACTTGGGTTTAGATTATGTACAAAAACTCAAGTTACGCATACACGATGATAGTTTGTTATACTCGTAGAATATAAAGCTGTGGATATGGCTATTATATCTTGGAGTATGCAGTCGTTTTTGTTTGCGGTTAACCAAAGATTTTTATTTGGCCCCACTGGCAAATGCAAGAGATGATAAAGTATCTTATCTTATGAGACGCGTATCTATATAATAATTTAGAAATGTTTTTTTATTTGCCTTTTGTCGTTGCTTGACCGTATATGTGAACATCACGCCTAAACGGCTGAACCGATTTCACTAATTCTTTTTTTGTCGTTTTGGCTTTTATCAGTAGAAGGTTCTTATGAAAGAAAAAATTAAGAAAGTTGCGTGGTAAATTGGGAAATTAAATAAAACTCGCATTAGCCCCTCCTCTATCTACATAATAATTCAGAAATGATTTTTTATTTTGCTTTTTACCGTATGTCATAGCATCACGCTCAAAATACAAAATATGCTACGTCAGATATGAATCTGCACAGAGCCGTGCAAAATGCCGGAGAAGGTTCTTTAATACAATTAGCTGCATTAACTTTAATATATTTAGAGCTAATTAAAAAACCCTATTTTTAGGATCTTCATACAAAATTTTAATAAACATTAAAAGTGTCATTCTTCTTTTTCTGTGCTTATGTCAGTTATAGAGGTCTGTTAAGCAATGGGAAGCTAGACTAGAACCTGTTTAATTACCTACCGATCAAGCCTGACAATCGGAATCAAAAACGTAAAGCAAGACGGGTATAAGCTAGTCAATAATAATACGAAAACATTGTCTTGCGACTATAAACCGTAAAACCACAAAATCAGGCATTGTTATTTTCTAACCATAACTCAGTACAAATCTTCACAACAATTATTTTTCATATTTTTATTTATGAATATAATGTTCTTTTTTTTAAAAAAAAAAGTGCATTCTATAATATGGAATCTACCTTTATTCAATGGATGAATAATACGAGTTTAGAGCCATCTGGCATTAATAAACCAAAACAAAATTATCTAAAACCGCCCTCCGTGCGCTTTCCCTGGAAAGAAGTTGTAGCTAAGCGTCATGTATGTTCACAAGGTTCTCATAGATGGCGCCTGTGTTCGTATTTTGTCGAGTGAGTAGATAGTTTTTGTTTTAAAAATGAATCTGTGCTCACTCAAAGTGAACACAAATACACTCATTGACTCTTTCACAGTAAGCTACTTAAAGCTTGTGTCGTGAAAGAAGAAGATAGTCTTATCTTCTATATAATAATTTAGAAATGTTTTTTTATTTGCCTTTTGTCGTTGCTTGACCGTATATGTGAACATCACGCCTAAACGGCTGAACCGATTTCACTAATTCTTTTTTTGTCGTTTTGGCTTTTATCAGTAGAAGGTTCTTATGAAAGAAAAAATTAAGAAAGTTGCGTGGTAAATTGGGAAATTAAATAAAACTCGCATTAGCCCCTCCTCTATCTACATAATAATTCAGAAATGATTTTTTATTTTGCTTTTTACCGTATGTCATAGCATCACGCTCAAAATACAAAATATGCTACGTCAGATATGAATCTGCACAGAGCCGTGCAAAATGCCGGAGAAGGTTCTTTAATACAATTAGCTGCATTAACTTTAATATATTTAGAGCTAATTAAAAAACCCTATTTTTAGGATCTTCATACAAAATTTTAATAAACATTAAAAGTGTCATTCTTCTTTTTCTGTGCTTATGTCAGTTATAGAGGTCTGTTAAGCAATGGGAAGCTAGACTAGAACCTGTTTAATTACCTACCGATCAAGCCTGACAATCGGAATCAAAAACGTAAAGCAAGACGGGTATAAGCTAGTCAATAATAATACGAAAACATTGTCTTGCGACTATAAACCGTAAAACCACAAAATCAGGCATTGTTATTTTCTAACCATAACTCAGTACAAATCTTCACAACAATTATTTTTCATATTTTTATTTATGAATATAATGTTCTTTTTTTTAAAAAAAAAAGTGCATTCTATAATATGGAATCTACCTTTATTCAATGGATGAATAATACGAGTTTAGAGCCATCTGGCATTAATAAACCAAAACAAAATTATCTAAAACCGCCCTCCGTGCGCTTTCCCTGGAAAGAAGTTGTAGCTAAGCGTCATGTATGTTCACAAGGTTCTCATAGATGGCGCCTGTGTTCGTATTTTGTCGAGTGAGTAGATAGTTTTTGTTTTAAAAATGAATCTGTGCTCACTCAAAGTGAACACAAATACACTCATTGACTCTTTCACAGTAAGCTACTTAAAGCTTGTGTCGTGAAAGAAGAAGATAGTCTTATCTTCTATATAATAATTTAGAAATGTTTTTTTATTTGCCTTTTGTCGTTGCTTGACCGTATATGTGAACATCACGCCTAAACGGCTGAACCGATTTCACTAATTCTTTTTTTGTCGTTTTGGCTTTTATCAGTAGAAGGTTCTTATGAAAGAAAAAATTAAGAAAGTTGCGTGGTAAATTGGGAAATTAAATAAAACTCGCATTAGCCCCTCCTCTATCTACATAATAATTCAGAAATGATTTTTTATTTTGCTTTTTACCGTATGTCATAGCATCACGCTCAAAATACAAAATATGCTACGTCAGATATGAATCTGCACAGAGCCGTGCAAAATGCCGGAGAAGGTTCTTTAATACAATTAGCTGCATTAACTTTAATATATTTAGAGCTAATTAAAAAACCCTATTTTTAGGATCTTCATACAAAATTTTAATAAACATTAAAAGTGTCATTCTTCTTTTTCTGTGCTTATGTCAGTTATAGAGGTCTGTTAAGCAATGGGAAGCTAGACTAGAACCTGTTTAATTACCTACCGATCAAGCCTGACAATCGGAATCAAAAACGTAAAGCAAGACGGGTATAAGCTAGTCAATAATAATACGAAAACATTGTCTTGCGACTATAAACCGTAAAACCACAAAATCAGGCATTGTTATTTTCTAACCATAACTCAGTACAAATCTTCACAACAATTATTTTTCATATTTTTATTTATGAATATAATGTTCTTTTTTTTAAAAAAAAAAGTGCATTCTATAATATGGAATCTACCTTTATTCAATGGATGAATAATACGAGTTTAGAGCCATCTGGCATTAATAAACCAAAACAAAATTATCTAAAACCGCCCTCCGTGCGCTTTCCCTGGAAAGAAGTTGTAGCTAAGCGTCATGTATGTTCACAAGGTTCTCATAGATGGCGCCTGTGTTCGTATTTTGTCGAGTGAGTAGATAGTTTTTGTTTTAAAAATGAATCTGTGCTCACTCAAAGTGAACACAAATACACTCATTGACTCTTTCACAGTAAGCTACTTAAAGCTTGTGTCGTGAAAGAAGAAGATAGTCTTATATAACAATAATTATAATATTGATTATAGGTATGTACCATGTACCTACCTACTAACTGACCTACTAGGTAATTACTAATTATTAATTTTTGTTTCGTTTTATTTTTTTTTACATTCGATTATACGAAAGAATCTTGTTGAAAACTCTTTAGGTATGAAAATTAAAACTTGCGGACTATTTTTTTCAAAATTTTCAATAAAATATAATAATTGTTTGTAAGAATCCACTTGTATGGACTCTTGGCTACTGGAAGGTAGAAGCACAATTTTTTCGAAATCATTCTAGATCAAAAGATCTTTGAAAGACCAGAAGTTACGGCATAATAAAGAGATTGATAGGCGGGTACCTATATTCTAAAAACAGTAGAAAGACGCGAGAAGAATTTCTTTGACATTGCGCCAGTTATTATACTTTATCTTCTTCTTCTTTATCCTTATTTCATCCCCCATAGGCCCCTTGTCGGGTTGATTGAAAATGATTTAAAATTTATACATACATACCTACCTATTATAATGCATCACAAAATAATACCTACCATAAACAATAGGTGAAACAATACCTACCTAACAAAGCAAACACAACAAAGACAATGGAGAATAGGTATGTAAAACAGAAGATCCAGAGAGCAATAAATGCATGGATTTCAATGCCAATGGGGTGTGAAGGGGCTCATTGGCATCTCGTCAATGTGCAAAACTATTGGTAAGGGAAATTAAAAGATTATTAGCGTAGGTACTTAGATAGGTAAGTAGGTACCTTATTATCTTCTTGTTTTATTTATTTATTTGCTTGCTCCATAGACCCATTAAGGGCACTTGGGCACGTCATGTCATAGTCATCTTCATTCCAATAAGGCAATCCACTCTCTCGAGAGTGATCTATGACGGAAGATGAAAATTTTCTAGGTCGACATCTCTTAGCCACAGAATTCTATACAATAACCCTCTTAGCTGAATTCATCACAGTCATAAAGATGGCAACACTGATGTAAACCATACCTAATGCGTTTTTCTCTTACATACCTACATGGAAACATGGAACAATCTAGCACTATATTATGTACGTAGGTACATATTTATTTATTTATTTATTAACATAATAAACGGCCAAGTGGCCTTTAATACAATTTTTTTTATGAAGCAAGTCCAAGTATATTGGTATGTATAGACAGGGCATTATCTCGCGGATTCGTTCTCCATGTTTGTGGTTATAATTTTATTTTGAAACGTTCTCCGTTCTAACCGCATCGCATAAAAATATAATTATTTTCATTCTTCCAGACTTGTACATCTAGCTATAGGTATATTAATATTGTAATGCATAGGTACCAACATAAAAAAGTAAAATTATATAGGTACCTACCTACCTAAAAACGATGTCATGATGCTCGCTGTTGGATTGGAACATGCAGACTATGCGGGTGAAAACACGTAGAACGCCGATTCCGACCGGCGCAAAGAATGTTACTATGCATTTGAATGGGGATACGCACAGCGAAAGCAGGAACCCGCTTTCCGGCATGCCCATTGCCCATTTAAATACATTGAAACCATAGACAACATTCTTTGGGCCGGTCGGCGCGGGTCGGAATCGGCGTTCTACGTGTTTTGTCGGTGGTGAAGCTGCATGAAGGAATCTCCACACAACAAAATCGCTGAACATACGTTGAGGTATTTAGATGGCTCTGGACTTTCGCTTAGTCGTACTTTCAGAGACATCCTGTATATCTATGTAATCTCTATCTATATGTACCTAGGTAGGTAGTATATCTGTTATTATTTTTCTGTAAATGGACAAGAAAGGAATAAATAAAGAAAGAACAACGAGGTTTGATTCACCAGTGGAATGAAAATGAAATATAGGTAAATAAATATCTAAAAGCTTTACCTATTGCTGTCTGTATAACAATATAAGGAGAAATATTCGTAATTTTCAAAGGTAATTGATACCTATCTAATTGCAGTTGTAGGATACTTAAATGGTTAAAAATTATGTGTATTTTTTCGTTCGATTTCAATGAAAATTTTAATTTCTAATGTGTTTTTTTTAATATTTTCCATTAAAATGTAGTGCGTAAAATTTATCATTGTCTAGCTTTCCCGACAGACGTTGTCCTGTGGTCCTAACTATATATGAGTGTTGAATTCAAATTTTTATAATGATAAATTAATTAGTTACCTATTTAATCAATATACCTAATTCCGATCGATGCACCTGTTTTAAGCGATGTTTACATTTTACTTGTGGTGTTGATCTTGCCGTGGGTTGCCGGCGAAGAATAGCACCTCTGCTCTTTTTGCTGATTTTTCGAGCATCCTCTAAGAGGCAGGAAATCGAAAAATCAGATCGGGACCGTGAGGTTGACCACTTCACGTCCTTAAATCTCAACTGGTCAGAAAAGGCACAATGAGCCTCGGACGCCTTCAAGCGCGATGGAGAGCTCTTGATGCCTCCCTATGCTCCCGATTGGGGCTTAGACCCCCGCACTGCTGGTTGGTTTGGGGGTAGTTCGCGGCGGGCTTGATTTGTCCGGGGCCGGCTTTTTGGTTTGATTGCTTCGATCGAGCCAGGGGGTCGGTTTCGTGCGGGTCGGGTTTGCTTCGGATTGGTCTCCACCGGGCTGGCTTGCGGTGTGCGGGGTGCCTTAAAGGGGGAATGTATGTATGTATGTATGTTACATTTTACTTGTGGTGTTGATCTTGAATTTCACGATCCTCAGCATTGAGGGAACGACGAAGAAGAAGAAGACATGTTACGATCTGTTAATAGCACCAACTGTTGAGCAACCGAAAGAGTTATTTCGTTCAAAAAATGGAAAAGTTTAGTAGGTAATTTCCAACTTTTATCTCTAGGTATATCTCATTTATAATTATTAAATATCTACCTACTTGTTGGGATTTTTCGACATGTTGAACATGTCGAGAATTCTCATGATCAGCAGGCTTACTCTCGACACTCGATTCGAACCCAATTCCAATTTCAATCACAATCTCGATTCCAATTTCAAAACCGTACTCTTGAACCAAATTCCGTGCGATTGGAATCGGATTTGAGATTGGGGTTCCAAGCCGTGAAAACGTTTTCGTTTCAAGTTTGTTATTGCAATATTAAAATATTTTCGCTGTAAATTGGGAATTGATAATTGTTGTTATGTCGCGTTATTCTCAAAGAAACTGTAAGGAAGTAAATCTGACATCCGTGAGTGGTATACTTTATTTTAAACATAAAATAAGTCGAATTTGATTTACTAATAACTGTCCTACTTAACAAATATAATAATTTGACGTTGCTATAATATTTAAGGATTTTTTTTCTTTAAATGGAAACACTCATTTATATTTCAAATAAACATTTTGACGTTTCTGTAAGAGTATTATTGCGTTGTTTGTTTACCACGGTAGTGAAACTTCCATACAAACCATAGACAATATATTTGACAGATAAGTTTGACACCTCATGGTCCTTGAGCCAGAACTTTTTTTTCGGAAATTATTGGAACTACAGCCGCGCAGCCGCATGACTGCTGTTATTGAGTTGCTAAGAAGTTGTTGATTGTTGCTAAGAAACTGTTGATTGGGTTACTAAGAAGTTGTTGATTGAGTTGCTAAGAAGTTGTTGATTAATGCGCGATTTTATATTTTTTTCACCATGTGTCAGTTTCTTTATATTTCGAAGCTTGATATGATAAGTTTTGTGATTTCATTTTACGTAAATATATTATTTGTATCGTTGTATGATATTTGGACGCTTTATTCCCTGTTTTCATTCATGTGTTGCGATATAGGTCGCTTTGTTTTGTTTTCATCAGTGCAGCGATGTTTGAACGATCTGTCTTGTAATTTAATGCAAAATCTGTGGATAAATATTGGAATGTCTGAGTGATGAACAAATCTCAAGAAATAGGAAGTTTTGTGATAATTTTCTTTAAGTCTTCACTCGTGATATAAATTTTATTTTTAAAAAAATATTATGTCAAAGCATTAAGTATAAAAAACAAATAAATATAATTTATTTTATTGGATTGTTTTATTAATGCATTATAACATCTCAAATTTTAATTACTTTTCATAAAATATATAGTGTGAAATATTCATCAACACACTGACATAATATTCAATTTTGTCCATAACTACTTATGAATATAGTTTCTTAAAGTGACTTACCTATCCTATTTCTAAAACGGATGTAGGTATATTTGTTTTAATTAACATTTTAATCTTGAATGTGTAAAATAAGTTTAAAATGTTACGTTAAAATAAAAATATATTTGCTGATGAAATAGAGTAGGTCATTTTTGAAACTATTTATATTCATAAGTTAAGGATAAAATTGAATATAGGGGTATAAAATTTGAAAGCGCGCATGCGCGTAATTTTAGTACGATGAACAAAATATGGCGTTGTATTCCCAGTCTACAAAAAACGCTCGAGTTGCCACTCTATTTTAAGTAGTATTATTATACTCTATGTTGTTTACTTATATTTTATTATAATTATTAAAGTGCTAGTTATATTTTATTTGCTGATTTATCAAAATAAATCGTAAATATTTTTTGAATTTGTTGAAAGAACGAGAGTGTCTCACATGCATGAATGGAAGAAAAACGGATGGAAGCAGAACGCTTAAAAGCAATAATTAGCGTTTAAAGAAGCTGCAGAAAAATTGGGGCAGCGTGCCGAATTTTAATCGCAACTATTGCTCCTATTCGTTCAGGATCTGCTGAAGCGGCAGCAGCCTCGAGAGAGATTGCAAAGGCAATATAGACACAGAAAATAGTTTTTTTATTTTGTATATTGTATTTTTTATAATTTAATTATCTAGTATAAAATAATAGTTAATAAAATTATTATGTATCACATTATATTACAATTTTGTTATTTTTACAAACCTTGACAATTTACATACATATACCTACTATTATATACATGAAACGTGTAATAGAATTTACAATACAGAAGCTTTTTATAATAAAATGGTTATTTCTTAAGCTCTCTTAAATTATTCATATTCGCCTATGATGTGAATTCCACAGCTGATGAACTAACTCATGTCTGGCTTCAGTCATGAGCTGCAGAAAGAATTGTTGGTGCTGTGGGTATGGTTATACGAGATTATCATTTTCATGTCTTCCAATGGTAATGATGTCGAGTTGCATGTTTTGCACTGAGATATCACTTCGTCTTCAAGGTTTTGTCATATGAGGTTCCAAAATCCCGCACAACTCTTCAAACATCTCTTTTGATATTCGCTATAATTTGCTATACATAAATTCCCCACTACTCATGCTAAACGCATTTTGCGAATATCTTGCTATTCTACGCAAGTTATTTCGTTGACGCATATCGACTTGATGCGCGTTTTCCAAAATGTTTAAAAATAATGCAAGACGAGCCATTTTTTAAGTAATATAATCAAAATACGTCTTCTCGATTTCAAAAAAGTTACTTTCTTGCGATCTTGTAAACAAAGAGAATATAATACCTTACGGATAAGAGACGCAACTCCATAGATGAAAAAAAAGTACTGACAGGTTTGTTTAGCCAACATTGAAACAAAAATTTTATTATGGTGATGTTGCCTTTCTGGTACTTGACAGCGGGCAGTCATGGTCATACCCACAGACTACTTATATATACCCAAGCAATTTTAAATTTCTCATAAGTCATTGGTTAAAAAAAAAAAGTATTTAATTTAATGACAGCTTTATTGCAGTTTTACAAAAATTTACACAAGAGTATCTATACACCTACTAGATATTTATAACACTTTTGACAAAAGTTTTAATACATAATATTTGTTGTACACATATTTTTAATACATAATATTTGAAATTTTTGAAAAAAGTGATAAAAAAATCATCACCAAAGTCAAAAAAATAAACATCACAATTGGTATTTTTCTCATCACTTTTATGACAAATGACACACCTTTTGCGTATTATGATTATCTTTGAATATCAATAAAATGACCTCAATACTCAATCCGTAGGTTTTGTATTCTCTTCGAAAATAATACAAACACAACAGACCGCTAAAAAATGGCGTTAAGATTTCAGTTTAGTTTGATGTTTTTCAAACATAAACAGTCGCGTCGCAACCAAACAACAAGTTTGCAATTCATGATATTATTTTTGTTTTTCAATGTTGGTACCTAAAAACTGTCGCCATCCATACAAAAAGTGCTTTGTATGACGGTTTCGACCCACTGCTTGTAAATAATGACAGTTAGACGATTCCAACACAATTCCGTGGAATCGAGTAGTTGTCAAAACGACGTCAAGAGTACCAATTTTCAAATTTTACACGATTTCACATGTTCTTCAAATCACCACTCGATTTGAATCCAATCGTGCGCTAGCGTCGCATTTCAAGAGTACCATTTTGGGATTTTACGATTTTAGGATTGGAATCGAGTTTCAAGAGTAACCATGCAGGAGTTTCGGAGACTTAAACGTTACCACGTAATGGCGAACGTTGTTAACGTAAAGTGATCTCACACTAAGCCAGCATTCGAAATAACAGTAGAAGACGGTCGTAAGCCCGTAGTGGTTTGTTCTATTTAAAAATCGAAGATCAGTAATGAATTGTCCGAGTTATTAGTTGTTACATATTGGAAAAGTTTATATTGTAAAAAGCACTTCTCTAACGTTCTACACAACTATCTTCATTTTTCTTTCATAAGAACCTTCTCCTGACAATAGCGAACACAACAAAAAAAAAACATGGTCAAGCTGTTCATTCGTAATGCAACGACCAGGGAAATAGGACTGCATTTTTTATGTAAGTACTAAGTAGGTACCTACACCTAGTTGCATAATTTCGGGTGCTCGTTTTAAATTAAATTAGCATTAAAAATATGAGATTATCCTGTGAAGGATTATCCAGGTGAAACGCACAGAGGGGCTGGTGGTGACCTATATATACCCCCAACAACATACAGGGATGTTTAAAGTTAACCCTTAATAAAAATCCTGATCCATATTAGGTAGGTACCTACTGTTTTATTTTTAGCCAGCAGTGGTCTGAATTTACCTACCTGTAAAAGTTCGCTTTCGCTAGTAAAAATATGTAAGCATCAATCAGTTGGTATCTTGTCATTCCTCGCATTACTTCTTCACTCTCGAAAATAGGTAGGTATATAGGTACCTACCCGATTTTAGTTGTCTGAATTTTTGTCTATGAATTCAAATGAATTTTTTTCTACTGTATTTTTTATTCGATTAGGTAGGTATCCTGAATCTGTAGTACCGTCTTTGTTACCGTTACAGTGTTAATCTGCGTGTTTGTTATGACGTGATTTTACGATGATTTTATACAATTATGCCAATTTTTTCGGGCAAAGTCTAATTAAACAATTTTAGATCAGCAAACTTTATCAGAATTCTATTTGTGTTTGAATACATCTGCATCGATGGGAAGCTAATTAAATCCATATATCTACTAGGTACGTGTAAGTACCTACCTGCTGGTAAAAGGATTTAGAGAGGGATGTACGTAGGAAAGGGCTGGATTAACAGGACACGTGCGTTTCTCTCCCGTCCATGGGCTTACCCAATCAATTATATTCAGATTATCCAACAGTTACAGGATCCTTTCATCTTCCTCTGAACTCAATAGTTGCCATCTAAAGCGTGATACCTTAAAATGTTAAATTTGTGTGATGCATCTATATATTTCAAACAATTCTATTTAAAGCAGAAAATCTTTGACATATTGTTAATATTCTGGCGCCAAATAGGTACATGACAGCAGTCGCAGTCTTTAAATTTGGTTGTTCTCTTGGTTTCAATAATTTCCAACTTTTATCTCTAGGTAGGTATAGGTATCTCATTAATTATTATTATTAAATATCTAGGTACCTAGGTATTGTTGTATACATGGGATTTTTTCGACATGTTGAACATGTCGAGAATTCTCATGATTAGGAGTTTCGGAGACATAAACATTACCACCTATGGCGAACGTTTTTAACGTAAATAAGTGATCACACTAAGCCAGCCTTCGAAATAACAGTAGAAGACGGTCGTAAGCCCGTAGTGGTTTGTTCCATTTAAAAATCGAACATCAGTAATGAATTGTTACAGTCATTATAGTTGTTTCTTCTTCTCTGGTTTCAATCCTAGGATTGTTTGCAGCAATTCCCTCAATTCTTCTCCTCCATTCTTCCCAGTCTTGTGCGGCTCTTTTAAGATCCACATATGACTGGCATCGCACGTCCACATTAGTTGTTACATATTAATTCGTTAAACATGTTGCCGATGAGGTATGTAGGTACAGGTAGGTACCAAGTGGAAAAAGGGAATAAAATTAAGTAGGTAGGTGCCTATGGGTTTATATTTTAGGCTAAGTCTTACAAAAACATATAACTGAATTATTGCGTAGATTTACCCTTTAGGAAATTTTAATAACCTTTGGGTACAGCAATTAAGCGTGCCTTTAAACATAAATCATGTCCCCCAATTTTCAACTCGTCTCAAAGACAATAATGCAGTAAGCTTGCGATATGTTAGTACTTACGTAGGTACCGTAACAGCTGGTCTATGAGACAGGTACATAATTCTCACAAAACACGTTATGTAACATTTAAATCCTTCGTTTAAGCACAAAGAGCTAAATATTATGGTTTATGTACCTTTTTTCTAGGACTAGATCTTATATAAAAGAACGAATCATTTGGTGCAAGCATTTAAATCAATAACTCGCTGCTTTATTTAAAAACTACGATCAATGGGAAAAATAGCTCAGCGATAGAAAATATTACGATCAAGCTGTCATCGAGAGAGTTTAACGTATATCGCTTGATTGTGAGCTGCAGCCCGATTCACGGAAAAGTTTAAGTCTAAGTTCGAACGAAGTTCGATTCAAACTTTTGTGAATAGGCTGCTGGTAATAATAATTATTGTAGGCGGCGACTATCTACAGTCTATGTACCTATTCACGGAGGGTTTGAATCGAACTTCGTTCGAACTTCGAACTAAACTTACACTTAAACTTTTCCGTGAATCGGGCTGCTGATCTCTGTAGATTTTGACCCGCCATATTGGATTTAACGTCAACTGAGACTTGTTTCGGGTATGCAAAAACGCTTTTTGTCATAAATACACTGTATTTTTAAGTTTTTTCCCCGTCCAAATATGCGCTCCCTTTATATTTTGGTCCATCGTAGTAATAATAGGAAATTTAATGAAATAAAGCAAATATGCATCCTAGTAATCATTCGAGGGCTTACAGCCATGATGAACCAACTAAATTTATAAGAAATATAGGTAGGTTATGATGTTTTGTAGAAAATATTCAAATAATGCTTTTTAAATAAGTAGGTACAACTATTAACATTGAAGTGATCAAACAAAAATAATACAGTCTACGTCCAATAACTCATTTTGGCTGAAACACAAAGGTTTCGTATGATTTAATAAGGAATTATAACTATATTTTGATATAAAATAAATAATTAAAAAATAAGGTAGGTACCTACCTATTCTGCATCAATAACTCGAAATCATTATAATCTGACATAGCGCATCTTGCGGGTTGTAAACACTCGCGTTGCCTGATGGCTACTATTATTTTGTTTGTTTACAAAATTTTGTATGAAATGTCATCTTCATAGATAATAAACGCGGAATAAATATTGTTTTTATAAATAAAGTAAAAACTGATCAGTGAGTTATACGTAATCTTACGATTAACGAATTTTTGTAAAAATAAGACGGTTAGAGTTATATATTTATTTATACAAATTTGAACACAATTACAGGCTTACGACCCTGGCTTACTGATGCTGTTTTTGGGGTTGGTTGACTTATGGAATTGGCTCTTATATAGGGACAAGGAAAGTCCGTCGTTTGACAAGAAATTGCGATATAGACACTGACACATGTCATTCACCGCTATTTATAGCAGTATTCGTCGAAATCTTCGGTTCTTCGACTTATTCAACATCTCGAAAAATCCCATGCTCTGCAGGATTCGAACCCGCACCCCCGACCGTCTCTAGCAGAGAAACAATAAGCCACTGAGCTGATGCTTTGCGAAGATGTTTCTATTTCTAAGAACATTTGCACGATTTAACAATAATTGTAGACTAAGGGAATTTTAAAATAAAACATAGGTATACCTACTCTAGGATATTTGAAGAAAATTGATAAATTAAGTAGGTACCTACCTAACATCTCTCCCTAATACATATAGGTACAAGGATTATAATGTAAATAAACAACCCATAAAATATTGTAAGTACCTATAGGTACTTCTTGTGAGACTAAATACGATTTATGTGAATATGTTATGAATGCGTATGTAAAGTAGAGAGAAGACACAAGCGCTTATATCCATGTAAATTATTAAGGACCCGTAAACAAAAGTGTATAATTCCAGATTTATGTACGCGAAATATTTTTTTTTTCTGTAAGCACACCACTCGTTTCAAGCACACTTCGCCCATTTGTGGGCGAACAACGTTGTGTTTATACAATTTAAGCTTACAAAAGTAATAAAAAAATAATTAAAAATATATAGGTGTACGATAAAGTAGGTACCTATCCAATAAGAATGAAAAAATAAACAATTTTGCAATCTACATAATAATTCAGTAATGTATGTATATTTATTTATTTATTTATTTATTTGTTTCACTCCAACTGTATGTCAGAGCATCACGCTAAAACCGTAGGTTCTGCGTTGAATATTTTTCTTCGCAGTTTTTCGCAAATACAATTGTGGTAATCTGAGATACAAATATTTACATTTCATTAAATATATTTTAAATTATTTACAAATTTCTAAAAATTTAAAATCTTCATACAAAAATGAGAAAGTCATGTTTTAAAAGTAAAATTATACGTCTAAATTTTGTGTAGAACTGTAGCATTACGGTATGAAAATGTACAAAATCAATCGAAGTTTGATTTGAAATACAAAAAATGTAAGTAGAAGTCTTTTAATTCTTATTTTATAAAGATTTTCACCGAAACTTCTTATAAAATATGTACGCCATGACAGATGACTAAGGCCGGTAAAGCAGAGTTCGCTTGCACCCTCTCTCTCCTAAGGTAGGTACCTCATTAAATTTATCACTACAGTCATAAGTAGGTCAAACTAAATATAAATAATATAATACTAGGTAGGTAGGTACCTATATCTACACACAGGTTTTCATTAGGAACAACTACACGTATTATAATACTAGGTAGGTAGGTACCTATGTATAACTACATTCTTCTTTTAATTTTTTCGCGTATTCAACAGTGAGTATTAATTTTTCCTCATCTTCTATTTTTTTTATAAATATTGAAAGTGACATTAGTTTTTCAAATTTTTCGCATATTTAGCAGTGACTCTTATTTTTTCCTTTTTTGAAACATTAGCTGGGTACACATTCTAAATCTTAGCGTGAAATGCCGCCGTAGACAAATTCAAATTGGCGTTCGACTACAAACAAAGATATCGCTAATGTATAGTGCGAAAAAATTAACTGTCCACTGGAACATATAAACATTTATTCAAACCAAACAATGATCCTTATAATATAAAATATAAAAAGTGGACATTTAATTTTCTTCCTACTCTACATTGTCGAAGTCATTTGTAGTCGATTGCCAAATGCATTTTGTCTAGGCCTACTGGTCCTGAGAAGGGGAAAGCTGCATACAAAACCTGTTCAACCTACGGCTCAAGTCTGACTAGCCAAATCAACAACGTAAAGCAAGACGGGTATCAGCTAGTGATAAATAATTGAAAAGATTCTGTTCTAAATTCAAAATATTTTGGATTTGTTTTATTTTGACAGTTTGTCACGTCACACGCCTGAAGCGGAGAATCTCGTAAAACGAACGAGTGCATTATTTGAATGAAACATTCGGCTTTGTTTGTTGTGATTATTCTTGTTCCGTCCTCCGTATTTTAGAGCCTGATGGAGTGTCTGGCACAAACACTCTCTGATTTATGTCAAAAACTTTTTCAGATCTTTTACGGTGACGCGCGAGCTTACCATTGGTTGGAACAATCTAATAAAAATGACAGAAGGGTGGAGTTACACTCGATAAACATGTTATAGATATAACTAGTTGCATGTAAACATGAGATCCAACTGTCGATGGACTAAGTCAGTATGTTTATTGTATGAAACGATGTCAATAAATTAAATTTTTACAAAAATTGTTAAGAAAAGTTTGAGATGTACTGATATAATGTATGCATTTTTTATAGAAAAATTAATTATCTAGTTGGGGTGTTTCGGCGTTTTTCGATATTTTTATAAAATTCTGAAATATAGACACTGAAACTCGTAAATTTGTCATAAAAAAAATATTTTTCTATATAAAAAAAGTTTGAGAAACCCTGAAACTTTTTCATTAAATTAAATTTGAGAAATTGTATTTTTCTATATACATACACATTTTTAGGGTTCTAGCTTTTATAGTTTTCGAGATATATGCAAAAAATAAGTAAAAATTCAAAGGTTGATTACCCCTGACTGAAAGAAAATTTAAAAATTCTGAGTATACAAGTTTTGTAGACTTAAAGTATTAAATATTTTCTGAAATTTTAGGATCTGTGAATCAAGCGAATCAAAAGTTATAAGGGGGGGACGGACACACACACACACAGACACACACACAGACACCCTCACTCACAGACACACACACAGACACACACACAGACACACTAAATGTTCTCCTCCGAATTCTGAGTAAATCCATATACGGAACATATATGCTGCGAAGCCTCTAAGTTGGTGTTTTTTGTCGTCAAATTTTGAAAAACCGTTTAAAATGTAGACCTGGCCATACAAATCTCACGTATCTTGGCTTGATACTGCCGATCTGTCTCGAGAAATAATTTCTCTTCAACAAATCGACAGTTGGATAATAATTATAATTAGGTAGGCAAGTAGGTAGGTATACTTTAAGGTACGAAAACGTAATGTAAACTGTACCCGTATTCTAAGTTTTATCGGAAGGTAGTCACGGAAGTAAAGTGCTATAAAAAACGCCTATACTTATCGAATGCGAGAATCGCTTTTGTTTCTAAAAATATCCTTGTGGCGGCGCTATACACGTTTTCCATTTTAAAGTGTATCGTGTAGTCTCACTTTACTTCTGTGACTACCTTCCGATAAAACTTAGAATACGGGTACTGTTAAATGTGTGTGTTGCCCATTCTTGTCCGTGAGTCCTCTGATTTTGAAACAATGTGCCTAAGAAGAATATTGTTCAAAAGGTGGTGCTACCGTATCACGAACGATGGCCCATCACCTCCACCATTGTGGAGGGGAGATGAAAATGGCTGAGACATGTGTTAAAGATGTCGAATGTGAGCAGCGAAGAAGAGCTCTGTTCTTCCTCATATCAGAGTCTCGAAGATCTTCTCATACTGTGTTCTGTTTCTTCGAGGCAGAGCTGGACGATCTGGAAACGGTGTTAGAGAACGTTATTTATACGCGAAAGACTCGCTTTAATTTAAGATTATTATAATTTTAATAAGTGTGGGTACTTCCGTGATGCGTCTCAAAGAAATGGCCCTTGCGTTTTATTAAATAGTGCATCATCAAAATCGTTTAACGACAACAATAGAAAGAGGAAAACAAAAATGATTAATACTTCATTCTGTAGATGTGAGATGTGATCCAGTTTAATATGTTGTTGCATTGTATGGTCCCGTGTAGAAGAGCTAATAGAGTTAATAAAAAACCTAATGAATCATTTCAGACGTGCAGAACTGTCGGTTTTGTAACACTATTTTTGTTTAAGATTTATACCCCTTATATCATTATTTTATTATTAATGTTATTTATCGGTTTCGCTTAAAAATAAAGAAGTTCAAAGTTTGGTCTGATGATGGTTGCTAGTCGAAACCGTTTACCAATAAACGATTAAAAAAATTACAGCGAAAACGTGTTGCTTTCTTAACATAAAGATGAAACTGTACCCCTAGTATAAGTTTTTTTCGATGATTTTCGATGATCGAATATCGAAACGATCATCGAAAGAGTTTCGAAAAATTTTCATACAAAAATGTTCGAATGAATCGATCGTTTGATTTTAGAACAATATTTCCAGGCTAATAAGCGCTTATTATCGTGAAATTAGCTTTCGATAAAACTCGTACTAGCCCCACTGTGCTACAGTAAACCCTAAAAATAAATAAGAAATTCTGAATTGAAATTATTATTTAAAAAAAAAAACTTTTTCTGAAGCTCTGCTTTTTTATAGAACACAAAATATCGGCGACTGAATCATGTTTATGTGTGAAAACACAAAAACGCTGATTCCGACCGGCGCAAAGTTTGTTTCTATGCAATTGAATGGGCATACGCACAGAAAAAGCAGGAATCCGCTTTATGGCATGCGCATTTAAATTAATTGAAACTATAGAAAAATTCTTTGCGGAGATCGGCGCTGGTCGGAAACGGCGTTTTTATGTTAAATATTCTATCGCTATAAAGCTTAAAGTAAAGATAAAGGGTTGTTTCGCACACAAAATGGTTGGTGTCCCCTGTCCCCTGATAACCCTTCCTAGACTATGATAAACGCCCATGACTGATCGCCATGATAAATGTTGCCAGGCTGTTGATGACTGGCCATTACATGCATCTGTTGCCGGGCCTGCTGCCTCCTCTACGTGGAAGACGATAGAACTAGAATAGTACCTACCTACTTATCCATTTTATGACAGAAAGGTAGGTACCTATACTTACCCATAATATATTTGACTATTTTTTTACCTATCACGCCGTGTCCCGTAAGGGGTAAGCAGAAAGAACAGACCTCCACTCTTTTCTATCCAAGCATACTTCTTTCGCTTCTTCTGCCGATATTACATTTCTCATACAACCTCTCCTATTTCTCTTACTTCTTACCTGGCCTTCCTTGTGGACGGAATCGATGTGTTCGATCCACGTCATTCTCGGTCGGCCACGCTTTCTTACACCTTTCCTTTCAGCCTTATGAATTCTCTTTGTCTTACATCCATTCTTTCCACATGCTCAAACCATCTCAGCTTATTAACATTCATCTTTGTCCCAACTTATTTACTCCCATCTTTGTCACAACACTTACTTCCATACCACATTCCTTCCTAATATTTTCATTCCTTTCCATATCCCATAAAGTTTTTCTACATATTCTTCGTAGAAACTTCATCTCTACTGCATTTATACTACTGATATAATATATTGAATGATTATACTACTGATGTGAAATACTACAGAATAGATAAATAATAATAATAATAAAAGGACGATTTTTAACGCGCCGTTTCGTGATAATTATCTCCTCAAGGGCGCTTACGCAATATACCCAATAAGTGGAAATTCGGTAAGCCGAGCTCATAAATAGTCAAATATTTTTCCTGTTCCTTATTCACGCCTATCATACTTTGTGTATTTTCACCTCAATAAGTCGAACTCTTTTTTTTAAATGCGATTTTCTTGCAGTTTAGTAAAACTGCCTTGCAGGAACCCTAATCTCTAGAAATCGAACTCTTTTGTTATAATTTTAGCGTGGTACTACAGATATTTTTGTTATTGTAAACACGATCGAGTTTTGCCGAATCACTCGAAAACGAGTGCAGAGCTAAAAAAAAAACACGAGTTTTATGTCATAAATTTCTTGGTCTTTAAACTTTTTCCCTCAATCTGTAGAACTTGTACGTTTGGTGAGCCGAAATATATATAGATAAGTCGAATATTATTTTGACTGCCCCTGGGAGTTCAGCTTATCGAGAGTCCATTGTACATAGTAACATAGGTATAGCAAGCTCGGTAGCCTTGAAGTTCGATTCCCACTATTTTAGAAATTGTCACTGTGTTTGTGAAAGAAACAAGAAAAACTTTGACCTGACTGGTAATAGAACTCTGAAACTCGAACTTAAAGCTAGGTACGTGCTAATAGCAAGTCAACTGTGTATATTAGGTATGTATAGATTACCGACTATAAATAGGTTTGTATATTATGTACCAAGCTATCACATCACTCAATAAAATATACGACGAATGTAGGAATATATTATATTTTTTTTCTAAATCAAAGAATAGCTTCGAGTACTTAGGTACCCAATAATTATTGATTAAACTTGTAGGTAGGTAGGTACTCAACTTTAGATATAAAAAAAAATAATTTGATTGATTTCCTTTATAGAGATTTCAATGATTCCGCAATGCACGTATTGTTATCGATGGCATGTCGATGAATCTCTATCTCTTTTGTCTACAAATTTTTATTGATTTCAAGTATTAATAAATTATTGTCATGTTGTTTGCGTTGTCTGCGACTGACCAATCTATTGTTGCTTCTCTATAACTTCAAGATATTAACTTAACTGTTACATTGAATTGTTCTGTATTGTTTTTTGTTTGTTTGTGTATACCTTTTTTAATTTTAGGATTATAGATTAGATTAGTACTCCCTTCCTTTACACAAGCATTTTGCTTTAAAGGAGGGCAAACAATGTATTTTGTTTTCATATTGTATAAGAAAACAATTGTATAATATTGTAATATTTATATGAAGGAAATAAAGGTATAGGTATATTAAAATAAATAAATAAAAATAGTTAAAAAATATTTGATGCCAAATGAGAAAAAATAATCCTGAAAAATATTGGTGAATACCAGGTTCATTGTGACTTATTATTATATTTCGATGTCGTCTTATACACAAAAAAATATATTTCGATATATTTTTACACATAAATATATAATACTTCGATGTATTCTTATATACAAAGATATATTTCGATGTCTTATAACACACACAAAAATATATTTCGATGTCTTCTTATAAGAATACACAAAAATATATTTCGATGAAACTTGGCATCATGTCTAGTGCTGTGGGATAATGGGGGGCTACTTGTTTTTTCGATTAGCGCGATGGTTGGAAAAGAAAATAGAAGTTATTTCAATTACGGTGTGAGCACAGGGGACTGGAGCATTATGTGGCATTATCACTTAGCACAGAAGATTGGTTTGTGGTTAACAGAATGCCACCAGCTACCATCACCAACCACCGGTGGCTACCATCCGTAACAACCGCTTATCCTAAGGTCGTTTCCCTGTGATTTCCATGATTGTACTTACTCTTTCGAGACCCTTCATCACCAGAGTTTTGTTCGAATGAAATAAATGTTCCAAAATTTAATTTTTCACATCTTTCACACTAAGCAAAACTAGTGCAGCGAACGATGACCGGCATTGGGGATAATCCATGATCGGCACATAGAGGTTTACACGCGTCTCTCGTCTTCTGAACAAGAAATTCCGGGTTTAATTCCTGTTCGGGCAAGAATTTTTCTAATCATTTCTAACCGTTTTGCGCAAAGGTTTTTCCTGTCATGTTATAAACAGTGTACCTATCTATTTTACAATTAACACAATAATAAAAATAATTTGCAATTTCTTCCGAGGGTTTTCAAACTCATTTTGATTTATGTAAAATACAGCTAGACTGTAATAGGATTTAAGTTGAAAATGTATTTTTATTCAATATACCACTGTTCAGGATGTATCAAGGGCGGATCCAGCTTTGGCGCCAGGGTAGGTCACATAGTAAAAAATGGTATCTATCTGGAAATTACACTTTTCCTAAAAAGAAGGACATTTCCAAAATTTGGTATCTGGAATCTAAAATTTTGACCCGGGGGGGGGGGTTTGACTCACAAGAAATTATAATTTTATTATGATCATAATAGAAAAGTAGGTATTTTATTAATAAATATGAGTACCTACTGTCCTTAAAAATAGACAAAAGGACCCAGCCCTGTGAATTCACATTATTATCTAAGATACTTTCAATATTTTCAAAATCCATGTTAAACACTATACACCAAAGCTAACATAACAATTAGCAAACTAAAAAGAAAGTTAAAAAAAACACTGATAAAACTGTTATCCGGTCATTAAAGTGTTAAAGATATTTCAATATCTAATGGTTATCATTAGTCAATAATGACTCCATGATACAGAATCAATAATATAGAACCTTTTTGTCGATTGATTCTCTTCTAGGCACAGTAGGTGCATACCCATTGAAATTATTAACTGTAGTGTTTTATAAAAACAGAGGCATTTTATAATCTGTTTCATCCCTTCTCAATCTCAAGGGTGGCATAAAGGGATCATATTATTTTTATGGTTATACAAAAAAAAAAACAGCTTCTAATATGCAACCTCATAAATTCTTAAAATTTCTTAGAAGTATTCTCCTCTTTCTTACA
This sequence comes from Mystacides longicornis, assembly GCA_963576905.1. Taxonomy (NCBI): domain Eukaryota; kingdom Metazoa; phylum Arthropoda; class Insecta; order Trichoptera; family Leptoceridae; genus Mystacides; species Mystacides longicornis. The sequence continues at coordinate 3,082,833 of OY756424.1, forward strand.
TCTTTTCTACTTTCATGCTTTTCCTAACGTAGTGACGTAATGCCCTTTTGAATCCATTTCCTTCCTTCAACTTGTATAAGGTTGTCAAGAAATCTGTTCTATGGTCTGACGATACTTCTTTTCCCATCCAATAGTTATACCATTTAATATTCCGATTATTCATTTGTTATATCATATCGCCTGATTAATGGTATACCATCGGAGTCTTTCATAAGTTTTCGAGACCCTGATGGGAGGAAGAACAGCTCTCAAAATAAGTACAAACCTACATTTTTAAGAAATGGAAGTAGGTACCCGTCATGGACATTAGACACCTTCAAGGTAGTGCAAGAATTCTAACTGCAAAATCTTTCATTTCTCTTCTTATAGGTTGCCAGTGTTGCCACCTTTCGTCTCTAGGGCACTGCAAAATTTGTTTTATTGTAGGTACCTTTAATAAAAAAAAAAGTACGAATAAAATAACAATATTCTACATAACACATCCTTTCAATAATGCTATTCTCGATAAAAGGGATGACGTATATATGCTTCTTGGTGGTCGAGACTTCATATTTTTATGATAAGAGTATTTCATGCAGAAGAATAATAAATAAATTGTAAAAGTAAATAATGGTATAACTGAAGAAATGGTATAGATATTTAGTGTAAAATAAATAGATGAATTGAGAAATGCGTCTGTATACGACTAGCTGACTAGCAGCAAAACTTAAATGTTAATAATTAATTGTTTGATTGTATAGGTACTATAAAACAGTTAGATTAGGTACTTGTATCGTCTCTTAAAAGATTTTATATTTTTCATCACGTTGCGTTGCAATGGGTAGGTACTGCGGACAGTCAGATTTTTTTTTCGAAGAAACAGTTGTATGTAGGAACCTCTGATCAAGTATCACATATTTCGTCAATATATGTCACGGTAATTAACGAGAGAAAATATCTTGCTTAAATTAAAAGTACTTATGTAACTTAATTATAATTTTCTAATTGATTATAATAATGTTTTCGAAATTTAAAATAGATCCAAAACTCCATAAGCCTGTTCGAAAATGCAAATCGCAAACAAACGTTTGCGAGAAGGTAGGCACCTCCTTGATAGAATATGCACATAGATATAAAATGGCACTTTTGATCTAAATTGAACAATGCAACATTTGGATCATTTCTATGGACCACCAGCAGAGCCGTGTACTCCAGCCTTCATGCTTACTTTAATATTGATAACAACAATCCTCCATTTATTATCATAAGTATTATTGTAATGTGCTTTTGTAAATAATAAATAAATAAATAAAAACGTCGTTATAACAATCCCCTTGTTGAAAGCGTTTCAATAATGTTATAAACGTATTTATTTATTTATTATATTTTATGAAAATACTACATGGCCCTTAAAATATTGAAATGATGTTGTGTTTGACGGTTCGGCCTGTCAAATTTGGCGGAATTTTGCAGTAATATTTTTGACATTAAATATAATTGAAATTAACAGCGATGATACATAAATTCTCTCAATACTGACATATAGAAAGAAATGTATTCAAACGATCATATCTTTCTATACCTACATAGGTATTTGAATTTAGTTTAGGTGTTACTTGGTCGACATTCTACAGAAAGGAACCAGAGGTAAAATTCCCTAACCGAGATAAAATAAATGACATTAAAATCTGACTGGCATATATAAAATAAACATTAATATTTTTCCATGTTATAAATAGGTATTACATAGTGTGAATACATAAATACCTAAACTGTATTTATTAGTTTAATAAACTTTCATGCCAAACTTATTTTAATTCAGTTTTTTGATAAAATCGATAGGTTCTTTTCTATTTTACCACAGGAACTCTAGGTATATTATTTTCACGGAAAAGAACCAATATTGCACTTTTCTGGAAATAAAATTTCTGTACGTCATTATTATTTTTTTTTCATTCTTTAACTGACTGGGATTTTTCCGGGTCTTAAACTTTCTGCATTTCATAATGAGGCCAAGAAGATGGATATATTTTTTGTGTGTTGTGTTTTTTTGTAGGTAATTGGATTTAGGTATGTAAATTATTAAAATGACTGTCAATAAATCTATTTGATAAAATAAATTTGCTGGATTTGTATTCAAAATAAATCATCAGAACTTTTATCCAATCAAATTTATGTTATACATATTTATGAAAATATTTAAGCCATCTTCAGGGTCAGGGTTACAGTGTCCCGTCAAGAATAATCTTTCCGAGATCAAACATTTATTTATCGTTACACAAGTAAGATTCTTAAAAATATATGTAGGGCGGAAAGAATATTTGTATAACAGTAACTATTGAAGATCTAACTAAATAGTCTAAACAGTAAATAGAACTTAGGGTACAATGTATAACACATAAAATCTCAGCTCAATCATGCTTCAAGTGATCTTTAGACATTATGCGCCGCGTACGCCCCAATAGACATGTGTGAGATTCCATGCAACAATACCATATAGATAGATCATAGATCTCTCTTATTCATCTTCTAATATTATTACAACACACATGGATTGTTTGTCTATGGTCGTAAATTATTTAAGGAATGAAATCTATGCAATTTGTTCAAGTAGCTAGGTACCTACCTTCTTGAATTATTATTGTTAGTAAATAATACCCAATGCCTTTTGCCAAGGGTGATGCCGACTCAAATTGCCCGATAAATGCATATTGAATATCAAAAGAGGAGTCCGAAAATCAATGTAACGTTGCCCAAGATATCTATTTTGTTATTATTATTATTTTGTTAAAACAATCTTCGCAGTAGTCCGTCTGTCTGACATTTTTGTGCATTCCTTTAAAATTACTCATCGCATCTTTCAATGAAAACAGATGGCTGCTGGATTATTGCATGCGTCAATTAAAAAATAGTTTAAGTAAATACCTATGTCGTTGAGGAATGTTTTAATGGGTAAAATAAATGTAATAATAAATTTCTTTATATACCCAAAAATGGGGTTTCGAGCCTATTTAGATACAGTATTAGGTATTTAGTTTAGATACCAGGATCGTAGTGTGGATCCTTCGCAGCAAAGTCGTGCATCTCCGGTTTCTTTTGATATCATATACCTACTACTTGGCAATTCATATTCCGTTGATTATGAAGTTTTCGATATCACTGGATGAAATTGTTTTATTTTTGAGTTATCAGTTTATTTTGGTCAAAACTTGGTCCGTTCGCGACCATAACTGTGGGGCTAGTACGAGTTTTATCGAAAGCTTATTGCACGCTAATAAGCGCTTACAAACGTTCAAATAGTGTTCTAAAATCAAACGATCGAATCGTTCGATCATTTTTGCATGGCAATTTTTCGAAACTCTTTCGATGATCGAATATCGAACCGAGCTTATATTAGGGCTACTGTGAATGAAATCAATCCTTTCACTAACTAGGAGCCATCAATCACTTCTTAAATTTTGTATAATCTGTTATTGTACACTATTTTAAGAAATATGATTTTTTTTCAGTTAGTGCGGCAAAGTTATGTGAATGAATTATGTTTTTTTTTAAACATAGAAATTTATGTACTGCATTATAGAACTTTTTTAAAAGATAAAATCACCAAAACAAGTAGATTTGATTATACACAAGATGACTCGTAATAGGACCTATTCCTTGAAAAGGGTTATACTCTTATTTGCAATAATTTTGTTCCCGTTAACCAGGGACTGATGTAAGATGTTTTCGAGTTATTTAATCTTTATAGTTATACACGGTGTAGCTTTGGTAGAGGATAAACCGAAGCAGGGAGGTAGAGGACCTCAATACCTATCGATTTGACCCCCATGTATGTTCAGCGATATTGTGTTCTCTGGTGCTCATTTAAGTGGATAAATAAGTACCTATGTACTTATATCCGGCAAATAAACACGTTTTACTACCCATTCTTTTCTTTTGAACACAGAATCTGAACTACATATGAGCCTTTACAAACACCTGGGTTTCAATTATTCGCGGAACACCAACCGATGACCACGGTACACCAGTGTGCCGCGGCACACTATTTGAGGAACACTGCTCTAGAATATCAAAATGATCTTATCACATAACCAATATGTCCTCACAAAAAGCTTAAAACCCTTTGGATCAATTAGTATTATTTTAAAATTGAATCCTTTATCGTTAATTTAACTAATGGAAGCACACGCACGCCTCATTGTTTTTGTTCCTCATAATGGCAACCCCATCCCGAGTTTTTTAAGAGATTCTCAATGACAAGTTTCTCTATGGTCTAATGAAAATATTTTCAAAACTTCCCTATTGTTATATCTGCCTCCCATTATGTCATTGTTTACTAATAGACCATAGACGCGTGTCTGAACAATGATCCTGTCATTTTTTGAAAACTAAACCTCTTTATACAGATTAACCCTAAATATTTTAGGAAATTCGCGGAAAAGATTTCTCACAATAACACAAATAAATCAATGTTACCTTCTCACGTTATGAGGTATTCAGAAAATTATTAGGTGTAGGTAGGTATATAAATTAAAAATAGATTCAACAACATTTTCTATTTTTTCTTTCTTATTTTTCGTTAATTTTCCATTGATTTTTAAGTACCTACTGCATAATAATCAATATAATTGTTTTTAGAAGCATTTTTTTCTGTGAAACAGTGGTCTCTTTATGGTTTTTCTGGATCGAGGTCTCGATATGTATCGGTATGGCAAGTGGCGCCTTTAACGATATGACCAAAATATGGAAGGTAACTGCGTTTGGTGTAGAGACGAAAATGTAAGCTATTTAGATGCGTGTGTGTTGCCTATTTTCCTGTATGGGTGTGAGTCCTGGCAGCAGACCAAAGCACAGGCCAAAAAGTATTCTGCGCATTAGAAACGAAGTGCCTCGAGAGAATTTTGGGTATAAGATGGTTCCACTGCAGCATGAATGTCGCTATACGCAGGCGCACCCAGCGAATGCCCATGCATCACATCACTTATGGAGAGGAGATGGACTCGGCTGGGACATGTGTTAAGGACGCCGAATGACAGTTGCCCGAGAAGAGCGCTGTTTTTCGTCTCATCAGAGGGCCGAAAACGTGGAAGACTCTCCATACCGTGTTCCGTTGGGACTTGGGAGGTCATACGGAGGTCATACGCATTGCACAATATTGAGCGCAATGTAGAGCTGTTGTTGCATCCTCATGCAGCTGAGTGGGGTTCAAAGGAGATGTATAGATATGTAATAGATCACTGAAAAAAATATTTGCGAACTGCAAATACACTTTTATAACCTTCTAAAGAGGGACAGTAGGAGGTGTACGCACTGACGGGTGCTGTAAATCCAATGGTTTTGATCTGAAGATCAAATTGTGAGCGACCATATCAAGAATAAGTATCTCTTCATGCAGGAGAAATAATAATTTTACCTATTTTGGAGCCACAAAAATCACGTCACATATCAACGAAATGAACGATAGGAGCGCGATAAATACTCAATCTGGGCATTGAGATATATCAAACATGGAGACACAAAATCATGGAAGTTAACAATAAGAAACAAATTACTTACTACAAACTTAAATTCAAAATGTCCAAAAGAAATTCTCAAAACAAACCACTCTGGTAAATTGCATGCGAAAGTCGATCTCGATCCTGAAAGTAATGGAATTCCAATATCCTATGCAGAAAGTGAAAGTGATGAAATTCTTATAGTTGGTCTATTTCGGTAGGGAAAACTCTTTAACTCTCAGAAATTCCAAAATATTATATCCACGTGCACTATAAATGTAGTAAGTAATAGAAAATATGATAAAAAAAAAACCAAATAATTCGTTGGGATTTCTTCGAACAAAAAAGTTTGACAATAGAAACACATTTGGTACACATGTCGCCGCAGTCTCTCCTATACTTGTTGTGAGTAAATTAACGCCAAGGTATAAAAATAATAACACAAATGTGCCTCTGTCACTTGATGTTATAATAAAATGCACAAAACATGGGGATAATGGGGCATAATAGATGATGCAAGAGGGGAGTTCCACAAGGACCCGTCCCGGACCCCTTTCGCATCATCAACCTTTGAAGAAAAGGTTTATTTGGGGCGCGAGATTCATTATTGTTAATATTAAAGGGTAATCTATTATCACCAAACTCATATTTTTTGGAAAATTTATCCTGTATGTATTATAGTATGTATTTTTATAATGATGTTCATCCTTGGCATATTTTGGCTCATTTTAGTAAACTGAAAAATGGAATATTTTTTCTTATTCACCGTTTTAGTTGGATTTTTTTTTACCTGAAAAGCAACTTTTGTGTAGAACTTTTTGACAAATATCGAGCTAAGAAGATACCATCTACCAGATGAATAATAATTGGAGAGAGGAGGATGATGAAAAGGTAACCGTGAAGGCGTGATTTAAAGAATAGTCGCTTATAATTTGATCTCCAGATATGGAAACCATGAGATCACAATATTATGTGTTATTGTGTGTGAGTTGAGGAGAAAATCTCGTCAATGATTTATGAACAAGATGTGTAGGGTCTGATTTCCTTAATTTTACTTCATTTTAGGACTTCTGATGTCTAAGTTAGGAAATTACCAAAGGTTAAACTGGCAATTTCGTTTGAAAAGGGCATGTGGTATGGTTTTAGTTAAAGAGGGTTTAAAAATCATTTTTGTAAAATTTGTTTATAGCACTTGAGAGAGTAAGGGTGTACTAAAAACATTACAATAATCAATAAGATAAGTTGTAAATATATTTAGGGATTATGAAACATTTAAATGAACACCAAACGTATTTTAAATATTTTGAAGAGCTCTCGAATCTTTTCACAACACTAGGGTGACACGTGAGTCTTATATGACAATATCGACCCTTAAAAAATATGAAAATAGAACTCATTCTATCAAATATGACAAAACAATATCGAGTTGTCTATTCTTTTTCATATTGTGACGTGTCAAAGTATCGTCAAAATATTATAATTTTATATGCTTTCTATTATCTATGGATTGCAGAAGTAGGTACCTATACTCCAGTGTTGCATGTCATTTTGGACATTAAAATATTCCAAGTATCAAACCCCTATTAATTCATTTGAATGTTGCCGTATTTAATAAAAATGGTACCTACCCTTTGAAAATGAAATGAAATGGATCTTGGACATGAAATTGAAATGTGGGTACGTAGCTATAGATACCTAACTAATTATACATTTTGTTTCATTGTATATTTTATTGTTTCGTTGTGATTATACTGTTAGAAATTTAATTTGCTTATCACTATGTCTAAAATATGTGTTTTATGTTCAGTAAAATACGTAATGTTTCACTAAATGTATGGTAGAAAGTTTGTTGTTTCACTCTGTGTCCACGATATGTAATATATTATAATCGTGCTGTTTCATTGTGTTTAAACAATAGAAAACGTTTTGTTTCACTGTATGTACCTATGGTAGAAAGAGTGTTGTTTCACTCTGATGTGTCCACAATATAATTTTTTTTTTTATACAAAAATCATTACTCAGCATAACAGGTACAAACCATTTGTGCTGAGCAATATGTAATATGTGGGCGTGTTGTTTCATTGTGTTTATACAATAGAAAGTGTATGTTTATTCGTATGTTTTTGGTAAAAAAAAAAACGAATTATTTCACTTTATGCATAGTAGAAAGTTTGCTGTTTCACTCTGTGTCTACCACAACATATGTATTATGCCGCGCAAGTTTTTCAGCCATGATTCTGATACTCGTCAATAAGTAAAAAATAGCATCTTTACATGATGCTGTGATCTTTTCATTTGTGTAGCATTTTTTTTCTGATTACATTACGATATTGTTGCGATCTCCAATAAACGGTAGTATTGTTGCGATATTAATGTAATGTAAGCGTGCTGTTTCATTTTATGTATGGTAGAAAGTGTGCTGTTTCAATCTGTGTCTACGATGTAATATGTATAATGTACACGTGCTATTTCATTGTGTTTAAACAGCAGAAAGCGTGTGTCTCTTCATATCTCTGTTTTTTTTTGTAGACAACGTACTAAGGCTTATTGAAAGTAGAGTTGTTTAGTGTTGCATTCCATTTTTGATTTTCGGGTTTGGTGAGACCAGTGTTTTGTCGGATGTTAAAGTACGACATCTACACCGCCAAAATCCTAAATACTGAACAAATTTGACAGTTACTTGTTTTCAAACAAGCATAATAAAGTTGTCAGAGCCATGAAAAACATAAGTAAGTACCTTCCTACATATAAAATAATCTTGTTTGAAAACACGTGCCAAATTGCAAGAAACTTATTTGTAACATGATCCTTTGCAACATCCCCTAACATCCTCGTGCTCAAATAGCTGCTAATGCAATTTGTCAATGACCATAGACAAAATTAATTGCTTTAGGAAGTCGTAAGTTTGACAGTTGACAGATTGATACTTTATTTGGTTCGTCTCTTTATTATTTCAGAGCAGGACATCTGTTTATATCGCCGGTATTTTGAAATGTTACAAGGGATATTGGTTTGTTTATAGATCGATGTAAAATGCTCCTGAAGGGAGGCAAGCTACGAAACATCTGTTTTCAATTGGTCAATAATTTGAGACGATTTATTTATTGATAGGTAGATATTCGTACCTTGTATACATGGCTAATACGTATTTAGGAAGTGCTTAGCATTTGCACTTATACGTTTACAAAATAAAGAAAATATCTTCACGTGTGGACAAAATCTGCCATACACATAAAGTGGATGCGGATCTCAATAACATCATGCGGCTGATCACCGGGGCTGTGAGGTCCGTTCCGACTGAATGACTTTCCATGCTCAGCAACATATCATTGCCTTGAAGTAACCGAGAAAGAATGGGAGAAATATAGCCGGCACCAGAATGACGAACATCAGTCTCCGCTCCACGAGGCCCGCCCATGCTTTTGCCCTCCGCATAACGGAGGGGGATTGAATGGGCAATTTCAAGGGTGGAAGAATGGAGCCTAAAATGGAGATATTCGGGGCCTGATGCAGGAGGTTGGATTGCCAATGCCTCGTTTCAATCACCCCAGATATAAATGAGTGGCGTTAAATCAGATATAGGAGACACAGCCGATATGGTAAGATGAGAATCCTATGCCTGCGACTATGAAGAACCTGTGCATCCAACATATTGAGACTTGTAGTGATCACCAGTAGTGATTGAAAACATACGACTGATCATTGTTACGCAAAGATTGGATGAAAGGAAGACCACTTATTTGGTTAGCCACGGCATCTGCTGTGGCTAACCAAAACTGCGAAGCCACAAGGATATAAATACGTATGGACAAAGAACGGTCGAATTTATTTGAGAAAGGAAGATGGAGCTAAGCCTATTGTTATTAAAGATGTCGACGATATTCCGTGTCGGTAATGGATAGCCTTAGCAAAGATGGATTTTGACAGTGACGACATGGAACGGAATAGGGACTTCTCGCTTACATCCATAAATGACCTAAATAGCGTTTTTGTTGACGGCGGAGATGGAATTATAATCATGAATTTTAATATTAGAAGCATTATGAAGCATTTCGATGATTTGTGTCTACTCCTTAGCAGCTTGAAATTTAAATGTGATGTGATTGTCCTGACGGAAACACAACTGTGTGGCGAGATACCATTTCATATTCCAGGTTACACATTTGTTGCTCGTATTGGCAGGCATACAACACATGATGGACTGGCAATATTTTATAATAATGAAACTATTTCTGAGGTTCATTGTGAATATCCCTGCCTTAATTATTCTAATGGTATTGTATTTAAATTCACAAATAGTGGAAGGAAACACTTCATTTTGGCTGATTACCGCTCCCCCTCTCTGAGCATTGCTGACTTTGTTGATGAAATAGACAGCTTGTTAGCCTCAGCCGTTGAATCTAACCTTAGCGATTTTTATTTTTTAGTGGGAGATATTAATATTAACATAAGTGAAGAGACTGTATTGGATCTTCATGCTAATTCTTACCTTAACACTTTATATTCGAAGGGATTTACTTCTCTGATAAATGGAGTCACTCGAGTGAATACGAGAGGCAACGACAGCTGTTTGGATCACACAATGATTAAATCAATAGAACCGGTACAAATTTGTGCTGCGTCTCTTACTACTGACATAACTGATCATTTTCCAACGTACGTCAAAATAACCATTCCATCAACTAACCGAATGAATCCCAATAATAATGAGACCGGACAGAATGAACAAAATTATACAGTTGTTGATATGGATAAACTCAGAAACCAGTTGTCACATGAAAGCTGGAGGGATGTTTTTTCATCAGGCGACCCAAATCAAGCAATGCAGATCTTTTATGATATTTTGAATGGGCATATGGATGAATGCAGAGTTATTAGGCGAACAAAAAAAAGGAAATATCAGAAGATAAGGCCATGGATCACACATGGTATAATCGTGTCAATACATAGGCGGAATACACTTTACCAACATTGGAGAAAATATGAAGACAGATGTAAGAGGAAGGGTCTGAGTGTGTGCGATGGACTTAAAACTAACTATATCACGTACAGAAATATGCTGAACACCCTAATAAGAAGATGCAAGAAGCAATATTATGAGAATCAACTGAGACTTTCGGGTGGGTGTGCTAAGAAATTATGGAATGTGGTTAACCAGATAACATCAAGAAAAGCCCCCAAGCTCACGGAGATTAATAGATTGGAAGAAGAAAATGGTAGGATAGAAACGGATGGATTGAGGATTTCCACTATGTTTAATGAATATTTCGTCGGCATTGCAAACAATTTGATAGAACAAATGAATTCTGCATCCATACAATCCCGTGAAGAGATGATGGGTGCATCGCTCGTGGACATGGAAGTGTGGGAAAGCATTACAGATGCTGAAGTTGGATTATTGATAAATGAGCTAAAAAACTCATCAGCTGTGGGGCCTGACGGAATCAAGGCCGAAACACTTAAATCCATAAGACAATATATTGTTAATCCGGTATGTTACATAATTAACCTTACAATGAATACAGGTGTATTCCCCGCAAGCTTGAAGGATTCTATAGTTGTGCCTGTTCATAAGGGAGGCTCACCGCTCCTAATGAATAACTATAGACCAATATCACTCGTCTCCCAGCTAGCAAAGATATTTGAAAAGGCCATTAAGCGGCGATTATTGGGCTATATAACTAATAAGGACATATTAGAAAATAATCAGTATGGTTTTAGAACTGGGATGGGGACGGAGGATGCTCTCTATAGACTAACGTCGTTGGTTAGTGAGCGGCTGGACGTGGGAGACAATGTCTTATCAGTGTTCTTGGACCTCCGTAAGGCATTCGACACAGTGAACCATGGTATTCTCCTAAGAAAGATGGAGCATCGAGGGATCGGTGGAGGTTGCTTGGCACTTTTGGCTAATTACTTGAGCGACAGAACACAGAGAACCAGAGTCAATGGACAGTACAGTTCTATAATGACAGTAGAGCATGGAGTGCCACAGGGAACCGTATTGGGACCAGTATTGTTCCTTCTATATATAAACGACCTTTGTGGCATGGACGTTCCAGGACAGATTATCACCTTTGCAGACGACACGTCCATTACTGTCTATGGCCAAAACTGGAATGCAGTTTATAAAAATGCTTCAGAATGCCTTAAACGTGTGAAGACTTGGTTAAGAAACAATTTATTATCACTTAATTATGAAAAGACAGTTTATGTGCCATATTCTTTGAACAAACGTAAGTCACCACGAGATTGCTTGCCTGTTAGGATTCATAATGAACGTTGTGACGAAAATTGTACGGATTGCCCAGAGGTATGTAGGGTTCAACACGTAAAATATTTGGGTGTCTATATCGACGAGCATTTAAAATGGTCCAAACATGTAGATTATGTAACAAGGCGATTAAGAAGTCAACAGTATATTTACAGAAGACTAATTGAGGTTGTTGGACTGGATGTTGTCAGATTGGTCTATTATAGCCTTGCTCAGTCCGTTCTAACATACGGGATCTTGGTATGGGGAGGAGCATTTGATAACCACTTATCTGCGATGAATGTTGTCCAGAGGTTGATAATAAAAATAATATATAGGAAGCCAATCAGATTTGATACCAATCAATTGTATGACCTGAGTGGCTTCTTGGAATTGAGGAAGTTATATTTGCTACAAATTCTGAAATTTATTTATAAGAAGCCAGAGATATTTGTAAGCTCATCGAATAGAAGAACGAGTAGCAGATTAAGGAATGTATTTACATTACCTAATTGTAGAACACGGCAGAGGCTAAGACACCCAGCGTATGTGGCACCAAAACTATTTAACACAGTACCCGAAGATATCAGGAAAAGTGGAAGTATAGCGGCTTTCTCAAGATGTGTCAAGCTTTGGCTGCCTGGTGTGGATGCTTCCTCTTTCCTTCTGTAGCTCCCCGCATTCGTAATGAGATTTTACTTCACTGTGGAGTACAGAGTTTAGATTGTGTTGTAGTGATGTTGATGGGTTTGTCGAGTGATAGTTTTCAACTACTGGGGTGTTTTATCGTTTGGAATGGGTGTTTCATGTGTGGCATGTTTGTGAGTTATGTGCCGCATGATATGTTTGCCTGTCTTTGAATGAAAGGGGTATCAATGGGTGTATAGCTTATTGTTCATTTATCTTTTATCTTATTATCTACTATTTATCTTACACTTATCCAACTTGATTTGCTGTGTACTTAGTTTGCTTCTGTCTTTTATCTCATTTACTATTTTATCCTCTATATAATTAACAATTCTGATTTGAAGTGTGTATTAATGTAAATTATTGCAATGTTAATCATTAGTACCCGTATGCTCTACCTATTTAACTATCTTTTTCAATTTATTTGTTTTATTTTAATTTTATTTTTTCTATACTTGTATTATAAATCTTATTATTTATTTATTAGCAGTTTTATTCAGTTCTATTTTTCTTTTAATCTTTTGTTATTATTATTTATGTATTCTTATGTGTTTTATTCTTATTTTCATTTTCTCCTTTTAAAGGATTATTTTATTGCTAATATTATATATTACTTTCTACATGCTATAACCTCAAACTCACTGTTATCATTTACTACCTATTCATGATGTATTTATCTAATTCACTTTTTTTTATTTAAAATGCGTATGGTGTAAGTATGAAGTATATGCTGGATCTGTTTTACTATCTATTTCATTATTATTTGTTTTATTATCTGAGTAATATTTATTGTTGTTTTTACTATTGATTATATATTGGTCCTTTTTTATCAATTTCGTACTTTTTATTCTGTATTTTTGTTGTATGTGTTTTATTGTTTTTGTTTTCCTTTTCTTATTCTAATGAATTATTTTATTGCTAATGTTGAATATTTATGGATACCTTCAAATTCTCTATTATTATTGATATTTACTATTAATTAGATTTGAATTTATCTAATTGACTATTTATCCTTTATGTAATCTTATTCTTTTTGTAAAACATGTAAACTATTTATTTCATTTGAAATGTGTATTTATGGGAAATCTGTCCAACTATGCTGGATATACTCTACTATCATTTTTATCATTATTATTTTCCATATTTTATTATTGTTTTTACTAATTGTATATTGTTTTTACTAAATACTTTTTATTGTTTTGATTTTTTATTTTATTTTATTTTATTCACACTGACTTTTATGGCTTATTTTAATGTATACCCCCACACACAGGCACTGCCTTGTGGGATTTTCGATTAATTGTTTTAAATACTTGTATTTGCTTTTTGTTTTAATTGTATGCTTGTTTTTTTATACTGAATTTTTATATATCGAAAATAAATCTGATTTATTATTATTATTATTATTTGTCCCTGAAAGAGTTCTCTGGCACATTATAATCAAAATGAAATACAAATGCCACTCTTCATAGACATTAGGTTTCCAAACAGTCAATGGCGTGGACTTGGATGTTCTCTTTAGTTAACTTTGGTGTGTCTCCTGGATGTGGAAGCAAAATTGATTTACTTTTTTGACCATTTTCATATCTTCTGACCATACCTTACTTTGATGGAGAATGATATAATAACACGTGTGATTAGTTTTGTTTGTATCAATCTTTTGTTTTATCTTATATATAAAAATGGAGAGCTTTTTCCCGATGTCATCGCATCACGCCTAAACGGCTGGATTCAGGAGAATGTCCTTTTAGAAGAAAAAATTAAGAAAAATGCACGGAAAATTAGAAAATTAAAGAAAACTCTACGTAGACAATTTTATTAGTACTATACCTACCATACGATTTTTATTCCAATTTTGAAATTATGACAGGAACTGTCAGCTATTAAATAGTTGGTGCGATTGACAGAATACGAATGGAATATTCATGGCTTAAAACAGATGCATCGGTCGGAATTACATTGGTCATATTATGATAATTAGGTAATTTATCACCATACAAATTCTAATTGAATATTCATAGTTAGGAACACAGGACAACGTATGTCGGGAAAGCTATAGTAATAATATAAATTTATCTATCATGGCAGAGTCTGCAATATTGTCTATAGGTACCTATATATCTAGTGTAAGTATGGTAAGATAATCAAAGCAATTGAATTTTTGTATTTTTAAATAATTATGTAAACAACCTGTTGACAAGGTTTGCAAAAGCCTTAACAGGACTTGTATTGTTTTTATTATTTTAATGAATAGAGTATGTAAAAAAATGATGTCAAACGCTAATAATAATACCTACTTGTACCTATATTTACTAGTAGGTGTACAAATTTGAACCAAAAAAATAATACCGTTTCAGTGAAATGGTGATTTATTTCATGCACGCTTCATCAATTTGCGTAATGTTATGCAAAATACGAATGGAAATTTTGATTTTGAATTTTATTCGTTTGTCAAAATTAGCATAATCTACATAGTTATTTTATGAATCGGTATAGTTCATTTAATTTCTTGATTATAGAGAAACTAGCAGCGGAACCTGTCGGACAACAGTTATAGAAAATAAGGGTCGTCGATTCTTTGATTAATACGGTACACAATTTTACTTTACAACATCGATAACTGCGAACGATTTGATATTTTTTCCCGAAGCAGCAGTTGTAGGTATGTAGGAACAATATTTCCAAGCGACATCTGTTGATTTATTGCCATAGAAACCATCAACTTATATTAAATAAATTATGAACAAGTACCTAGGTATAAAAACATATAGTCGGATTCGTTTTGTGATATTTATGAGAAAATATTTCGCGGTAGTTTGAGTTTCACTTTATAGCGTTAGAAGGAAAATACCAAGTTACGGACGAACTAACAAATTATTATATAGGATGCGAACGATCCTGGAAAATATTTAGCTCTAGTTGATTACCATCTGCATGAAGAATCGCACATTTATTGATCGAATCGTGGAAATTATTGTACGCTACGTACAGAGCAATAAAAATCACATGATAAATCTGTAACCCTTTTATAACATCCCTTGTTTATTACAGTTCATTTTTTCCCATTTTTATTGCTAGAATATTCCCTCTTTCGTAGAATATTATTATCATATTTTGAACATATTCCCAAATATGGCGACCCTAATTACCTACGTACATTTTCACTAGATGTTTTAATAAAGCATTATTAGATTCAATAAAGTACGTTAATTTCACCCTTAATTATCGGAATTTTGTATTAGGTAATAAAACAATTTATTAGCCACAAATTGATTTATAAAATGAAACTGATAGGTGAAAATTTTCAAGTGAATCGGTATGAAAAAATTAAACATCTTCTTCTTTTTATGGTCGCTCACAATTTGATCTCCATCAGTGATCGAAGTCTTTGGATCGCATCATCCATCAGGGTGTACACGTCCTAAGTCCCTCATTGTCTGCGTACATGGTGCACTCGTCGTTGATCAGACGATCGATTATTGTGTCTACGCACATGCGCTTGCTGCTGAGTCAATTCATCTCCAATTATTTAGGATTGAGCGGTACTGCAGTCTACATCACATCTTATTCGGTGGGAATGTGTAAAAAATATATGTGGAAAGACTCTGCGGGACATGGAAAGGAAAGAAAATACTAAGCAAGAATTTGCTATGGAAGTTAGTGCTGTACCTACAAATACGAAAGTAAATAAGCTGAGATGGTTTGGGCAAGTTGCCAAAAATGGACTGATGATCCTTTGATAGCATCATTGATATAAATGAAAGTTGTAAACTATATTGTGAAAAACCTTATATTAATTTAGTTTTTTGTTTTTCGAAATTGTCAAGAGTGTTATCTATACATTTCTCAAAATCTTCTGATGTACCTAAAAGGCATCATAGCCGTAGAAATGTTTTTTATTTTATTTATTTACTCAACTTATTTATTACATACTTACAAAACGTTTGAAATAATATACAACCATGTTGCCGAAATAGACTATGTCTGCGCTAGGATAAACTAAAAAAAAAAAAGCTTATAAAAATATAGTCTTACAATATAAGTACTAATTTAGAAGCTTCATGCAATCTTATTTACTTCTCTCGTCGATATTGGTTGGTATAATGTACAAAATAATGAATTTGTTCTATTAACCCTTTGTAAGCCATGAATAATTTTATTGGTTCGGACTTAGGTCTGTTTGGTTTGAATTACAAACAATTTTTACGGTTGAAACCCGTACGACGCTCCGACAAAGTGATATATTGTGAGATCAAATATGATATAAAAAACGGTGGCAGCAAGATATTGTGCCTGTAACCCTTCGTGTATTTGCCTTTTCAGAGCGCCAATCCAGCCGTGAGCGAGTGAGATGTCGAGCGATTTGTCACGTATGTGTGACAAATGGAACAAGTCTCCGGTGAAATTCAATTACTTTTTGTACAATGTTAAAAAAAGAACGGTCTTTTTATTTTTCGGAGTACTAATGGGTTTGTACTAGAAGAGCGTTGAGCTATGTCTAGTAAGTAAAATACGTGGAAATGTAAGAAAATTTAAACAAAGGGTTTCACTTGTGCATTTTTTATCTGTATTATAAAAATGGAGAGCTATTTTTCGTTGACATCGCATCACGCCCATTAAACGGCTAGACCGATTTTGCTAATTCTTTTTTTGTCGTATCGGCTTTAATCAGGAGAAGGTTCTTATGAAAGAAAAAAACGAGAAAGTTGCATGGATAATTATAAAATTAAAGAAAAAAGTAGGTAAATTTTTAGTACTTTTAACAATATAGATTTTATCCCAAATTTGAAAAATTGAAACTAAATTAAAGTTTAACAGGAACTGTCAGTTGTTTGATAGTTGGTGCGATTGACAGAATTTCGATGGAAAATATATGGTTTGAAAGAGACGCATCGTTCTAAATTACATTGGCTAAAAGATAAAAAGCTTATCCTTATATAAATTCGAATTCAATATTCATACTTAGAAACACAGGACAATGTCTGTCGGAAAAGCTAGTAATGGAATAAAAACATTCCGTCACTTAATTTTTTATTAATAAATCTGTGTTTAGTCAAACTGAATGAGTCCAGGCTTACTGTCAGACAGTTGTAATTAGATTTTCTCTCTTTGATAATATATTGATACCATATATTATAATTATCGTACAAATTACGCATACAGTACCTACTATTATTGAAGATTGAAGTGATATTTTTAAAGAAGTCTCTACTTTTAGGATCTCTTGCACGATTTAAGACTGGAATTGCATCGATGGCGGTAGATTTGTAGTGGGATGAATATTTGCATCCTTGGAGAGATTTTCTTCCTTCTTTCCTTTTTCCTTCCCCCAATAAGCCACTAATATTTGTTGTTATTGATTAGCTTTAAGTGATATTATTTTTAATGCATATTTCATTTTGATATTAGAGCACAAATGTGCCATCTGTAATTGGGTTAATTTTAAATATATATATTAATTGAACAAATTTGTAATAAAACCTGTAGATGAGCCAATAAATAAAATAAAAAATAAAATAAAATATTAAGAGAAGATACGGTGATTTGATTTCAATCAATAATCTTCCCAAGAAGAAATACTTGGAACAATCCGTGTAAAAAGTGAATACAAATATGTACACTATTTGAGAATTTCACTGTAAGCTACTTAAAGCTTGTGTCGTGAAAGAGGAAGATGGTCAGCACCTGGGATTGAAGCCACGACTTACGAAAGCCATCAGTGTCGTAATCGCAAGGCTAACAACCACTTCAAGTTGCCTGTATCAAAAGCTCAGTTTTCTTATTTTTAAAGTCCTCTATTTTACTACTCTCTTAATATACATCCTAAAAGTAGAGACTTCTTTAAATAAAAGCCATTGTATCAGACTTTGAAAAATAAGATATTATACGGAGGTCGATAAAATACTTGAAAATCAGTATAAAAAAATTGAACACATGACGTGTGAATCTTGATTACGACAGTTTTTTTTATTAATATAAAAATATTAACCCTAATGATACCGCGCGAACAATAGGTGACCCCAACGGAACTAGCTGCACAATAGCCTTGTTTTTAAACGACCTTTATCAAGCAATTTATCATCGATTTTGTGTATGTGTTGTGTAGGCACTCGTCCCTACTCGGCGAATAGACGCAATGTCATGCTCTAAACGGATTAAATCATCGAACAAGATAAGGACAATCTTTGATGAAGGAGTGTGGCTTTAATAAGAATGAAAAACATTTGATCTTTGTCCCGGTTATTATCATTTTTTATATACTTAAACGAATAATAGAATTAAAATCCTGATGGATAGGTCACACTGCAATCAGTAAGCTACTGATAAAATCCACTATTCACAAAAATATGAAATGGTATTTTTTTAGTACTTACTATTCTTTAAAATAATAAAAACAAAACAAGTCCTGTTAAGACTTTTACAAGCCTTGTCAACAGGTTCTTTACATAATTATTACAAAATACAATAATAATTCGATTATAATGTACACAATTTTTGAGAAAAGCTTACTTTCTCACATAACGTGTTCGAGCAAGTTTCGCTGGAGCACTCCGCTCCCATATACGTATATATAGCAGCTGAAACAGAATTTTGGTTACTCATTGTTGTGAAAAAGCTCAATCTAAATAACATACCAGCATCCCAAAAATTCGTATAAATGTCTTTTTATAATCAGTTCTTGTCTTCCACATCTTGTCCTCCTTGTTTGCAGAAAACAGGTTCAAAAAGTTGAATTAAAAAATCTAACAGAATACGTGCGTTGAGAAGTCGACTTTTGGGCTTTGTTGAGGAAATAGATCTGCATACTCTTCATGTCGCCAAATAATGCGCTAACTTCTGCGTTTTAAATTTTATATTAATATGGACCCGTATTGAACAGAAATACACTTTCGACAACTTTCACATAAAGCAAAGGTTGTAATGGGAAATTGTCAGCACCGCGCGGGATTCGCTGATTCATTGTATGTACGAAAGCCATCGACTGATACCATTTTTCCACCTCAATTACCTCTCCATCTGGTACCACGAAGTTTAATATTTGCAGAACCAAAAAAGCCAAACCTTTCTTGCTTTTTAGCATGGATTTGATTTTTCACATGTTCATTATAACTTGTGATATGTATGTTTTACACCATTCGCGAGGATTGAGAGATCCGTATCAAATACGGCCAAATTACTGACGAACGATGGATCACAAAATGTTGGGCTGTTGACTTTGCTAGGTCCTGTCTCTGGAGGGGTAGATTGTCATATGATCAAATCTATGACTGTGACGAGCAGGTATGGGCGAGAGCCATGTCAAACACTGATCAAAAATTTTAATATGGGTCACTGATATATTTCATGAGAATATAGAAATGAGTCATAATGGTAGCAAAATTTCAGTTATTTATTAAGTCCGCAACTAACATTATAACGATTCTCTTCTCAATTTTTTATGTACACATAAAATGACACTATGTGACGAATCTGTCACATCATCCTTTCACACCGTCGACCACCCGAAAACTTCGGGTGATAATAACATGATTAAAATGTTGGTAGGCATTGCTCATTGTTGTAACGAAATAAAAAATAAAAAAAACACGCTTACAACTATTAGAATGTTAGTTGAATCATACGTCATGCATTTCAAATAAATCAAGAATTAAATAACATAAAATATTCACCCCTTCGTATTTTAACATATTATCAGAATACAAAAGGGTTATGTCGAAAAAAAATTAAGATCACGAATAAATCCGAATTGTAAAAAAGATATACGCCTATCTACCAACTACAATATGAACTTATAGTAATATAATTAAACCTTTTTCTACCGAACCTTTTAATACGAAAATGTAAGGGTATTTTTTTCAACCCTCGTCAAACACTAGTTTATTTGTACACGATTTCACGCAATATAGTAGCGATTTTCTTACATAATCCCGAATGTAAATAACTTTTATACGTGAAATTGGTTTTAGTCCGTATGATAATAAGAGGAAATAAAAATAAAATAAATATATAATGCTTTTTGATGTATCAATTTACAGAGAGGGCGATTCGTTCGCATTGTCTCCCCGACGGACAGCGAAGGGTTAAAAAAATAAAATCTTTTGTTACAGATTGTCACCTCTGAAAGTACTTCTGTATTTTTAAATGGTATGCAAATACATTATTGAAAAAGAGCAACGCGTTGTGTTTTGAATTTAATATATCGCTTTTAAAGATTAGATTTAGGAAAATTTATTGATAGTCGAGATGAACCTAAAAACTTGTTCACACTTTTTGAAATATTAGATATAATAGAAGAATAAAAAAATCGGTTAGAAGAATAAAAAAAAATTAACTGAAATTGAACGGGGTCCTAGACAAAGTTGAATTTTGCGGACGACTCAAACGAATTTTTCCACAATGTAGATTAGGAAGAAAATTAATTTGTCCGTTTTTTATATACCTAAGTGTCTTTATTTCGTTTAAATAATTGTTTAGGTATACGTTCCAGTGGACAATTCACATTTTTCGCACTCAACATTGACGAAATCCTCGTTTGTAGTCGAACGCCAATTTCAAAATATCTCTGTGTTAACGTTAAAATGTTAAAAATAAAAAAAATCTAATATTCACAAACCACTACCGACAAACGTCACAATTTGTATTTTTTTTAAATTCATTAACGCAAACAAACAGTAATTTACAAAACATAATAAACACTTGAAGATATATAGTAAGGGCCAAAATTACAATTTGTAGCTTATCCTGAAGCTTTATTGAAGAAGCTTACAAGTTAAGTGGAGCTTACCGCTCACACGAGAAAATCAATCAAAATTCGACTACGGCTTGGCTAAGCCGTATATCTGGTTAAAAGTTGGTAGTCCTACTTGTCTTTTTTCGTGGTTTTATCTATGCATTACGCTCCACATATTCTGTCATGTTCACCGGGACGCGCGCCATTGTTTCTGTTGTTGTTTTGGTTTTATGGATGCTCGCTCTTGGATTCTGACTTGGTATTTATGTTTTACGACCCTTGCTTCGATTATTTAACTTAATTAAGATACAGCTACGGAAAGTGAAAGATGTGTTCAATAATAAACATAACCATATATCATACATTCAACTAGGTTAAAGCAAAACGATCTTGTAATTATTCCAAACAGAGCGAACAGTGTATAGCGGTCAATGTGGTGGTCAAATAATCAAAGAAAGGGTCACGAATAAATCCAAATAGAATCGCTAGTGAAACAACCTAAGCAACAGCGAACAAATAAGCGTAATGAATCATAATTAATTGCACATTTCATCTTCAAAAAGCGTAATAATTGCGCGGCTATATAATGACATTTTAAATGTCACAGAAAAAAATAACTGAGTTAAGCGAGCTTTACGCTGTTGAGGACACCCCAGGCTATCACTTAACTTAAGGAGTAGGATAAGCCCCAAATTCGTGCTAAGGAGACATTGTAATTTGCATAATTTTGGTAAGATAAACTTAATGTGCACATCACCGTTAAGGTGGACCTTAAGCCTGTATCGTAATTTTGGGCCTAAGTGTACCAACAAAGAAATTGTACGATTTTAAAAACAGTCACGTGGTACATTCAGTCCATACGCAGTAGCACCATCTCTCTAGTATTATTTCTTCTCAAAGCTTACAACGACTTTGTATTGATCATCTTTCAGTATCTATACGTGTAGGTCCAGCACAATTGATTTTTTACAATTAAATTGTTTAAATTTCTGGGACAACTCTCCATTAACAAGGTGATCAACGTTACGAGAAGTTACTAGCTTTAGTACTAGCTTTCCCGACAGACGTTATCCTGTATTCCTAACTATGAATATTGAATTCGAATTTGTATGGTGATGAAATTATCATTTGACCAATGTATCAAACCGCATCCGACCGATGCGTCTGTTTCGATTATCTGTACTCCATCCGCATTCTCTCAATCGCACCAACTATCTAACAATTGACAGTTTCTGTCGAAATTTCAAAATTTGAATAAAAATTATATGGACAAAGTACTAATAAGGTTGTCTACGTAGAGTTTTCTTTAATTTTCTATTTTTCCACGCAACTGAAAGTTTCAAAACTCCTTACACTTCATTACAACAATGTATTCCTTGTATTAAAACTTACCAAAACTCCTTATAAAAATTAATTGCAATGAATATTATATGACTTATCCAATCAATCTATTTCATACGATATATTTTATATTCGCATTCTATCAATTGCAACAATAATCAATCCACTGACAGTTGTTTCAAATGTCAATTAATAAAAATTCAAAAGTTGAACAAAATTATATTGTAAAAAGTAGGTACTAAAAAGATTACCTACTTTCTGTGTTTTCTTAAATTTCCTAATTTTCCATGAATTTTCTTAAATTTATTCTTCTAATACAACCTACTTCTGATTAGAGCCTACACGCCAAAAAAAGAATTAGCGAAATCGGTCCAGCCGTTTAGGCGCGATGAGATGACATCTGGAAATAGCTCTCCATTTTTATAGTGTTCTTAAATTTTCTAATTATCCATGCATTTTTCTTATTTTTTTCATCTAAATCAACCTTCTCCCGATAATAGCCTACACGACAAAAAAAGAATTAGCGAAATCGGTCCAGCCGTTTAGGCGTGATGCGATGATATCGGGAAAAAAATCTCAATTTTTATAGTTTTCTTAAATTTTCTAATTTCCCATGCATTTTTCTTATTTTTTTTTGTTCTAATAGGACACTCTCCTGATAAAAGCCTACACGACAAAAAAAGAATTAGTGAAATCGGTCCAGTCGTTTAGGCGCCATCCGATGACAACGCGAAATAGCTCTCCATTTTTATATATAAGAAGAAGATGATGATTCAAAATACAGTAAAAATACTGCGCATAGACGGGTTTAATCACGGGGTTACGTCGCCCGCCGCCGGTTACAGTAATAAAGTTTAGTAGGTAAGTACCTACATATTTAGAACTGTAATAATTCGTGGGATCCAGCCACGTGTATCTGCCTGAACCATTCTTCAAACATTGCTCCAAATCCCGGGGTATTTAAACAATGGATTACAGGGTAATCTTAGAGGCGGGGATGTAGAGGCAAATCCTCCAGGAGACATGCTTGGACACGTAGTGGGGCTATTGTAGGATATAACACCCACTATTGATGCCTGCTCCTCTTAAATGACGACTCAATAATAATTATTCTAATATCATTTTTGTCATTATAATAAATCTTTCAATTATTGTTGTGTTACCATAATTATTTGAAGTATCTACTTTAACTTGTAAACATCACAAAACTATTTAGGCTGACTGACCATGGCAATTGTGGACAGTCAGCCTATATAGTGTACATATTTTGCTGGTTGGTGTACGGTAGCTCACAACTGCACAATGACATACAACAAAATGATAGTGTGTCCACGGTGCAGCAGTGTAAAAATGCTGGGCGTACTCTATGCCACCGTGGACACAGGGTTTGTATGTGATTGTGGATGTGGATATCATGAAATTTGTTCTCAGATAATATCAAAACTGTCAAGATTATTTTATATGAACACACTCAACATGCTGAAATACTTACACGTCGAGTCATCGTCTCGAGTCCTTTTTGAACAAATACTACTTTCCTTCCTATTATTGTCAATTTTGCGTCAATATCATTCTGCTTGCATCTAGTTATGGTTCTGCAAACATAACCTGCCTTTCTGGATCTCAAATTTAAGGCACTTTTGGCCTTTGATTTTTAATTTCAGAGTCTTCTAGAGTTTCTCTGGCTGCTCCAATCGATTATAAGGATGCTATTTCGTTCAATTGCCGAATAATGATCTGCTATAAATGCTTATGCATTCGGACAATAATTTGAAATGGATGAAAAAATGAATCGTTAAAGGTCGACAAATAAGGATGGGATTCAGCGCGTTTTGAACGATAGGATGAAAAGCCAATACTGTTTACCCATTTTAATTTTGAAATCAGTTTGCCGCCACGGCTTGGACGAGAAAGATGTTTGAATAGGGTTGTTGTGTTTTATTTTTTATATTTAAAGCCACCTTACACTGAGCTACGGATAATAGTGTAGGATCTGCTTGCCTCAGATTGGTTTGTACTGCTTCAGCAAGTGTCAAGGAAGACATCAACATTAATCAACAGTAATTTTTTTCTTGTGTGTACCTCATGTCCATATTCTATTGGGCTTGGGACCTAAAGGCTTTTAAACCACGTGAGGGTCTACTTACATTCGAATACACATCGCAAACATTCCAAACATACATGGGTAGGTATATCAAACGAACTGAATTATTACATAGGTTTGCTTTTAAGGTATTCAGAGTATTTGCGATATGAGAAGGGACCAGACGAGCACCAAGCTGCACGTGTCTCTCTTCTCAGCGCCTTGTAGGCGCACACACGTATGTCAAAATGTGGTACAAGCACATTGTTCAAACATTAAAGTTATAAAAATGTTTCGGTATCAAAATAATACGAACGTTCAATTTGCAATTGAGTCAGAATATTCACATGTTTAGCCGGTTTTAACAGGGGGTAAATAAATAGGTTTAAAGGCAAATTGTTTGAGACAACGTAAACTGATTGTGGTTCACATTGTACCTTTAGTCAAAGATTATAGTTCGAAATAAAATTAGTTTAAAAAAAGTTAATATTATAATAATTATTAATTTGATGAGAAATTGGTACTGCACCTGGTAGTTCAGCACCCCAAGCTAAATATTGCGATAACAAGAATAGATAACTATTTATTGGAGCATGTAAACAATACTTATTTTAACCCAACTAAGACACTAATATATATATATATATATATATATATATATTTTCGGGTGCAAGTCAGTAGAAAAAAAAAAAAAAAAAAAGACACTAATATAATTAATTTTCTTCCTACTCTACATTGACGAAAACTTCGTTCGTAAAATTCTAATTGTCCAAGGCCCAATGAAACATTTTTTATATGGAGCTTACATTTTTTATCACTCATTCGGTAAAAAATTATCACAATCGTAATTGTAATATAGCACTTAGCTAGGGGTGCAGTTTTCTAAGCGCCAACTGCTTATCAACGGTGTGCTATTCGGATTCCCGGTCGTGATAGAATTTTTCATAGCATTTTTTCGCATGAAATTTCTTAATGTTTAGTATTCTTTCTCAATTTACTTAAAAACAGTTGACAATCTGTAACTGCCTTTGGCTCTAAGGCAACGATTCAACGATTGAAGTTTGTAAATATACATATATTGAGATGTACTCTTGAGACTATCTACAATTTTTTTTTAAGTTTTTAACTATGTTCGATAGTTGATTTATTACCGATTGTTGAGTGAAAAAAGAAGAAAAGTAGATATTATACCTAACCTATTAAAATCGTTTCCAAATATTGAATAGATGCAGTATTATTAACAACATGCGCCTACAATCAATAGGTACATTATCTATATGATTAATTATTGTATTTGAAACTAGCTTATACCCGTTGTGCTTTACGTTTTTGATTCCGATTGTCAGGCTTGATCGGTAGGTAATTAAACAGGTTCTAGTCTAGCTTCCCATTGCTTAACAGACCTCTATAACTGACATAAGCACAGAAAAAGAAGAATGACTTTTTTACCGACCTCATAATATTATACGAACCTACCGACATAATTTGCAAGTTTTCATAGAGAGCTCTGTGGTTTGAATCTTAGCTACATTCCCTACTTTGATAATTAATTGGGCATTCCACCCATAGAGGGTGATTGTATCTGTCAAACTTCAAAATCAAACTGCAAATTTTTTCATTAAATCTTTATTTATTGAGAATAATAAGATTTGAATAACATTTATATGTATAACAAATCAATCTACGATTATTTTATTACATTTTCATACCGTAATACCAAGATTCCATTCAACGTTTACATGAGTAATTTTGTTTCCAAAAGATGACTTACTGTCTTTTTGAGAAATTTGTATGAAGATCCTAAAAAAATAGATTTTTTTAAATAGCTCTAAATATATTAAAGTTAATGCAGCAAATTGTATTTAAGAACCTTCTCCAGCATTTTGTACGGCTCTGGGCATATTAATATCTGACGTAGCATTTGTATTTTGAGCGTGATGCTCCGACATACCGTAAAGCAACGACAAAAGGCAAATAAAAAAACATTTCTAAATTATTATATAGATTAATATTTTTCACATTATCAATTTTTATTTGTTACGCTTATACTACCAGTTGCGTAGCAGGGTTTAATTGCACAAGTTTTGATGCATATTTTATTTAAAAGGAATGCGTAGGGGTTAGGGTGAATGTGCAGAGTATTAGTGTGGGCGCGTGCCGAGGATTCGGAAACACTTGAAACAGTTCACCCGATGATGGGGGTCTGTGTTGATGAAACTAATTCCTAGGATTTTTTCAGTATGCTCGCCAAATACCGACGACGCAGATGTGATGAAAAAATCTTTTATCAATATAAAAAAAAACTCCATATTCAATCATTTATTTCTATTTAAATATCAAATCAAATCAAAACTCCCTTTGAACTCCACTCAGGAGCATAGGGAGGCAACAAGAGCTCTCGATTGCGCTCAATCTCGCAATGCTTATGACCTCCTCCCACACCATGTCCAACTCCCTCAGCTCTGCCTCGAAGGAACGGAACACGGTATTAATGGGTCTTCCACGTCTTTGAGACCTTGATGGGAGGAAAAACTACGCTCTTCTCGGCTAACTGTCATTCATGTCCCAGCCATACTCCGTAATGGTGGAAGTGATGGACCTGCGATGGGTGCGTATAGTATCGTTCGTGATGCGGTGCTACCATCTCAAGATTCTCCTGAGGCACTTCGATTTTGTACAATTTTGTTCAATAGAGGATCATGTAAGCTACATCCAGCAAATCTAGCAAACAATGATCGACACAACAAGAAAAATAAGAAGTAAAAGTGGACGGTATCTATGGAGTATAGTGCATTGCACAAATATATTTTTATGCCTATTATTTAATTAATCAGGAGCAATACAACCCTCTGTTTAACAGTCTTATTCACAGCTATGATCAGAATAATATAACAGGGTTTCAATACACCCCCGCAAAACTTTTGGAGAAGGTAAAACTAAAGTAACTCTAAAATTAGAAAATTAATCACAAACATCATCCGTAATCTAAGCTTTTAAAATTTCAATATTTGTTATTATTCCCCGTTTTTTCTTAAATAATGGTAAGAGAGGGCGAAAAGAAATAATGTGTTACTTTCTTCTTCTTCTTCCCCCTCTTTCCATAGATCCTGTGGACTGCTAACATTCTCTTCATCGCTTTGGCGATTTTCTTCCTTCAGGGTTGCCTTGAAAGACGACAAGTGGAGTTTTGTTCTGTCTGATATTCTGTTCACATGTTCATTCCAGTGTCACCTCATTTTAGTGTTTTCTCAGTCGGGACTTTGTTCTAGCAGTGTCTGCTCTGGCCTCTATTCCGTAGGTGGCTCTGGGTAGTAAACAGATATATTCAAACCTTAGATATGTACAAATCTAATCTTATACTATGCTTGTTTCTCCATACGTTATTTCTCAGGCATCCAGACACCTTCGCAGCTATTCATCTGTTTCATGGTTTCCTCTGCTTCTGATGTCGAATCTAAGATATTTAAACTCCATCACTTGCTTTATTATTTTGCCGTCTACACATCTCACAGAGTTCCTTGATACCTAATGGCAGTTTTTTTTTAAATTAAAACAATTTTTAAAGTTACGTCGCATTTCACATTCGACAATATAACTTTAATATCCGTTCTGATAGCAAAATATTTCGATTGAAACTCAAATAATGATTTAAGGTAATTAGTGTCAATCACTCCTTTTCGGGATGTCCATGGCGGGGTAGTGTTGACCCCCGAGTTCAATGGAGGACCGACACAATGAGATCGCGGAGGGATTCGACATATTGCCTTTACAATTGATATCACTGACGTTTGACGTTTCATTGCTTATTGTTGAGTATTGTTGTGTTGCCCGTTCAAATAATAGAATCATTTTTCAAATTGATTCTAACAGTTGTCGATAATTAGAACTATAATTTTGATCAATCGCTAGAACACTCAAAGAGACCATAGACCCGGATGTACATAGAAGTTTAACTTGAAATAGAGGCTGTAGGGCTAACTTCTAACAATGAAAATGTTTGAAATTGGAATGAGAACTAGGAACAAGGAGATATTAATACTGCACCTCTTTTGCTGATTTTTTAAATGTCACGTTATAGGTAGGGTTGCCATATCAATAAATTGAAATTCCTGACAAAATAACGGAAACTTTTAAAAGCGGGTTACCTATAACAGGTACCTAGGTATCGACCTAAAATTCTGGTCATATCGGGAAAATTTCGGACATATTATGACAATCCTTGTTATAGGAAGTTCATGGATTTCTAAGATTTTTTATATTTAAATCTAACATTGTTAATATTTTATATTTTGATATTCTCAAAAATTAGAAGGGGGTACCTATCGAATGATTGATAACCGCTTGAATGACATATTTTTGTTTATAGGTGCAGTCCATATTTTGTATTCGTAATACCTACATGCTCTGGAAGACCTTTAGATGAACTATGTACTTATGAATTCCTATGAATCTCTAATCCCTATAAATGCCTTAGGTATAAAGCAATTTAAATTTGAAAACTATTTGAGTCGTATTGTGAACATTTTCATAAACTATTTATAGTTCCAAAATTATGTAGTGTATAAGACTTTAGAACCTTTTCTTTATACTTAACGACTATAAGACCCTAGTGTCTTAACAACTAAGTATCTAGCCTCACTATAAAGCGTTTGTTTATGTTTGTCGCACGTAGACAACTTACATCGTACTCCGGTAAAATCCTCTCAAAACCTGTCAATTTCGCGAATGAATAGGATTACTGTAAGAGATTAAAAGATCACTCGCGCATTGACGTATGGTAAATAGATCAGTAATTATATATATAGATTATGTTGCCAATGAATTAGATGTGAATGTAATACTTAAATCGCGTAAATAGGAAAGTACGAAATTGTAAGTATTTATAAAAAAAAAACTTTAAAAAATCCCCGAAATTGGTTCAATCAACATCGTCTGGCACGAATGTGATGAAATATTGGTACACAATCTTGAATTTAAAACCATACACTTCTTGATCAGTAACTTCTGATGAATTTTGCCAGGGTCCAAAGATGTATAAGTAACTGAATAATACTAAATATATCACACCAACTTTTGATTAGATAATCAAAAACAGATGTTTTGATGCTTTTGACTTATTTTTATTATTAAACAGGCAAAAGCGCCTTTAGCAATAAAATAAGGAAGATCAAATCAACAAATGAAAATCATTATGAAATTAGAAAATATCACAAAATAGAAAATAAAACACGAGAGACACACGGGTCCTTATAGTGAACTTATAGATCAAAATAAAACAAAAAGTGATTTACCATTTACCAAAATATGAGTACTTATCATGAATAATTTTGTTGAACTATGAAACGTGGAACAAAACTGTGCTATTTATGTACCTACCTAGATACCATAATCAAATAGGAAGTGTCAAATATGAAGTTAATTCATCTTTTGAATTGTGTTTCAATATACATTTACCTATAGTTTGTACTCTTACATTCGCGTAATATTATAATTCTGACAGTTCTATAGATCAAGCTGGACAACGGTCCACACGAATTACGACTGATATCTTTCATTAACACGGCCTGTCAATCAGTATTACGATGACACAATGCGAAGTGAGATCCATAGATCGCTTATTATTCAAACTAGATCAATCGAGCGATCAACGAGACCGGCTATGATCAGGGATCAAACGTCACGCGCTTAATACAAGGGAGACGCTATTTATTTAAAAAAGGTAGGTAGCTAGGTACCTACTTACTTTTTTTTTCAATTTGCAAATTCTTTTGTAGATACAGTTTAACTAGTGTTGGTATTGCGAAATTGAAATTATTCTTTCTAAAATAACATCAAACATCTTCACATTTTTTCCCTAGATCATGGATAAAGGGAGTTAGTAGGTTGCTATACTGATGTGACATGGCAATATTATTAGGTTGCTAAGTACAGTGGAGTGTGTTATGGAAGTTTTGTAACAAAAATGAAAGGTTAATTATACTGTTTGGGCATGAGGAAAGGTTGGATGTAAACAGGAAATGACGTGTATATAAAAAGACGTGGTTAACTGAGAACGGAGAGAATCGAAAATATTGTCGAAGGCCAAGTCAGAAGGAAAACAAATATCGGTGAAATAAGTGTGCTTGGTAGAAAAGAGTGGAGATGCGTTCTCTCTGCCTACACCTCTTCAAACGAGCAATTCCAAATGCCAAATCCAAAACAAAATGAGAAAAAGTTGCTCCCTTAAGGAGCGACTTTAATATAACGAGTAGGTAAGATATTCGAGTTTCAGATATGGGAAAGTCCCATTTTCAAGACATTTACTTGTGAGCTGCGTCTAACTTTTAATACATTTTAATCATTCGAATTCATTATTCATCGTTTAGACAAGACAACGATTGTCGCTAAAGCTAGCAGGTATATTATCATTTTTTTTACCCGTCACGACGTGTCCCGTAAGGGGTAGGCAGAGCGAAGGGACCTCCACTCTTTTCTATCCAAGCATACTGCTTTCGATTCTTCCACCGACATAACATTTCTCATACACCCTCTCCTATTTCTCTTACTTCTAGCCTGGCCTTTCGTGAGGATGGATGGATGCCTTCATTCTCGGTCGGCAACCTTTCCTTTCAGCCTTATGAATTCTCTTTGTCATTCTTTTTGCATCCATTCTTTCCACATGCCAAACCATCTCAAGTTTTAAACATTCATCATTGTCACAACACTTACTTTCATACCATATTCTTTCTTAATAATTTCATTCCTTTCCATATCCCATAAAGTTTTTCCACATTCGTAGAGATTTCATCTCTACTTCCATTAAGAAAACCAGTATGTACATTTATTTAAAAAATGTTCAAAAGCATAATTTATGCATTCATAATGCCCTTCGCGAATGATATAATGTCCAATTGTGCCATTCCAATCATTCCAACCTTTGCCCCTCAGCCACCCCTGTACGCGCTGCTCTGATCTCCGGACTCCTCACGTTCGAATCCCATCGGCAGCAATAATGATTATTAAAACACAAATATAAAAACTCGGGCTCCCCCTACCATGTTTTGTTCTCCATTACAAGTGAAAAAGATTTTTTTTATTATTGTCCTTCCTTGCACCCTTACCGTATTGTCGAGCACTCCTAACAATCATGCAGGGGTATAGCAACTTTGGAAGAAGTACAAAATGTTAAATTATAGTATGTGGAGGGAATGAGTTTTTCTGAAAAATCTCCGCCTCAGAAGAATGGTGAAAAGCTGGTACTACCACTTCACGAAAGATGCTTTTGCCGGTACGCTCAGCGCAGGCCCATTAATTCTGCAGTTATGAAGAGGAGATGGACGTAGCTGGGACCTGTATTAAGTTTTCGTGACATTTACGCTGGCGTAAAGTAACAAAATTTTGTATGGAAACGTATATAGCGCCCCTATTTCGGAAAGCTCCGCAGTCCATACAAAATTCCAGTGAGTTTACGGAAAAAAGGTGATGAATTATAGGATAAGTGACTGAAAAGCGCTGTTATTCTTTCCCTCAATGTCCCGAAGGCGAAGAATTCTAATACTGTGTTTCGTTTCTTCGAAGCAGATCTGAGGAATTCAAAGATGGTGGGGAAGGTAACTGTGTTGATTGAGCGCAGAATTAAGCTATGGAGTATCGATTGATCGACTGATAAGTACTCTTAAGTTGCCTCCAATAAACGCCTCCAAACTTCCTGACACTGGATAAATCTTTACACTTTTTCAGTAGCTTTGACCTTCCGACGGTTGTTCTCCCAAGTGGACCATTCAATAACACCCTTGAGGACTGGAGACTGTGGTTCTCCATACGAAACAGTTGTCGCCAACAGCAATGAATCTGCCAAAACGAAGATCATAAATATCGTCGCATAATCGAAATCACCAACAAGTGCCTTCGAAAGTGTGCGGTGAAGAAGAGTAAAATTAAACGAAATACATAACCGACATTCGACAGTTATGAATCCCTGTAGAGAAGTAAAAACGCAACGAGTGTATGCTTTTCCGGCATCTAGTTAGGTAAATGGAATTCCCCTCCCTGCGTCTTTGTGTCGTGGAGTAGCAGCAGCAGCATCAGGAGGGCGACAATGATCATTACTGCAATTTGCTGATCTCTCTCATTAATTATTATCAAACAAACATTATGCAGTGCATGAATTCAATTCAACGACAATTACTATTCATCACAGAATACACAGCCAGAAAATTCATCTATACATATTAGTCTATTATTATGGATGTCCATCAGTCTGCCACACCATTCAGTCACCTGGAGACAGTGTTGCCATCTGTGTATTTGACCAGGACACTTAAAAAAGGTCATTTCGAAAATTTGGTATCCGAAAAGGTGAAATTTTTGCAGTATCCGGAAAGGTATTATTAAGCATCGTACTCACTTCCGCCGCGATTGTGTGAGATTGCATCAATTTAATGGAAAGGTTAAGTGTATGCGTGATTCGAAAAAGCTAACGCGAGTGGAACACATGCATCCTTTTGATAAAATTGATATAACGATACACGGTCGCCACGCGCTCAAAAGATCCTTGTCAGGATCATTTAAGACAACCTCTATAAACATTGAGAGCATCAGTAGGGAAAGGTAAGGAGATTTTTTATGCAAGAGCATATAATTGCGATATATTGATGGTACAGGAGACACACAGAGGGCATGAAGAACCGATACCAGGGATGTAGTGGATAGATCTGGTGGCGAAGATGCCTCATGATATTTAGATAGATAACGCTCAATAGAACAACATTGAGATCATTCAATCAACAATTTAAATAGTTTATCCCAGTTTTCACCTTAATCTGTGGCGCTAGTCAATTTGAATTTTGAGAAACAAATTTTCGCAAATATAAAATCAAATTATCAATGGGGGCTGGGTATTAAGGAAATGTATGAATTAGTCAGACCGGAAGCTTATGGCATATACAATGATATATTGCGAAGGTCTTGAGGCATGTCCAATTATGTCAAGAAAATCAGGTGTCTTGATCTGCTAAAAGGTTAGTCCGATAGCCAACAAGCAGACGGACATGGACTAGATCGCACCACCTAAAAGATCTTGAAAATAAAGACAAACGAAACATTCGCATTTTTTCCATGGGTAAGTATTTATATTTTGTAGTTCTTGAGATTTTGAATCACCCTTGACCAGATAATGTTAGCGCTTATCAAGAACAGCGGTGCAACTAGCTTTCTTATAACAGCTTCTACTAATGCCTGCATTTTTACCCCAATGTTTCGTTTTTTATCAAGATATTTTTTATAAGTTGCGCAAGATCGAGCGCAATGGAGAGCTCTTGTTGCCTCCCTATGCCCCTAAGTGGGGTCTAAAGGGAGTTTGGATTGGATTTTTTATATAATAATTTTGTTATATTTATATTAATAACGTTTATCTAAATGTAAATCTTTACTTACATTTAGATTAATCTTTACAATAATAAAAATCCTAATTAAATAAAAATACAATATTCGCACCATAAGAATATCAAAAATGTTTCAATAGAGTTTACAATAGCTATTAGGTCATACAGAAATGTGCCCTTGTTGAATGAGAGAACTCCAGGAGAGTGAAAGGGGCGGAGATCCCTGGGGGCGCATTCTCAGGGTGAGGTCCACATGACGATTGTCCAGGAGCGTTGGTACGAACCAGCCCGTAACACATTCACTTCAACCCTTTTGTTCGGTTAATAAGGTTAGGAGTAAACAGCACGGTCCGCCAGTCCCCCCTGTCTTTAAGCTTCGTCCCCGACTGCGCCCCTTTCTACCCGGGGGTCCTTCTACAAATTATAAAATACAACAATATTTAGCGACGCAACTGTTGATGTGAAAAATTGTTAATTTTTTATTATAACAACAGGTGGGGCAGCTTCCAATTAAGGTAGGAACCTACCTTAGGGTAAGAACACGTAGAAAGCCGATTCCGATCCGCACCGACCGGCGCAAAGAATATTACTATGAATTTGAATGGGGATACCCACAGAGAAATCAGGAACCCGCTTTCCGGCATGCCCATTTAAATGCATTGAAACCATAGACAACAATCTATGAGCCGGTCGGCGCGGGTCGGAATCTGCTTTCTACGTGTTCTTAGCCTTACACTCCATACTATTTTAGTTAGTTAAGGGCCGATCTTATAAACGAGAGACCAATATCTGTAAGTTTATCGATGGTTTACTAACAAATTGCCGTACTGAAATTTTAATAACGAATTTTTTTAAGACGGAAAAACGGGCAAATGGATCATATTTCGGTTTATTTGGTTTGACTTTTAACTAACGGATGTTTATAAGACCGGCCGGCCCTTAGTAAACTGTTCAATTGAAATATCAAACCATAGTTAAAATACAACTGTATTTACTGCCGTGCTAAGCCAAAAGGCGTTATCTCAACAAAACCTACTTTCGAGATAATTGATATTTTGTAAAAATCATTTTCGCACTAACTTTTAATAAAAAAATTGTATATATTTTTATTGCTTTTAACACTATTTCATGTCTATTTATTAAAAGTGTAAACAAAATATCACTTCATTATGTATTTCAGTGTTTTTTATGAGATACGGCCATTTTACTTAAAATATTTTGATTTAAAAAGTGAGTTACCGCTTTCGATCGTAGGCTTAGTATGCAATTTTCTATACAAAAATGGAAATATTCAGTTTGGTGAAAAATTGATAGTTCTATTTTGAAAATAATGCCGATTTTTTTTTTTAAATAATTTTAATATATTAAAAATAAATTACGATGAATTAAAAAATGATAGGATGTTTTATTCGAACAAAAAAAAAATCCTCAAAAGTTGCGGTTTCTCTACAAAAACTCAATCTGTTTTCAGGTCTTATAGGGTTTGGAGTGATTTCAGAATACCATATTTTTGCCTTTGAAATTTCGATCAAGTTAGTTTTCTTTTTTGGGGGTGGCGACGATACTCATTTGGCTTCCTGAAATATCGCTTTATAATGAAATCATGGAGCGACACGTACCTGGTTACACTGGATCAGGAGATACTGCGTAGTTTATTTTTTTCATCATTAACATGTAATTATATTTTATTAGGTTGTCTATTGTTTCTGTATGTTTAAAAATTACCTATCCAATGTAAAAGGCTCTTAAGTCGTTGAAATCTTGAATAAATAAATAAGTTTTACCTAAGCATTAAAATTTAATTATCTCATAGTTTTAATTTATCGACAATTATTGTTTTTTCTCTCGACACTTCAGTTTATCTTTATATTCCGCAAATTTAACAATTTATTTTGATTACCGGAGATATATCCACAGTTCTACAGGAAAGTGGACGTTAATTGTTTACAAGTAGGTAAGGGTTTAATTAGTCTAAAAATATATTTGGTACTTGGGTATTTTTTGTCTATTAACTACTACGATTAACCTGCTCGCTGTGATGTTTTTTTAAGATTTTTTCTAGCTGTAGGTGTGTTCTACCGGAAAAAAATGTCAAGATTAAGAAAATGACTCTAGATGACCTTTATGAAAGGCATGACTACACGACACAATACAAGCTTTCTCGATTTTCACCGCGCCCCTATATCAATGACATTGTGCAGGTCGAAGTAAACAGATGCAGCTACGATTTGATCTATAAAACTAGGTTCGAAAATGATTTTATAACAGCCAGTATCGTCGCCACCCCCAAAAAAGAAAACTAACTTGATCGAAATTTCAAAGGCAAAAATATGGTATTCTGAAATCACTCCAAACCCTATAAGACCTGAAAACAGATTGAGTTTTTGTAGAGAAACCGCAACTTTTGAGGATTTTTTTTTTGTTCGAATAAAACATCCTATCATTTTTTAATTCATCGTAATTTATTTTTAATATATTAAAATTATTTAAAAAAAAAAAATCGGCCTTATTTTCAAAATAGAACTATCAATTTTTCACCAAACTGAATATTTCCATTTTTGTATAGAAAATTGCATACTAAGCCTACGATCGAAAGCGGTAACTCACTTTTTAAATCAAAATATTTTAAGTAAAATGGCCGTATCTCATAAAAAACACTGAAATACATAATGAAGTGATATTTTGTTTACACTTTTAATAAATAGACATGAAATAGTGTTAAAAGCAATAAAAATATATACAATTTTTTTATTAAAAGTTAGTGCGAAAATGATTTTTACAAAATATCAATTATCTCAAAAGTAGGTTTTGTTGAGATAACGCCTTTTGGCTTAGCACGGCAGAATACTAAGCATCGAGGCGGCAACTTTAAAATCCTTCGGAACAGAAACTTACTGCCTTTTGCCTTAGTAATTATGTTTGAGTTAAGATCGCTATTTCCTTAGCCCTTTTCATGTATCTTTAACATACGGCTCTTTAGCTTCACAAAAATAACATACGGCTAAGTTTCTTCATAATTTAGGGTAAACTTGAGATACGAAATATATTCTTAGGTGTTTTTTTTCTATGTTATATGAGAGATATAAATTTTTGGCTTAGTGGAACAGATACGGACTGGGTTTAGCTATCAGAAGCGATAAAAAACAAAAAAAAAATTTTTTTTGAGATACGGCTTTTTCGCTTAGCACGGCAGTTTACCTCATACAGAAAAGTATTTTATTTCAAATTGCATTATTTTTCCATCCATGCCTTGTTTTACTCGCTTTCTTCTATGTTTACCATTTTTACTTTCATTGGCTATCTATTTCTTTTTCACTCAATTTAAATTATGCAATATAATTAAAAAGCTGACCATTTTTGTTCAGTTCTTTATTATCTTTTTTTAATTTTACTTTTTTAACTATTTTTAACGTTTTGTTAAGCCATTTTATTATTAATTAATTAACCTATACTTTTAGATTGTATTGCTTAGTTATTGCACATTCAATCTTTTACCCATATTTTATTATCACCAAGATTTCGAGATCGAAAGTGGTTGAATGTGACGAACAAACGCATACAATGACATAGTTGCATACAATAATAGTCAAACAAAATAGTAGGTACCTTGGCTAGAAATATAGTTTTTCTGCTAAAATATATAAAAATTGTGATATTGTGTTATAACATAATGTCAGAATTGTCAGATATCACTTTATGACAATTTCACGCTATTGAAAGTCGATTGATCTATTGGCTGGATCACTTCGATTTCGGGTGCAAAAAACTTGATCCACGGACACGGAGGTTAACAAAATAACCTTTTCAATGAGGCAAATCATGCGGAAATTAGAATATAAAAATGTGACAACTGAACCTAACGCAAACATTTCGTTTTTATACTCGAAACATTCGAAGAATTCGCCACGGCTTTCAATATATAAAATTCCTGACAATGGGTTGTTTTTTTTTTTTTTATAAAATCCTTTATGGTGTTCGCTGTTCTGATGCAATATTGTCGGATCGAAGAAATACACAACAATCATTTATTTTATTTTTGTGTAGGAAAATATATTACGTTGACAGATTCTCATATATTTTTGTGTTTAAGAAGACAGGCTGCTATACTTTTTGTTTTTTTCACTGATCTTGGTGTATTTCAAAACTCTCTCAGATCTCCTCGAAAGATTTGAATTATGTACTTAACAAATCCTGTGTAGCAACTTTTCCATATGAGAACCAGTTCATACCATTACTTTCTGGGTCTAGGTATTCGAACCGTACATTATTTTTAGACACCAAGTATTTCGATGTTTAAAAACAATCGAAATATGAAAATATTCGATATGTATTAAAATTAATCCGAAATGGACGAACTGACAACATAACGCAGTATCGTACTAGGACGGCGAATATCCGCGAACACTGGCAACAAATTTCATAAAGTAACATTAATATGTCAACCGTCAAAAAAAGATAATAATAATGTCATTTTTTGATATAAAAAAATTGCCAGGTACCTACTTACCTACTTTGTTGTTTGTGACACGAAACCATATTATGCAATGTAAGATGGCAATAATTACTGCTATGAAAGATTTAGATACTACGAAAGAGATAGATTATGATATATCTATTTATTTATTTAATAGAGACACCAACAGAACACTGAACAACACAATAAAAAAATCATGAAACAAACATAATATAGAATATCCAATGCTCCAATAACAGGTATCTCCCGCATAGTTGGGTATTGTTGATATAAGGCGAGCGAACTACCATCATTGATGAGCTAGCCGAGTGAGGAAAAGTCAGTCGTACCTTCTCAATTTTCTGCGGCAAAAATGCTGAGAAAAGAAGGTGTATCAAAATCAAATTACGGTGTTGAAATCTTGTCGTTCACATCCACAACTAAATGAAGCAATCGATAATTATTAGGTATAGCATGAAAGAAAACTATGGCATATTCCTGAAAAATTTAATGAAAAAAATACAAAAGTTCACTTGAGCATCAAAATGCCAAAGCTCCCTAAAACGTGCTCCCCTGAAACTGGAAAATACGAATTAACCTTATCAAAGTACACTTTTGTAGGCGGCAAATTAAGGCGAGTCATACTTTTTATTCGTATTTTTTTAAATGAATCTGCACTCGGCACCTGGGATCGAACTCACGACCTCCGAATGAAACAGCACGAAAGCCGGCGTCGTAAACCCTAGGCTACCAACTACTTTTTCTTACCATCTACTGTTTTTAAGTAAAAATCAAATAAGTAGGTAGGTATATCGTGTTTTAATTAAGAGACTCTTGATAAGGGAATTTAAACATAACTATAAAACACAACAGCTGAAAAATAACACAGAAAAACTGAAGAAAGAAAATAGAAGTCGGATGTGGATAGTAGAGTAAAATCTGAAGAATACCGCCTAAAATCTGAAGAAGACAGCCGTTGTCCAGGACCCCTATTCTGTAGCAAGTGTAGGATAGTCACTTGAAAAAAAGTGACTATTAGGCGATACATTTTCTATGGAAAACGTCTATATGCGATTCTCGCATTCGATACGTATAGACGTTTTTATTCATACAATGCATAATACGTTTGAACATTAAAAAAATATTTCTGAAAGCTCGAAAAAAAGTTCCATAAAAAATCTGCGAACCAATGTTTTTAATGTTAATGGTTGACAGGTAAACAAGAATATTGTTGGTATAGAGTTTTTCATAGATGGTGTTGGCGTCGCGGGAAATCCGTTCCATACTAACATTAATATTATATTTTATATTATTTCTCGTGCATTTTTCAACTTTTTAATAGTTATTCTGTTATCCGGAGCGGAGAACAATCCAATAAATCAAACATCGGAAGAATCTTTTCACTCGAGTTAAAAGTGTTCGCACTAACTCGACTTTTTTATATTGTGGATGCATCGTGCTGTTTAAAGGTACGAGATAATAGTGCAAAAGTTGCGAATTTACACTATTATTTATTTACAGCATAATAAATCCAAAAGCGGATTCTTTTTGTCCAATTTGGCAAAATTCTCACACTTTGAGCACAATGTCTTATTCTACCTGTTCCCGAATCTTTCATTGCGTCACTCTAACAACATTGTCACCCCGCGCCATTGTGCACAAGAAATAAACTAAATAAATAAATAAACACATCAGTATTTTTCTGTTGACATCTCGTCAAAGCCCTAAATGCTCCGGCACTCTTTGTGTAGAATTCAATCGAACGTGGAACCTCAATTATCGGGAATAGAATGACAATGGATTATTGTACCTAATGTATGAAGGTGGTTTAAGGTTAAATTTTTTGTTCTTTGAAATAAGTTTGAATATTCAAAACTATATGTAAGGTATCTTTTTCAAGATGAGTTTTGTATTTTTTTTTTTTCGGTTCACTTTGTATGAGCCAAGGTACATTTTTATTAAAAGGTACCTTTATTTCGTACGCTTATAGTTCTGTTCATATATACAGAGAACGATTAGTGCATGCTAATATTTTTTTAATTATGCATAAAAATACATTAAATAAATAAAAAAAAATGACAAACACTACTTATACTACGTATTTGATACTCACACACTTCGATGTATTTGACATTGACACATACGCATATATGTATATTCTTGTTTTTTATCTATGGCCAAATTGAGAACAGACTAATATTGTTTGTCTTTGATAATAATAGGAAAAAACTTGCCAA
This sequence comes from Mystacides longicornis, assembly GCA_963576905.1. Taxonomy (NCBI): domain Eukaryota; kingdom Metazoa; phylum Arthropoda; class Insecta; order Trichoptera; family Leptoceridae; genus Mystacides; species Mystacides longicornis. The sequence goes on from OY756424.1 coordinate 3,123,454, forward strand.
CATTTCAAATTTGACGTATCTATGTCATTGTTTTTTTTAAAGAAAATTTTGAAATAGCGCTCGCTCAGTCTTTGACAATGTGAATGGAAACTTAATAATGTTCAATTTTATAATCCAAATTAGTTATGGTTGAAATTCGTAGTTACCATAAATCGTTAAAAGTCTTACGATATTATAGAATAGTGTTTGCCGTTAATACTGTTTGGGACCGAATAAATGAGACTTAAGTGTACTTTAATAACTTTTGATTTCGCTAGAAATCATACTAGCATTGTTGACATGTCTGGAATCATTGAAAAACATGTATAATAGAACTAGAAATCCCGTGTTAGCGTGTTTACAAAAAGATTTTTTAATTTTGGACTATTGATCAAAAGTGATCTATTGTATTGACGTGGAATTGACAATGATTTCTTGACTGGATGAACTTAAATGATGAAAAAAGCGCAACTGTTTGTGAAATTGTGTGAAAAAATCTGATTAATCCTAGTTTTTATGGGGAAACTATAATATTTTTATTAAGTTTTCTTCTTTTTTATTGTTAAGGTTTCTTCAATTTGGAATATATTAGTTAAATAAAGAAAATTGGTGAAAAATGCACCATGGCTCATTTTCCCAGAACAGAAAGTCGACCGTAACACAATCAAATGCTGTATTCTTTGAGACACGTACAAAGCATCCTATATTTATCTCTTTCACTGGCGGTGACATAACGAAAACGGGAAAGAGACAGTGTAATCTTGACGTTTAGTGTCAATTGGCGTATCTTATAGCTACCGCAGTAAACAAGATGCTAACTGAAATAAAATGTATGAACTTAATAAAAAACTTTTTCAATTCTTATTAGTTATATTGAATTTTACATTTTTCTTAGTTCAACTGTCCGTGTGCTTTTCTACAAAACCATTGTATCAGCCTTCCAAAACAAGAATACCTACATAATATGTAATTACGGTCGTACCTACTCAGTGCTAGATAGGTTCTGGGTTCTAGTTAATATTAATTTTTATTGAGTAGGTATCTATCTGTCTATTGAAGGTAATTGAAGGCGCTCAAGAGGGAAAGCTCTTGTGGTTTCGCTATGTCCTTGATTGGGGTCAAATAGGATATAATAGGAATGTAGTATAATATATTAGTCTTTAGTTGGACGGCTGGAACAAGTCAAGAAAACTTCTAGAACTAGAGATGGTTAAATACAGTTATTCATTTATTTATTTAGTTTTTTTTTCAGTCACATTTATTAAAACTTTACAGAAAAGGATTAATAAAAATAGAATAGGTAGTAGCACAGGGATTTTCCTGTTTGTCAGGTGTGTATGTCTCAGTTATCAATAAATAATGCTGTCGCTCCGTCGTCGGTTAAGGTGACGAAATCCGAGAAACTGCCTTGGTATGCTCGGGTATAATTATGAAATAATTATTATGCTAATACCGGTGATATGTCAAAAATACACGTCTCTGGCTAATACGGGTTATAATTATTATGAAGAATTTGGAGAATTGAGGTTTGATTTATAACATAGATTCTTAAATAATTATCACATGAGTCATATTTTTATTGTGCTACCACGATATACATAGATCCTTGAGATCTTGTAACACATTTTCTTTACTCGGATACCAACCAATACATTACGAAAGTATTGTAAGGGATGACTGTTCAATGTTCATTGCTATAAGAAAAAGAAAGGTTGTAGTAGTAGATGTTTAAATCTTCACCGTGGGAGGACAAGAGTCAACACTAATACTGACTGACCCGAGAGCATGTCATCATTGTCAGCGTCCTATAATATCCTGTCAGAGGGTACCTACCTTCTTTTGTATGTCCTTATTGACGGGACCATTCTTAGCTGCTCATTCATGCATTATGGACCCGTGAAGTATTTCCTAACTTCGAAATATTATAAAATGTATATTTTCAACTAGCTTTCCCGACAGACGTTGTCCTGTGGTTCTAACCCGAGGCGGCCCGTTTATACTGTGCATAATGTACACTGCGCCCCCAGAAAAAATATAATTACTTAATTGGACTGAGTTAAAATAATAAAATAATGGATTGTATTCATACAAAAACTGTTTTTATAGGATTACCCTAGAACAGGTCTCACCTATTTGGGTAATCAGATATGCTAAACAAAAAATTATTGTATTTCTTTATATGAATAAATAAAATAAAAAATAAATAAAATAGCATTAAAACATGTATTTCTAAAACATCCATATTTCATTCGTGTTCAAAGCTCAAGTGGGAACACTGGGAACAACACGAGAATATATTACGCGCGCGCAGACCTTCTACCTCGCCTATGAAGTGCCGATGCTGCGTGTGCACATATTATGAAACTGTCCGATAATTTTGTTGACTTTGTATGAAAATTGCAGTAAGTGGGATGGGCGGCTGTAAGAGCGGCAAATACATTTGCGAGAATAAGGGAGAACTACCATTTTGTTATTATGGCGTCGCAGGAAATCCGTTCCATACTAACTTTCATATTATACTTTATATTATTTCGTATCCATTTTCCATTTTTTTTACTTATTCTGTTATCCGGAGCGAAGAATAATCCGATTAATCAAACATCGAAAGAATCTTTTCAGCCGATTTCGAGCTATAAGTGTTTGCTAACTAACCCGACTTTTATTTATATTATAAGATTATATCCATTTCCCTTGATCTTTCTTTCAGGTGGCTCGAGTTTCCCTCCAGTTATCTTCGCCTTCAGTCTTTTCTGTGCTCTGCTGCTCCTTAGAAATGGAAATATTCAAAAACAGTGCAGCATCCCTACCCGACCTCATCCTCCCACCGCAGTCTTGGCCTGTCAAGTTTTATTCTCCCTCTTGGGCGTCCGTCAAACATTATTTTTGGCGTGTCCTGCTCATCTAATATATACAACCAATGGACGGTCAAAGTATTAATGTAATATCGAAATATGAATTGGAGGATAAATGGACAAAACGCCTCCTGTGCTGGCGCCCTAGCCCTAGAAACCCTGGCCGTCCACAGCTCCGATGGAATTGTAAGAACCATTGGCTCGCAGTGGATGCAGGTTGCACAGGATCGGGGGGCGTGGATGAGTCTGGAGGAGGCCTATGTCCAGGACTGATACAGGTTGAGAAGGAAGAGAAGGATGAATTCGAATTAATCGGAATTAATCTTTTCCATCGTCAACATATATAAAGTATGATCGTCTCCTAAATGCCATCATTGAGGGGACAACCACGTCAAGAAAACCTGCCAGATGTGTATTTCAGTTGAACCTATATACGAGGAACTGAAAAGAACTGATACGAATAAAGTTAAGTGGGGAAAATTGCTTCCAACCAATCCTAGGATTGTGACAAGAGAAGAAGAATGTTTTTTGAAATTGTGATGACTTTCTATTTTTTATGAGAAATTCTTTAAAATTTAACACAAATATCGATTCCACCTATCTAACAATATATTGTAATAAATATCTATACCTAATCGACATTGTTTAAAATTACGTAACACAACATACTGAAATAACATTACAACTAAATTTCGTATTCCAATAGGTAACTATATTTTTTATTTCTTAAATAGGTTCTTAAGTGAAAATTCACGTATTTAATATTCCTAGGTACATTGAGTTTGTAGATTGAATTTAGAATACAGTCACAACTAGCAAGTAGGTATACATAATTATTATTATACTCGTTATATTTTTTAGAATAAGAATGTATCATTTGTCATTCGTTTCGGTTAAATATTAGAATTTTGTAACACAAAACAATAATGTCTAAATTGAATATATCAAATCAGAGTTATAAGATATTGCATCGAGGCTATCAATATCGCAATGATGGCAAACAAAGTTATTAGTTCAAAATAACATTCTCAGCGCTTAAGTGGGCAGACGATATAAGTTTGCCTTTTCAAATAGTAGCGTACATTGTCCTGAACAATGACGTGTAGATATATTTGCAGACAATTTAACACGAAGGCACATCTAAAATAATGATAAATGTTTTCCCTTTTTTGTATTTATCATTTTATACAATTCATTCGAGACCATTGTCCGTCGTTGGGACCGAAGCTGGGTGTCATTATCAAGATGACTTTATTAGCAAACTTCACAACTGCCGTGAAAATTATGTAGGCCTGAGTACAAAATATTTTATGTGCTTCATAAAAGGAATGATAAATGGTTCGAAATTTATGATTTTATTTCGTTCTATTTGAAAAAAAAAATGTAATTCAGTTAATCTAGTTTTAAAGAATTTCGGATTTATTGTTGTTAATATTTTATAATATTTACCCAATAACAGGTGTGTTTGAATAAATATGAAAAAAAAAAACTTTAGAATAATTCATAACATTTTTTAAAATCAACGCTAAATATATTAGTATAGGATATTGACAATTATTTCTTTAAAACTATGTATCGAAAAAATGTGTCAAGATATGAATTGGTCAGATTTCAGGTGGGCTGAGGTCTTAAAATCTCAATTGGCTGAAATCAAATGATTCTTTTACATTACGATAATGTTCGACATTTTTAACTTTCAGATAAAAAACCCCAGTGTTGATTTATCTCTTGGGGAGGATAAATTATAGTGAAGTTACGTACATATAATCAAGTTAGAGTAGGAACTGTCTACCTAGAGTACCTAGACCTAAATATCTGAATAGAAAAGTGTGGCTACACTGGGCTGTTTTACTTTAGCAAGAGCACCTAAATTTATTACAATTCCTTTAATTTTAGAAGAACCCGTACTTTTATTTCAAAACTATTCGCGTATTTTTTTTCAGATATAGGTACATACTTCTCAACAACAATCAAAATAAAATAATTTTCAGTTTTAGTAAGAATATTATTATTTGTGCTGTTGTTTTCATCACAAAAGGTACCTAAGTTGATATTGTTAGATTTCTTGTCAAGATGTATTTTTATTATTATTTTTTTATATACATATCTATAATGGCACTACATCCAAAAAGAATGAAGAAACAAATGACCCTATTCCATCAAGATGTCGTATTTGTTTGGAGAAAAGTAAATTTGGCGACCATTACGATCGTTTTGACATTTTGGAAACCATTGGTTTGAAATTGCTTGCTGCTTGCTGCTATATTCACTTCGATCGATTTCTTATGAACTGTCGCTCGGGTTGGTTGAATTGAAACCACTTGACATTACCCGCGAAATTCAAAATTTTAATTTTAACAGAACCGATGCAGTTTTGGATCACTGGTGCATTTTGAATAATCTTACCAAGAATCATTGTTTACCTACTTACGTTATTTTTTTTAACCTAACTTTACGGCATCATACCTTAAAAAAAAATCACAGCAAAAATGGCAGTTTTTTTTTAAATACTCAGACAAAAGATTCAGCAGCCTGTATAAATTTTGATTAGCCACAACATGCTCCAAATGATCTCCTCTATTCCTACCACAGTAGTTTGTATAACGTTCTACCAAACACGCTGTATAAGGTTCAAAAGATTGCAGCTTTTCGTTGTCTCACATTTTGACACACCTAATGACTTTTGGAAGACGTCCTAATGGCTTGTGACAGTCATTAAAAGTTGTGACAGTCATTAAATATCAAGTCCCCAGGCTAGGCTGACAAAGAGAGCTACGAGACACACAAATAAGACGCGATGGCTTTCAACAATCACATGACAATGAGTCATCTTCAAGTAATGATAAATAAATACCTACATATACCTCGTCACCAGCAGTGTGGGGAAATGTCAGGGAATTTCGAACGAGGCTATGAATGTACCTACTCGTATGTCCATTGTAACCTTTTATGTATACAATGTGTTTCACGAACATTAATCAAACGAAATGTGCAAATACCCTATAAATACGAAATTATTTCGATGAAAATGCATCAATTTCATTTTATTATTAAATTTCTACTTGTTGTATATATGAGATTTTTCGACATGTTGAACATGTCGAGAATTCTCATGATTAGGAGTTTCGGAGACAAACATTACCACCTAATGGCGAACGTTGTTAACGTAAAGTGATCACACTAAGCCAGCCTTCGAAATAACAGTAGAAGACGGTCGTATGCCCGTAGTGGTTTGTTCCATTTAAAAATCGAACATTAGTAATGAATTTTTAGAGTCATTAGTTGTTATTTTTTCATCAATTCCAAAGTTTAAACTCCCTTTACACCCCACGTAGGGGTATAGGGAGGCATCAAGAGCTCTCCACTGCTCGATCTTGGATAATGTTTGAAACCTCCTCCCATACCGTGTCCAAATCCCTCAGTATGAGAAGGCCTTCCTCGTCTTCGGGTCTATGGTGGAGGAAGAACATTTTTCTGTTTTTGGTCAAGTTTAATTAAATCGTTGAGGGTTTCACTAAATTCTCCAAAATAATTTTAAGTCTATCTTTTTTTGATGTCGTGATTATCACCGCCAAAGTAAACAATCGACATTCACATTACTTGACATGTACATAAAAATGTAATTTTTTTAATTAACTAGCAGATACTCGCTTTACATTTTTTATTCGAATATTCAGACCCATGACGGCTATGAAATAAATTTGCATGGGGAAAAATTCTAAAGTACATTGTGCAACTATCAAAAATAATAAATTAGAAGAAAAAGATTAACATAATAACAATTAATAACTCTTTTGATCTTTACCAACAAATATACATAATATAAGCTTTTAGCACAATTTAAGGATTGTCGTTACACTTTCATCCGATAAAAATGTCATTTTTATGGATGTGTGATAAGCGGCTGACTCACCTTTATTTACTCAAACAGTTTCAAGTTCGTATACTTTTTGATAATTAATTCTCCAGAAATAGAGATTCGGTATGAAAATATTCGGTCGTAGGTGCTTATAAATATCGAGATCTTTCCCATCATTGATCCGATCGATAGATCTTTATCATAATGATCATGGCGCGAGTGACCGCATGCTGACATTTTCGTCATGTTCTGCTGCAACATTAGGCTGATGTGACATGCCCCATATTATCTTTGTTGTGATGTTCTTTGTTGTGGTTTCATCAACCGTTATTTATTCAATTATGCTATAAATACAATTTCTCAGAGCTTTTAGAAAGATGAAATAATTACTGTCCTTATTACAGTTTTCTCTGTTGGGGAGACCGATGATGTTGGTTGTCACATTTTTTCCCTTTGGCAAGATTCATCCGCACAATCGAGGCTTTGCAAGACAATTTTTACATTCATCCCATTACAAAATGAAGTGACAACTATTTTTCTAACATGATCATGATCAGTTGCTAAAATAAGACAGTTTTCGTGAAAAATGAAAAGTATGACTTCTTACCCCGGTGCCGGGGTGGTTTTCTCATTGTCTGGGGTAGGTTGTCACAGTTAAGGTTCAATCAGAAGAACAAAAACGTTTTTAATAATTTTAACAGGCGTTCTTATTTAACATTAGCTGCCCGTCAAACTTCATTCAACATCTCAAAATGTATCGTGTAATACCGAGGCCTCCGCGATTTTACTTGGTCTCCCTTTTGCTATATACGGAATATAACGGAAGAGAGACAGCAAAACAAAATCGCGAAAGGCCTCGGTAATACTCACTTTACTACCGTGACTACCCTCCGATAAAACAGAGAATAGGGGTACTGTCCACTTCTTTATATGTATAAATGTCTTTGTTTGGTTTATAATATGTTCCAGTAGTGAGTATATAGACGTTTCATTTTTTTCTCACTCTACATAGGCCCAACGCATCAATCAGTGGATAGATAAATATATTTTACAGAAAAGCCTTTCTATGAGATATTTGACGCATCAATGTGTAGATATCGCTTATGTTTAGGATATCTGATGCCATTTTTAACAAGAGGTACCTTCTGTTGGATAACGATTTATCTCTAGGTTGTCAAAATGGCGTTCACTGACGTTTATAAACTCCCGTAACGCCGTGAATGTGAAGAACTTTTGACTTGTTTTTCGATAAACCATAATGATAATTATATGCATCTGCATTAAAAATAACGAGAAAATATACATATTATAATGAAAGCTTCGAAAAAATCATATATTTCTTCGATTTCAATCGACAAAAGATACCAATTCGCCGGTTTTCGATCGATCTGGAATAAAAAATCTAAATTGTGATCGAAATGTTGTTAAATTCTCAAACTTTCTGTTAAATCATTGTAAAGTTTCATGTTTTAGAAATAATATTACAAAATTATAACATGCAAAACAACATTAGAACCTAACCTAAATATTTGGTTCAATACGCATTAATTGTCAAAGCAAGACTTCATCTGACATTAAAATCCATAGAATAAATAGATTTCAGCATAGCAACACTGTTATCATTTTGATATCCATCTATTGGATAGTTTTCAATTGATGCGGCCGTCAGATTCTTTCCACCACTTTATCCACTACATAACTGTTTCTTATAGATGGCTACCAAGAACTTATCTACATATTGATGCGTTGGGCTATAGTCGGTCGCGAAATTCAAATTGTGTACAGGGACAGATGGTCATCGCTGTGTACATTTCTATAGAGTAATATAGGTAAATTGGGCCTTATCTAGCTAGTGTAGGTATATCAGCACCTTTACAAGTTATGTTTTGAATTTCTATTATTTATAGAGGAGAATCATTTTTTTAATGAATATGTGCTCACTAGAAGTGAACACAAATACCGACTATTTCCACTTTCACACTAACCAAGGGTGGTGTCGTGAAAGTTGAAATAGTCGGCTCCGGGACAGGAACCCACGACCTCCAATACGAAAGTCGCCAACTGATACCACTGGACTAACAACCACATCAAGTTCACATTTAGTTACTAAATTACTCGCATCTCGACGTTGAGTGTGAACTAGGCTTTTTTAGATAAACAACATACAAAAATGTCATTCAGATTTCATAATAAGAATAAAAAGCAATCTACTATGTTAGTAGGTACGTGTTTGTTTTCGATGTTCGATGAATCATCAGCTCATTACTAAATCAGTTTGTACCTCTCTATGTTATAATAATGATAATATTATGATTAATCATTGGAAAATAATAATATGTGTAGCCAACGTCACGTCATTCGGATAGACCTACATCGTGAAGGTCAAAATTGCCTGCAGCAAAAAAGGACAACTATCAAGAGGTGCTCAAATCTTTAGTGTATTTTACTCATTTGTAATATTTAATCGATTAAACTTTTTGGTACGAAGCCTTCAAATTATTTGTTCAGTCATTGTCTTCATACTTTTTTTATTGAACTCCACTATTATATAGGTTGGTGATGATTATCGATATTAAAATTTATTAGTTAAATTTTTATACCTCCATTTACGCGATTGCAATTCGCTTATTAGATATCATAAAAACTATGTAAGTAGGTAGGTAGGTAGGTAGTAACGAATTTGATAATTATTGTGATTAGGTATTATTGAACATGTCATTGTACGAGTATGAGTCGACTATCAAACAAATGTGATCGCGTTTTTGGTCATTGTCTGTTCGTTCCCCATAGGACATAGGAAAATAGTAATCATGAGATTTACCATCAAGAATGTGATTTTTGTGGATGCCCGAATTCTTATAGAAATATAATTTTAAGTAACCGAATTAATCAAATTTGAATAGAAAAAATAGGTAGGCATTAAATAACCATATTATTATAAATAACACTTCTTTTTAGAAAGTTGACCTTGTTTGAAATTTTAGGCAGTTTCTATAGTGCTTTACAATTTGTGACGAAGGAATGTGATATTAATCTATATAATAATTCTGTAAAAAAATTTTAAATGAGTTCATTTTCATAATGATAATATGTAGATAATACAATCAAGTGTAGCAAAAAATGAATAATATTTTGTTCTTATTAAACTGGCTAACCTCACTGTGTTTGCTTGCATCCGTATCGAGGTAATATCATCATCGTCACAAATCTCTTCCACTGGGAGATTCTCAGACTCGTCCAATCTCAGAACATCCTCTTGGTAGCACGTCATCGCATAAAGACGTGCTCCAAGGTCGTCGCCAGCCCGGGGCCCAGGGGGGGGGGGCAATTTGACCCATTCATAGGCAATTTTCTATATGGAGGATGAGGCAATTTCTATGAATTTTTAAAAGCTGCCCCCCCCCCCCTACCCCCCCTAGGCGACGCCCTTCCGTGCTACCAAGAAACGAACCAATGGAACGCTAAGAATGTTTGAATTTATGTGAAAAGTTTAACCCTGTCGAGTATGGAATCCTGTATTACGATCAAAAATGGATAATATTGTCATATCCTGGCGCCAAATACACGACAGCAGTCGCAGTCTTTAAATTTGGTTGCTCTCTTGTTCTCAATAATTTCCAAATTTTATCTCTATATTTCTCATTTATTATTAAATTTCTACTTGTTGCATTCATGAGATTTTTCGACATGTTGAACATGTTGAGAATTCTCATGATTAGGAATTTCGGAGACAAATATTACCACCTAATGGCGAACGTTGTTAACGTAAAGTGATCACACTAAGCCAGCCTTCGAAATAACAGTAGAAGACGGTCGTTAGCCCGTAGTGGTTTGTTCCATTTAAAAATCGAACATTATAGTACCTAATGATTTGTTAGAGTCATTAGTTCTTAAAGACTGGTAGAAAATTAAGATTTTATTTTTTCGAGATAACCAACATATTATAACTATCGCTTACTCGGAGGCCTTATGCACTCCCCACCGCCCATTCACAATCATCACGTCTTCGCATTTTCTTCGTATTTGACATTGGGGTATTTTTACGATGATTCTATGAATCGATACGCGCACCTATTTAGTAGTAGGTACCTATCATTTCTAAATTCAAAGAATCTCGCACATTCTCGTAAGTAGAAATCGGAAACGAAAGAAATACTTGAAGAAACAAAAACCTTATCAGAATTCAAGGTTATTCCTAAAAAAAATACACTTGACATTGTGGACATAAAAAGTAAAAGTCTAATTAGACACTGACAATCTGGCAGAATAAAAGGAAAAAAAATGTTTTTTGGTACGAGGATACGGGAAACATGCTAGGTTGAAGATATAGTAAGATGGAGGCAAAGAAGAAGATTCTAGTATGCATATGTGAGGAGAATTGACTTCCAGACTCTCTCACAAAGCATTGCACGGGCAAACCCATGGAAGGCTAACACCAATGAGATGGATAGACGACTAGGAGTCCAGAGGCACAATACTCCTCTTAATAACAGGTCTTCAGGCCTAAAATAATAATAAGAAGAAGACTTCGAAGGAATTGAAAAAGAGAGCGGAGTGATACACACACATTTCCTTATGTTTCTGAATATTTTTTTATTAAAGTAGTAAAGATTGTTGGAAATTTGGACGAATGGCAGAAATAACGTCGCCCAACTTGTTACCATTCTAATGTACAAATGGTTAGAGAACGTGAAACGTATCTAAAAGAGTGAACAAAACTCTACACCAAATCTATAATAGTCGAACCAGAGGAAAGTGACCGCTGACAGAATAGCATGGCGACAACTCCTAATAGGTAGATGTCGACCACCATAAAGTGCTATCAATCATTTTGTATAGCGAATGTATTGAAAGATGCTGTTGAAGAAGAAAGATATGCATAACATAATTTCTAACATCATCCTCAAATAAGGCAAGAAAGCTCAGAAAATAAGAAACCACAAGTAGCTTGAGAAAAAGGATATCCACACAATTGAAGTGAAGGAAGTATGGAGGTCATGATGAGTAAGAAAAATACTTTTTCTCTTTCCAAAATTTTTGCCAACCCCCTGCCAAAAACAATAGAATAACACGATATAATAATATCTTTAGAAACATGATTGAATTTCATAACTTATTCTTATTATACAAGGAAGTATAGTTTTCTCCATAAATCCTGGCAATAACGATATCAACGTCGGCATTCCTCAAGGATCAGAGTCTGGACTTGTTATATTTATAACCAAATAACACAATGATCGTTACATGACATGTGTTCCTTATAAACTGTTTTGTATTATTTTGTTTATTTATTTACAATAAGCTGTTTATATACGCGTGTAATAAAACGGAAGACTGTCGTGAGGAAAACATTCCTACCCATCTCATATTGATGGAAACACATTGTTATAGAAAATTAATGGTAGTCAGAGCCGAATTTATGTAATAAGAAGGCAGACAAATTTTTCATAGATGTTTCTGTTTTGAAATTTAGATCTAGCCCATGCCCCTTTATGGGGTGAATTAGTTGGTTGATAGATAGATAGTTGATCTAGTTAGTGCGCTCTATTGGACATAACTGTAATCATGCCCTCTTGGTCAGTCAAAACACCTTTCTTTAGTTGCTCTAGTATGAAAAAAATAGCTCTGAGTAGTACGGCAAGTGCCTATTCTATCCAAATGATTCTACTCTCTAGTCTAGAGTTTCTGTACACTCTTGTGTTTCTGTACCTTTATCTATGGCTCAACTTTTCGATCTCCTGCTCCTTCTGAGGTTTACTTTGGTACAGAATTGCATCAATTTTTAGTGGCCAACATATTCTCACAGTAACTACACAGAAAGAATAGCGGTGTCTAAATCCAAGATTCCCAACCTGGCTCCGCACCTGGCAGGCGGCGCAATTAAGACATCAGAGCGCTGACGTACAACTTAATCACCTAATTAAACAATCATGTTATTATATTCCCCTCTGTTCTTCCTCAAGTCAATATGTGTTTCATTCATTTTTTCTTTCCGACTCTGAACAATCAATCGTTTGTTTATTTTATTTTCTTCTTTAAACAAACTATTCAAAATAACAATACGGCATGACATGATACGTAAGAAATTAAATTTTTAAGTTGTTAAACAATATTCTTTGGAAGTAGGTAGCTAATATAAATAAGAAAAATGGTATGCTTGTAACCACGTGATACGAGTGAAAACTTCATATTTTCCAATATGATACAAAATAAGTAAATTGTTTTTTTTTTTCAATTTTCTTCGAAATATTCCATATTATTTTCCAACCGCAAAATTTTCCTGAGTTTTCGCAAATAAGTTCCTGTATATAGAAACCTAAATAAGCCATATCGGTCCAGCTGCTCTTGAGTTTGGGCGAGACACACGGACAGTGAAAAATTATAATAAGATTCAGTTTAGAAATTTATAGATGTCATATTATAAGTGAGAGAGGGTATCATGAAGGAATGGATGACTGAGGCTGATAAGAAGAAGAAAATTTTAAAAGTTCTTGTAAATTGTCATGAAACTGTATTATTGAAATCTTATGTAAGTTCTAGTAAATTGTCATGAGACTGTATTATTGAAATCTTATGTAAGTTCTAGTAAATTGTCATGAGACTGTATTATTGAAATCTTATGTAAGTTCTAGTAAATTGTCATGAGACTGTATTATTGAAATCTTATGTAAGTTCTAGTAAATTGTCATGAGACTGTATTATTGAAATCTTATGTACCCATTAGGTATCTGGTATATCCTACTCTACAGAATATAGATGACGGTCATCGCTATTTTACTATAAAAATACAGACGATCTATATACAACAATACGATCTCCCCCACTTACAGGCATAGGGAGGCAACAAGAGTTCTCCATCTTGCGCAATGCCAATATGATCTTCTCCCATGCACACCATGTCCAACTTCTTCAGCTCTGCCTCGAAGGAACGAAACACGGTATGACACTTATGACAGGGTCGTCAGACAAGATCGAAATTTTTTAAAACATAATTTCCATATTCTGGAAAGATGAAATAAAATTCAAGGAAAAAGTGTGATATGTCTATTTTGTCTACTTCAAAAGAAGCAATATTATTATTTTGAATTCCTAATTCATGGAATTTTTCGGCATCATTCAAAGTGTTTTTTTTCTTTCAAAACACATTTTATTTTTGAAAATGGGTAAAATAAAAATGGAACATAAACATGACCTAAATTTAATAACAGGCGAAACAGGAGTTTAACAAAACAGATTTTTTGAAACAATCCTTACATTGTTTGTGAACAATTGTTTATTTTAACAATGATTGAAAATGACGCCGACAGACAAAATATCCACAGTCAAAATGTCTTCATTTCCTTTTTTTTATTGCGCATGTGTCGAAACATAGACAATAATAAAAGATCCTTTCGCATTATTTTAAATTTGAATTTTATGATTCTATGGAATGTTTTGTATTCGTATTTTTGAAAAAGGAATAATAAATAACATCACCCATTTTATCTTTGTAACCGTTTGGTTTGTTTGTTTACTTTTAACTTCTGTTTATTATCATCATAGACAATAATATTTTACGACGTCTTTTTGTTTAAGGATTTTACAGTTGTCTCTAATTATGCTTCATTTTTTATTATAGGGTTGCGATTCGGACAATCGCAAACGATGCACATTCTGGCGTCACATTTCAAACGCAACTATTATTGTTTTTGCTCCTAATTATAACAATTTTTACGGTTACGGTACGATGGTCGTATCAAAATGACCAATGATGAAGTAACTAAAACAGATTATTCGGTGTCCCACAGGGGTATGTTTCTATTCCATCCCAATTCAATAATTGATCCCTGGAACTCTATTCTCGATTATCGATATATGGGATTGTAATAGATTGATATTCAAGAATGGGGTCCTGGATGTGAAGTTGTCAGTGCTCATAGAAAAAAGATAAAACACGACTAAGTCGATATTAATTTTATGACGTGTCAAAATAATAATCATCTGCAGGGTCACCTTGTTATGAGCCGGTGGCTGATATGAATACAATGTTGGAGTGTTGCCATATCCATAAAATATTTTTTTATTAATCATCGTGCGATTAAATCGAATGCAAATAATATTGATCCTTTATTGTCTATAAAAATAATTTGGAGGTTGCTGACTCCAAAATCTTAATAAAAATGATAATGACTTAGCCATTGCTGGATAAATGAGTCAATTGAATATGACGAATTGTGCTTTGCTTTTGAACAATATATGCCAAAGAACAATAAACTGATTTAATGCGTTATTTAAATTTATTCAAATTAAATTTCTGACGAAATGGGAAAGAGGTCACTGGCATGCACAAACCAAAATATTGATCTTACTAGTAGGTACTTAGATTCATATTAATTTAATTTGATGAACCCACTATATTTTAAGACTGTATTTTACTAACCCACTATATTTTACTGGAAGTTGGAATAAATTATGTGGAAATAAGATCACTGCGTAGGATATGCGGAAAGCGACTGGTTGATAAGGTGAGGAATGATAATATTAGAAAGGAATGTGGAGTGGATGTTGGCGTAGTGACTAGAATGAAAGTGAATAAATTAAGGTGGTTTGGACATGTAGAGAGAATGAACGAGGAAAGAATGACTAAAAGGATATATAAATCTGAAAGAATGGGTGCACGCAGACGAGGCCGACCTCGAATGACATGGTCCGACCATATCGGTTCAGTCTTAGAGGAGGGCCAAGTCAGGGGAAAAAGGAATAGAAGAGCATGCATGCGGAATGTTATGCGTTTGGAAGAAGCGAAAGAGGTTTGTTTGGATAGGAAAAAATGGAAATCCGTACTCTCTGCCTACCCCCTTCGGGAAACGGCGTGATGGGTAAAAAAAACTATATTTTAGTATGTCTATAAATCATAATGTTCCAATAGTGTATATTATTCTTAGTCAAATTATTGTAGCCATTCATTTTTTGTGCTGAATTAACTACCGAATAGGGGGTACTGTTACTTTTAATTTAGAGTTGAAATTTGAAACACGGTAAACAACGACATGGTATAAACGACGGGAGAAGAGGCCCTTAAATTTGTAAAAAAACTTCGGCCTTATATTTCGTGAAATTAAAAAAAAAATAGATCAAGTTCCATTCGTATTGCCAGAAACTATGACGCCTATTTCGGACAAAATCCCATATAACATTTTAATCCCTTCTGGTCTTTTTAATTTATTGCATACGAATGTATTTTATTGGCGCGATTAATTGTCAGGACCTTTTATTGTATATCCTTTTGTGTCTAATAGTTCAAGACAAATTACAATAGGATTAGGCATGTCATTTCGTTCTAATGTCAATATAAAAACAATAGAGAAATGGGTTTGTTAAGGTTGAAAAAAAAAAAACCGGTCAGGCGAGTTGGCCAACGAATAAATTTTTTTTTTCGCGCACCCGTTTATAATTTTTCGCCCGACAATGGGTAGTAAAGGGTTACACAGCCGACAATTGATCAATCAAACAAAAGTAAAATCTAAATATTATTTTAATTTAAGGCGCATTATTATTTATTTTATTGTGTTTTACGAGATGCGAAATGGTCGATGACACAAACGGGGTAGAGATTGTCGCGACAAATGGGGTGATAAAGTTGTTATTGTAAATATAATAAACGATGAGATTAAAATTTTTTGGGGTCCCTGAGATCTTGTTTATCATCGAGCTAGACAAAACAAATCTTAGATTCTCTTCATGTTAATAAAAAGAGAAAATATAAAACTCGTTGTTTTCACACTATATGGCGAAAACAAATTTTATAACAGAGTAATGAATAATTATTAACCAATCAATGTGGAAATATTGGAGATTTCATACTTTTGAATGAAGAAAGCTAAAAAAAAGTGTTTGAATTTCAACCATTTACATCTAGGTATAATATAATAATATGTAAAAGAAGTCGGGAAAGTGTGAACACTTCTCGTAACTCGAGTTCGGCTGATGTTTATGATGCTTAGGTTATTGGATTCTTCTCCGCTCCGGTTAACAGAATAATTATTAAAATTTAGAAAAATTAATAGCAAATAATATAAAATATAATATTTAAGTTAGTATGGAACGGATTTAGTGACAACAACGCCATCTGTGATAAATTCCATACCAACACAATTTTTATTTACCTACTTGACAATCATTGAGTTTAAAAACATAAATACGCAGATTATTTTTAATAGAATTCCTTTAAAGCTTTCATAATAATATTTTCAACATATTTTTGTATGGGTAAAATTTAAATCAATAATATTCGTAGTAAGAACTACAGGACAACGTCTGTCGGGAAAGCTAGTTTTCAATATTGTTAAGTTAAGATCAATCAAGCAGATGATCAATAATTGCTAAAAAATAATGTAGATTTATAAAATGTGTTTTCTCGACGCACCACAATATTTTCATTAGATATAATTTGACAATTCGCAACAATCAATCAACCGGACTCGACCGATCTGAAACAGAAAATTTACATTGGTTAAACACGGAAAAATTCCGACTCGACCAGCAACCGAGCCAGGGACTTTCTGGTAAGATGTCTGACGCCAAGACAACAAGGCTAAGGTGAGTTAAGAATATTGTAGGCAAGTTATCCAAATTTTTCGTTTGTAGTCCAGGGTTGAATATAAAAAAGCAAATTGAATAGAAATAGAAATCACATCAGCTAATAACAACAATGCAGAGTGAAATAGCTTTGTCAGGAGTTAATCATATTTTATCGGGACAATAAAGGGTTCCTATGGGCATTGGCTAATGTTCCTGATATATGAATCCAATTTATTCGTGGGCCGGCCGACACGCCCATCCGCAAACCGGACCTGGGACCCAACGAGAGGACACCTGGTGACATGAGGAGTTATGGGCTTGGATTAAAGCTGTTATGAAGAGGAATCCTGAATTCGTTGCACAAGCAAGGAAATGACTACATGTTCAATATTCAGATTTATGTACGAATAATGTTATTCATTTTAATCCTGATTTCTTCAATTTTTCACTATTGTGTCCACCCTGTATTTTTGTCGTGTCTTATCCTTATTTAAAGAAAAAAACTTATTGAGAAGGGTATTCTTCGTCCATCTTTGGCGCCCGTTGATGCCGCAATCTTCCAACCAGCCGCTGAGTTAAGAATGACGAAGCTAGGTTATGCTGATATTACAAACCACCACATTTTTTATCCAAAAAAAACTTACTTCACTTCTTCCACCGACATACAACTTCTCCTATTACTTTTCCTTCTGGCCTTTTTTGAGATCGATTCATGTCATTTTCGCCGGACAAACGCCACACCTTTCTTACAGCCTTATAATATAATATTCTCTTTGCAATTCTATTTGCATTCATTCTTCCAACACGCCCGTATATACATATATTGCAGATATATTATCCTAAAGTATATACATACTTACAACGTAGTCGACTGCATATGCCCCCCGTTGTCTTTCCATGTTGCAAATTAAGGGGTGAGTCGCTCCATGACGACACAACTCCAATTACCCCTCAATGGACGCGCCAAAGGGCAGAGGGCGGCTTCTATTAAACGGGTATTTATTATTTCACTCATTGATTTCTTTACAACTACCTACACAAAAAGGAAGAGACCCTTTTGATGTGTTAATTTCAGAAATCCACCAATCATTATGAAAGTACTTCGTGAGTCTACTTTGCGTGCGATTTGTGCTGATGTTTACCAACTGAGCTTTTTGCAGACCTCAGTAGAATATAGTTGTCTTGGCTTCGATTCTTGAACAAGAGATCTCGGGTGAGATCGAGAAGAAAGTGCTTCAAACACACTTATATTATGCTTTAATGTTTGCAAAAAAGTCCATCTCCGTTAAGTTATCCATCTCTTATCATTGGTTTTTGGATTCTACTGCCGTTCGGTAAAGAAATTCCCGATTCTCGATTGGTACAGGAAAGTGTTTGCCGTAAAATTTCCAATTTTTTTTTTTAAACAAAGTTTAGTGTGTATTGAAAATGATGTCCATAAAAGGCAATTTTGTTATTTCTGGGTTTCAGCCCTTTCATTGTTTTTTTTTTCAAAATACAGGGGACCTTTGCTTGTTGCAGAAATACAGAAAATTGCAAAACTCTCAAATCGTGTTACCAGGAGAGCAGAAGGTGCACGGGTGAATAACACCGCCAGCCCATACATTCGTACAAACAAAAAGAATTTTTTGAATTCGTAATATTGAGAGTATCAGGGCGACACGGAGAGCTGAGGGTGCATACTGAATTTGTTAACAATACGAATATAGGGATGTGCGTAGGTAGGTAGATAAGTAACATGGGGTAAAGTTTTTTATTTTATGACGGGGGCTGTGAAGGCAGGTCAGGAAATTGGATGCTGTGAAATATTCTGTCAATCGGCACCCGCTGGGAGAGGACGGGGCTGCATTGTGCGACACAACTTTGTTGTCAGGAGCACAGAAGGGAGCAGGAGTACACAAACTTTTTCATTAATCTATAATATAAAAGAAAGTCGGGTTAGTGCGAACACTTATAACTCGAGATCGGCTGAACAGATTCTTCCGATATATTGGATTCTTCTCTGCTCCGGATAACAAAATAACTAATAAAAAGTAGAAAAATGGATAAGAATCCATACAAAATATAGTATTAAAGTTAGTATGGAACGGATTTCCTGCGACGCCATCTATGAAAAAATCTTACAACAAAATTATTGTCTACTGCACCTGCACCCTGTCATTTTCGCATACCTATAATTGCCGCTCCTACAGTAGCCCATCTCCCTTACTCCACCGTTTCGGGCGTTTTACAAAATTTTTATATAGTCAACAAAATTGCGCGCATATTATTATATTCTCGTGTTGTTCCCGCCTTAGCTTTAAATACGAATAAAATATGGACGTCTTTGAAATACTCATTCCTCGCTGCAGCTCGCTGGTTATCCTGAAAAAAAAACTAATAACTTGATCTCACTCAATGAACATCAACGCAGTTGAAAATAATATAATAATAATATAACACTTTTCTATACAAAGGTGTCAGTATAGCCGGCGGAACTTCTTGCCTGGGGCAATTTTTTCCAGTCAACCGGTCCCGTCCAATCTGAGACAGGCCAACCCCGGGTAGAAATTTCAAGTGAAAAAACACAGAAAAACTCTGACCCGACCGGGAATCGAACCCGGGACCCCGGATCTGAAGTCCACGCTAGTACAACTAGGCTACCGAGGTCGGTAATATAATGGTCGTTCCCGGGATTCGAACACAAATCCTTCAACGAGCTGGTAGAAATTCCATGCCAAAATTTATATTGAAATTCAAGTATAACAAAATGTTCAATTGTCATTTCAAGGATGAAAAAAAAACCAGTTGTGAACCCCTGCAATAAGGAATTCTGTTTGCTTTATTAATAGGTATATTTTTTGATCTTTGAACACAAATGACTGTATAATATTTTTTTCGACAAAAACGTGTTATTATATAATGGTTCCTGCTGACTTCTGAAGAAGTAAAAAAATACAAATGTTGCCATTTGCTATATAATAGCAACACTAATAATAATAATGAATAATGATAGCAACACAATGGAAGTTAGTCGAGAACAATGACATCTCCTTTAATAATCTCTGCCCTAATTTTTCTCGCTATTGTTTCGTCGTGTTTTATTTTCTTCTTAATTTTAGAGAGTGTTGCCAGTGAATAATCGAATATTAATCTTTTGTCTATGACGTATTTACAAAAGAACCTTTGTGGCAACAATGACGTTTGGCAACATTTAGGTTACGTGTAATTACTTTAATACCGAGAATTGATGACAATATTTTGAGGACAAATTCCTTTTCATCGTCATCCGAGAATAACCCAAACGTGGGTACGATGTTGTAACACTTTAGACCAGTTTTACCGTAAACTGTGAACAAATTGCACAAAAAGATCTTTCGAAATGGAGTAAGTAATTTATAATATGTCAAAGTATAGGTACCTACTGTAAATAGAAAAATCATTGCTGGACGTACCCAAAACTTCTCCATTTTCCCCATTTTGTTAGTCTGTGATTCCTGTTTGCCATTCTCTAAAGAAGCCAATTTTTAGCTATTCCTCCATGTTTAGGATAGTCTTTGCGGTTCTTGTATTGACCATTCGCCGTGATGGCTATATGATGTTCCAGAACCTTCGCATTTTATAATATCCTCAATTTCAAGGTGTTCCATGAATATCTTTATTCCAGTCTCCTTTTTTGCCAGATATTCTTATTTTCCATGCCCTTTCCCAGTTCATATGGGATCGGCCATCCTGGTTTGCAATTCCCACATATTTCTATCCTGTATCATATCATTGGCTAGCTGGTCTTCCCTGGGTTGTTTTCCCATATTCGTCCACCGTGTGTTTTTACCGGGTACTGCCAAGAAATCAATTTCTTCAAATAAACATTATAGTCATAATCTGGAGTATCCCGTATAAACTGATGGAAACAGAGATTTTACAGATTAGGGGATAGCTGTGGATGTGACTGATGAATACAAAATTCATTTCCTTCTGTCATGCTAACTGTACCACTAGTATAAGTTTTTGATGATCGAATATCGAAACGATCATCGAAAGAGTTTCGAAAAATGTCCATACAAAAATGATCGAATGATTCGATCGTTTGATTTTCGAACACTATTTGCACGCTAATAAGCGCTTATTAGCGTGCAATTAGCTTTCGATGAAACTCGTACTAGCCCCACTGGTGTATGGTATTTGGGAGATGTTCATGATCCGAGATTTTCTGTTGGACAGAGCAAGAGAATTCTGAACGTTTGTGAAGATGCGAGGTTGTAGTGTTGACCATAATGGTGTGAATGAACGAATTTGTGAATTGTGGAAGAATGTTCAAAGGCATAGGGAGGGATAATTAGGATATGAATGATTGGATGAATCCATAATTGTTTGATCCAAGGGTCATAATATTACGATGCATTTAAAATATTAAATATCCCATAGTGTACCAGGATGGTTAGTGGGATAATTCGCAACTCCCATGCTTTAGTATAATCCCATGCGTTACAGGTGTTTCAATATAACGGTGGGAATCTGCCCGTAAATTCGGCAAAACTTAAAAGGGTTTTATGACACAGTTGAGGGTTTGTTATCGAACATAATTCTTCTAAATATTTACGTCATCTAGTTAATTTTGGTGAAGCATTCGTTTCCGGATTCCCGTATTACTGGCTGCTCCCTCGTCATTTTTTTTGGAATTTGGTCTCGTGGTTGGGAATCCTCTGATAGTTATGTCGTCGCTGACAGTATTTCATTCAGTAAACGGCTGATTTCCTCATTTTCTATATATTTTTTATGCCCTTTTTCACACTTCTTCTACTACAAGGATGCTATTTCTCCATATTTTACTATTTTTATGCAAATTTTTGTGTGTCGTCTCGAAGATTTGTTGCCAGCAAAACTTTCTCTACGTGCATCATTGAAAGAATCGTTCTTAATAAAAAGAAATTACACTTTGGAAAAGGGTCTTGACTATCACGTTCTAAGCCTCTTTCCAATCTGATCAATTTATCCGGTGTGGCGTAATCTCTCAACTTCCTTAACGCCTCCCACAATCAGTAGTTCCTTCACGATTGTCGCCTCAGTTCTAGCAATGTGTCTAAAAAACTGATTTAACTCCTAATGCCGGCCATACTATAATATCATGTCTGCAGCGGGCTTGAAGTTTTATGGCTATCAATTGGCAAGGAAATTCTATACATAGTACTGCAAACTGGGCGCCAGTTCTAGTTTTGGTTTGATCTTTTATGGCTGACATACTTTCCAGAAGAGCATCTTGTGATTTAGTTCTTCTTCATAATATGTTTGTTATGTATTATTCTGCGCAGAGCCGTGCAAAATCCCTCGGAGCGTACCTTAATACAATTTATTACATAAAATTTAAAGCTTTTTTTTTTAATATTTTCTTTAGTATTTGGGAAGCTAGACTAAAACTTGTTTAAAAACCTATTGATCAAGGCTGACAATCAACCGAATCACCAACATTAAGCAATTAAGAGATGTATTAGCAAGTTTTAAATTACTGTCTTTATGAAAGTTCGAGTGTACAGAGTAATGGTATATTCAAATTGATATAGGCAGCTAAATTTACGTAAATATGAACTACATAGAGTATCGAATAAAGGTAAGTCCACTGTGGTAGATGTAACAATGCAACGCTTTTAAAAAAACACAACACGACTTGGACCACATTACGTACGAGGATCATTATTGGAGCGTGTAGAACGGTTTAGTACCTACTTTACCTGCAACTCCTCTGTCCATTAATGGCTGATCAAATCAAGGAAGCTTATAAACCAAATTGCATCAAACATCTTGCAGCAGGTTCATCAATGGTAGCCTAGTGGATCGTGGGCTTTTTTGAAGGTTGTGAATTCGAATCCCGGTGCCGACCTCTTCCACAACACAAGCTTTGCTTCCTCTGAAAGATGTCAAAAGTGTTATTGTGTTCACTCCAGATTTTATTTAAAATAAACAACAAAAATCTGTCAGTTGTTTGATAGTTGGTGCGATTATTAATTCTTTTAGGGTGCGTTTATACCATACGAGCATATAGCCAGAGCTGGAGAGCATTTTTTTAAATGAATCTGTGCTCACTCGAAGTGAACACAAATACACTTTTGACATTTTTCATAGTAATCAAATGCTTGTGTTGACGCGGCTGGGATTCGAACCCACGACCTCCGCACGAAACAGTGCGAAAGCCGGCTTCCTAACCGCCGGTCTACCAACCACATCATATTTCTTTATCGCATTATTTCTTTATCGTTGATATTGACACCGGAAAACAACAGTGAGCAAAAACTATATGAAACTTATAGAAATCCGATGCGCGTAATCTAACATCGCCCATTAATTAGTGCTTGGTGTTGTTTGCTTGTAATCAATGAAAGCGATCTGCTAAAATGTTCTATTTTTAGCTCTAGATCTATCACTTTAAACGCGAACTTATAGAATGTGATCTACAAACATTGTTTAAAACAAATGCATCGGTCGTATATATGAGTATACTTATTGTTGTTTTAGTTAGAGTGTGTTTATCAGATCAAGGGATCAGTAATGAACTGATTGAGCAGGGGAACCGTAAGATTTTTGTAGTTGTCTTGTTTTTTCTATCTCTCCGTCTTCAAAAGACTAAGACGAAGAGAAAATTACTAAAAGAATATTTAAATCTGAAAGAATGGGTGCACGCAGACGAGGCCGACCTTAAATGACATGATCCAACCATATCGATGCCGTCTTAGACGAGGACCAAGTCAGGAGCAAAAGGAATAGAAGAGCATGTATGCGGAATGTTATGCGTTTGAAAGAAGTTTGTTTGGATAGGAAGGAATGGAAGTCCGTACTCTCTGCCTACCCCCTTCGGGAAACGGCGTGATGGTTAAAAAAAAGTCTTCAAAAGCAAATTAAATTAGTTCGGAGATAATGGAGATCAGTTCAATTTGATTAGACGCATGGCACACGGAATGAAAAAACATCGCATACAGCTGATTTAATAAACCGTAATTCAAATTGTGAATGTTATCATTTATGTTAATAACGTTTATGTAACGAACGAACTCTGATAACAGTGTGAAACAATTAGTATCTAATGATATTGGATTAGAATTATCATTTCAGAAATTCCCAAACCTCAGGCCAGGAAGTACTCGCAGCTGATAGCAGACAGAGGTTATCCCATGGGAACTTGACAAGAAGGGACCTCACAGGGATTTCTATCAAATTGGACATTCTCTAATTACATATTTCTAACTTTTTTAAATTTAATTGACAAAAGTGACTTGTTGGATATAGTGCTTTTGTTTGAGTGGTTTTTATACTTCTTATTCTTTTTTTATTCTTTCATTATGCGCCTATATCAATACGCGAAGCAAAAACTTTGTGAGCATTTTTACGAAATTTGAGCGGACGGAGGAGTATGAAATTTCGCACACTTATGTGAGTGAGTGGTTAATGCTAATATATTTTTATTAATTATGAATAAAAATAGATTTAATCAATAAAAAATAAACATTACAAACACTACTATAATGTTATGTATTTATTATTTAATACCTACTCACACACACTTCGATGTATTTGACATTAACACAGACGCATATATTCTTTTGTTTATCTATGGTCAAATTGAGAATAGATTAATATTTTTTGTCTTTAATAATAATAGAAAAAAAACATTCTACATATCATCATTTCAAATTTGACGTAGGTACCTACACGACATATGTCATTGTTTTCGAACTGAAAATTGTGAAATAGTGCTCGTTCAGTCTTTGACAATGGAACCTTAATAATGCACAATCTTTTATACCCAGTCGAATTTCAAGTACTGATCGAGTATACAAAATATTATACTAGTAGGTATACAAAAAATATACACTCACTCAAAGTGAACACAAAAATAAAGTCTTCCACTCTTCACAGTAAATTTAATGTTTATGTCGTGTCGTGAAAAAGGAAAATGTTCAGCACCTGGGATAGAACCCATGACCTCCAATATCAAAACCAGTTCCTACGATTGAGATTTTGCACAAACTTTGATGAGTTACCAGATAAGTTGACAATATGATACTCCCGAATAAAATATACTTTATACAGAATGGCTTTTTTTATTTCGATATTTTTTTTTATAAAAGAAGTGTGAACGATATAAGTAACAAGGCTGTACGCCTGAGATAGGTTGGCGTAAGGATCCAGGAAGAACAATGAGAGCAGAGCAGGTAAACAAGGAAGGGAAGGAGCAAAGGATGTGCCGGTGTGACAGGAAGTGATCAAAATGACAGCGTCCTTATTGTTGAAGAGATAACAATGTTAAAAACACTCTTATTATTTATATTGATATTTAACGAGCTATCAATTACGCCCAGGGGACCCAGGCACCACTTGGGAGATGTGTGAAGGTATCTATCCGATTTTGGATTACATCCTAAGGCATTTAGGAACTAGGAAGTGACCAATTATGAGGTAATAATACAGGGTGGGGCAGAATGGACTCCCTAGTTTCAAACACTCACTGTAGTTTGCGCAGGTGGGTAAGCGTAATGGGAGTAGTAACGTTTCTACGACAAAGCCTCGATGCTCACCGGACCACTGCATGGCGACTACTTGAAATGAAAATGGCGTAGCTTTCCCCACTAGGGAGTCCACTCTGCCCCACCCTATATAATCTTTAGTTTTTTGTCAAAAGGTCTGTATGAACATTCTTTTTTTAAAAACTGATGCAACAAACTGTTACATTGAGCAATCATAAATAGCGTTTTGTGTTTACTCTTGTGGAGCGATTAATTAATATAGGGATTTTGCAGAAACCAAGTCATGATGATATGGTTCTAAATAGCATTTAAGAAACTGGATTTGTGTTTAGTATATATAGGAAAAGAATGTTGGGATGACAATAAGCCATGGATATGACAACTTCCTCCCAACCAACGAAGGGAGCGGTTTCACAATACAGAGAATTTGCGGAGCAGTCATAGAATTAATAACGAGAGAACCGTTTTTTCTCATATAGAGATTTTCTCTTAAAGACCCGCTGAAAGGAGGAGCATCGGAAGGCCCAGGCTGACAAGGCTGTAAGGAGCGGAGAGAGACCTCAGACTGCTGAAGCCAGATGATTGGCCAAGCAAGGCGACAACCAATTCAACAGAATGACATGGATAAATCTTCTAGAGGTGGCCAAGAACAACAATTCAAGGTTGTTGGACCAATAATGAATGTGTGAACCTTACTCATAATTAATGATCTATAAACGTGTAGATACTGAGTTGAAGAGATGGCTGAAAACCGAGAGAAATGGAGAAGAATATGGTGTTCGTGGTCCAGCCAAACTTATAGATGAGATTTTTTACGACACGACTATAGTTAGGATTATGATTATGCTCAATTCACATCAGGATTCGTAGCTTTCTGCATAAAATCCACGTTCAAATGCTTCCATATGGTCTCCAATCTCCACTGCTACTTTATAGTAACTTGGACCACCAATATTTGACCATTATCTGTTCATGATTCAAATTAAAATAATAATCGTTCCAAAAGAGCTGATATATAATAATTATTATCTGACAACAGGAAGACATTTTTTAAAAGACTACTCCTACTTGGCTCAATAAAATCTCATGGCAGACCTCGAGATACCTGCCGGGACTTATTTACCTACTCTTCTCCTTACCCATTGAGAAGGCAAGGTAATATTTAAAAATTAAATTACATTGTTAAGTTGACTAAAAAATTGCTCCATAATGTATAATATAATAATACGGGTGTTTTCATATTCTGCAATGGAGATTGTTTACAATACCGGATTAAATGCATGTAATGCCATTGTTAGCGGAGCTTAGAGCCGCGATCGATGTTGCCAGCTTGTAAAAAAGGGCATCGAATTGCGTGGGTAGGTTTCCTTATAAATATATCAAAATATTATAATCCGATGATGAGAAAAAAAAACGCTGCGAAATGTTGTTTTTTGTGCGGTGACCAATATTTGAAAAATATGTTTTTTTGTGGACCCCTCGGCCCCGGACCACTGAGTACAGTAATATTATTAGGCCCAGTAGGTACCTACTCACTTGCGCCGCGAACATGTGACATTGCATCAATTCAATCGAAAGGTTAAGTGTATACATGATTCGAAAAGCGAATGCGAGCGGAACACATATTGTATCCTTTTGATAAAATTGATGTAACGATACACGTTCGCGGCGCAAGTGAGTACCGACCCTTAGAGAGCTTTTGGAATGCCCAGAACCGAAAATTGGTTCCTTTATTCAACAGTCACGTGACTGAAAATAAATTATCGATAATAATCCATCTTACTTTCTTTCACAAGCACAACATAACACAACATAGCCTATAGGTAGTTCCTGCTTAACTAATTATATGATTAAAACATAAAATTCCTATGTGTTCACGCCAAAATATTAAAAATAAAAAATCGAATATCACACATTGCTACCGACAAACGTCACAGTTTGTAACAGCAGTCACGTGGTACTTATTGGAACCATGAACAGTAGCACATTATTTCTCTAGTGTTATTTCTTCTCAAATCCCCGCACTTGTCAACATGATCGATCCTCGTGATCAATGGTTAATTGTTAATTGTTGCACTAATCTACATAATTTGTAATTATTCTTATCATGTTTCAAATTTCGGTTCTTTTGCAAATGATTATCTAAAAAGTACTAAGAATGGATTAAATATTTTGTTTCGTAGAGAATTTTCGTTTTATCTATGGTCACCCTGTTAAAAATAGCTGTCAGATGAAAAAAAAAAGTTTATAAATGAATAGTTAATCTTTAGGCGCAATGTTTTGATAACGCAATACCATCATGGCTATCATGAAAAGAAGCAACATGACCTTCCTCGCGTCTTTATATTTTTTATATTTGAAAGGATCAATGTTGATATTTAATCATAAATAATATAATATCGTAAATAATAGCGCGTAATCTATCTACCTGCTACCGTTTTGCAGGTCATAGACAATAAAGAATAGAAATCTATGCATGCTCAGTTACAATGTATGAAACTACATTTTATCTATGTTACCATCTGCCAAATAAAATTTCAAAAAAAGAATGTGAACCTTGCCCGAAGTAATACTTTATTCATAACGTTGTTTTTTATATATAAATTTTAATAACGAAACCATAGATAAAGAAACGAATTTTCGTATAATATGTAAGTAACTAAAACATTTTAGAATTTTAGATATTGCTACATGGTTTAGTTTCATTTATTTTTTGTCAATTTATCGGAAAATTTGTTTCTGTAGATCAATTAAAAATTAAATTGCTAAAAATAGACAACAATTATTCAGATTAAGTACCTTTAGGCAAGTATTTTTATGTAATTTTCTTGGTAATACAGTATTTTGAAAATTTTGTACGTGTCATTGCTGAAAGCACAAGTTATTGATAATATTTTGAACTTATTTTTTTTTTGTTTTCCACAAGCTGATATTCTAGGTACATATTGGACCCTAATCTCGAATCTATTGCCCCTGTCTAGCAGAGAGAGAGAGAGATTATTTTCTATCAATATATCATAGGATACGCAACCAAGTTTAAAGAAATTCCAAAGAATCACCAAATCACAAAATTATACGTAATAATAATTTATTATCTAAATAAAATATTATAATAGGGAAAATTTTAGTAATAGCTTACAAAAACAGCTCCATTCAAACAATTTTGATGGTGTTGCCATTTATAAAAAATCTCGTAAAGCTGTCGAAATAGGCGAAAATATATTAGCGAATTATGTCGTGATGGTATTCGAGTTCCGAGAAATACGAATTTAATATCTATTGTGTTCGGAAGTTGGGCTAAATTTTTTCACGCTTTTTTATGAAAAAAAAATCTACTATTGAATGTGGCGAATCTAAAATGTTACAATGTTGCTGAGATGCAAACTGCACATCATTTCTGACTTTAAATTCTGGACCGTAAACCACAACAGTAGTACACGTGGTTACAAAATTTAATATCATTTCAAAGACATTTCTTTGCTCACTCGAAAATTTGAATCACCTAAATAGTTTGATACTCGGGAACTCTGGTAGATTTTCTGAGGGGTCTTCTTTAAGAAAGAAGTCTTTCCCTTGAAAAATAAAGATACTCAATGTAGAAAATAATTGACAGAGGCAATAATTAGAGGATACTAAAAATTGTAAATTGACAGAGGCAAATAAAGATACACGGTGTGCTGGTAGTACAACTGCTGTTGGTAATACAAAGAGACATAGAGAATCTAAAGATGGATAGTGGAAGGATACGAGCGCAGTCTGACGTCACTGATGAAAAGGAAAGAACGGCAACCCTTAAAAATAGATCCGAGCTGGACAATAGACATGTTACCATAGACACTCAGATCATATGTGGGTCAAAAAGAAATCTGGAATAGTAAATGAGTTATGTGAGGGATTCTGAAAGCCTTTGGATGCAGCATAATATAGAGAATTAGGAATTGTATAGAGGCTTCAGTACAAAACTAGGATGAAAAGGACTATGAAGTGGTAGGTAGACTGGCGGTTACAGCGCCGGCTTTCGTACTGTTTGGTGCGGACATTGTGGTTCGAGTGTCAAGGAGTGTATTTGTGTTCACTTTGAGTGAGCACAGATTCATTTTTATAATAAAAAGAACACAGTCCTTAATTCCCAAGTATTTTGAGAAGAGTAGTGTAATATATTCAAGCTTATTATAACAAATTGCATCATCAAGTAGGTATTACCCTTTTGTACACACACTATCGGATATAGCAATGGAATTGCTTCAGTGTTTAGTGACAAAGTGTAAACATCTTTAGTGAGTGTTTTTTAGGAAAATAAATAAAAAAGACCAGATATATTGAGATTGGATGACGGTATGTTCTAAATTATTCTCAGATCTAAATGCACAATGGAAAAAATTGCCACACACGTATCTACGGATGTAAATTTACATATGATAAAGAATTTTATATTACCTACATATTATTATTAATGCGGAGTCAATTTCAAAATCAATTTCTAAGAAAAATAATAGAGTTTATAATAAAAAAAATGTAATAATATAGGGACGGTGGGCCGAAGTGTGATCTCTCCACTTTGAAGTTTGGGGACCGCACATGATTATAACAAATTTAAAGGCCATATTTCTCTTCCAGAAAAAGGCCGACCTTTTATCGAAAGGTCCGAATCCCATAATTACAAAGTAGAGGAATATTTGAACAATCATAATACAGTGAGTGGGCGTTTTACGAACAAAAACTTTCAAAGACGTATTGTACATATATTATTTGGACAACAAACATAATATTATTTGAATAACGATCTACACCGAGTAAAACCAAAGGCATCTTCGGATTTCAAAGCGCATGGTACTCATGGCAGGCTTATATACTGCGTTTTTTGTGTGTGTTGATTTGCCGAAACGTGAATTGCTCCTGTAAACACATTCTCTTACACCAGCAATTTATTGCTGTCTGGGGCAAGGGCGGATCCAGCTTTGGTGCCAGGGGGGGTCATATAGTAAAAAAAAAATTGGTATCTAGATACTACACTTTTCCGAAAAAAGGGCATTTATACAATTTGGTATCTGGAATCTGCGCTTTTCCTAAAAAAGGTTTTTTCCTAAATTTGATATCTGGTATATCTAAATCTGGGATATCTTAGCTTTTGATCAGGGGGGGGGTCATGACCCACAAGAAATTATGATTATAATAGAAAAGTAGGTATTTTATTAAAAATATAAAGCCTAAGGGGTGCTAGTAACCCCCCTGACCCCCCCCCCCGCCTTGCCCTTGGACTGGGGATGTATTTTTATCAGTTATTGAGTTAATTATTTTATTTCTATTATCTACATGCGATGTGATTTTTACGTTTTTATAAATTTGAGTTTAAATTTAAAAAAACCTTCACGTTCTCTTGCGTTCGAATTCTGAGCCTTTGAACATAGCTGAGGGATAGGGACAAGATGTGGGAAGAAGTCATTGATCAAGATGTTCGATTTTTAAATGGAACAAACCACTACGGGCTTACGACCGTCTTCTACTGTTATGTTGAAGGCTGGCTAACAACGATCGTCATTAGGTAGTAATGTTTAAGTCTCCAAAACTTCTAATCATGTCCAACATGTCAAAAAATCCCATGTATACCAGAAGTACATATTTAATAATTATTATTGACAATGTTCTAATCTGACACGTTCATCGCTGTTTTTGCAGTACCTACCGTATTTCTTCGTAAAAAGGTTCGGTTAACGAACAAGAGGTCATATAACAAATTACGTTCGTAAAGAGATCACCCATTGTACCGCCGGCGATTGGAGAACCACGTTGCTCCTCTTAGAGTAG